>OX411310.1:96155352-96484703 GCA_948150685.1 Rhaphigaster nebulosa
CTCGATAAACTGGAAGCCCTCTCGGCTAAGTCAGCCTTTTTATATATCTCCCGGTTTTCCTGGCTTCTCTCCTCCAAGCTCAGCTTTTCGAATAATCGTTCTCCGATAAGATGACCGCATACTGTGCGTAATTTTTTTTTTCCCTCGATTCTGTGATTAGTAACAAATAATCCTCCACTTGTTCCAGTGTTTTAATCCACATATAGAAAATACTTATCATGTAGTTTCTCTTTTAAACTCCTCTGCTTTAAAAAATGATTTGGAGTTAGTTTTTAGCTTTTAGCTTTCGACGTCAATGTAGCAATATACCCTCTGATGGCATTGGGGTGATATTCATAAGCTGAAAAGAATCGATTTTTAACATTGAAAATGAAACGCCATTTTATTACTTTACGTAACAAAAATTAAGATAATCATCCAGAAATTTTTGACTTGTAAAAAAAGTAAAATTAGGGATCTCAAGACTCATTTAAAAATGTATCTATATTTTCCAAAATTCATTGGTCCATCACGTCAAGTGCAGTTTCCTATTGCATAGTTTGGAGATAGCGAAAATGCGAATTAAGAAGAAGTAAATTTCTTTTAATGATTGTAATTTATTAGCGTTTTAATTTTTTTTGACGATACCTAAAGTTCTCTTAATACTTTACACCTGCGTAAGATTTATTTTCATTACCTTCGTCTCATGAATCAGTGAAGAGCCTCGGATTCATTACTTAGTAAGGACGTGAATAATGATGTGTCTAAATTCTTGTTTAGAGACAAGTAGGTGTTGACTTCTAATTAATTATAAAAAATAATTAATTAATGAATACTGCTTCTAAAATTAATAATTATTATGAATATTGAGTATGCTCAATATTCATAATAATTATTAATTTTTATTGAGATTGTATTATTAAATTTAATATTTTAGTTAGAACGTCTTACACTTTTTAAGTTACAATATCTATCTTATATAAATTTGGCCACTCAAGGCCCATGAGAGCTGAATTCATCTCTTTCAACAGATATGAAAAAAAAAATTTAACTTGTATTAAAAATAATATTTTTGTTATCGTTGTACGTGGTTTGTCATAGTTCTAAAGATTTTTTTAAATATATGCACATATTTCTTTTTTTTTAATCTACCGCCAGATTGATTACAATATGTCTGTAGATGGCTAACTTTGCAAGCAGTCCTCATTTTTTGCTATAAAAATAAGTTGGTTTCCCAGACAACTTACTCGTTTAAAGTAAAAAAAAAGTATCTATTAGTCCACAGATAAGCTCCTAATGAGGTCATAAAACTTCTTGAATGCCTTTTTTTAAGAACCTCGTCAGAATTCTGAGTTACACGAAGCTTATTGAAGCTCCAATATTCAGAGGAATTTTTTTTTATAAAAATGCCTGTATCAATATTAAAACAGGGATGGAGAAAGGGGAGGGAGAGTTTTCTTATGATGTATAATCAATAAAATGTTTACTCTTTTTTTTCTATCCTTATTCTAAATTACTTGTCTTTAAAGACGTTTTCAAAAACCGTTACTTTGATTAATTGGATTTTTTATGCTTTGTATTTTACAGTCAATTCCGTTAAGTTGCAAGACTAGATCATTGTGACAACTTATTTCTGTGTCAAATAAGTGTCAAAATAAGTTGAAATAGGATAGTGTTAGTAATTGATTACTTCAGATGATTTGTTACATTATTAAAATAAGGATAGGATTGAAGTGTTCTCTTGCACAAATCAAATAAAATAAAAAGGTATTTTTGAGGGGAGGAGAAGAAAGATGGAGAATTCCAGCCTTTAATTTATTTTATTTTGATCTTTTAATATTTAATTTTTTCTGAATCATTGAAACGTTATCAGTTAGTCATAATATATATATATATATATATATATATATATATATATATATATATATATATAAAATAAAAAACGCTGCAGCTTATTACACTATGGTTTATTATATTCAAATAATACTATTTCCAAAAAAAAAAAAATTATTTGAATCGATATTTCTTTTTTAAAATGTCTTGGTAATTAATGATAATTTCTGATTAGTAATGATAATTCCAAAAGACCTTATATTTTTTTGTCCATTTTCATAAATGGCCGAGATATGGGCGTATGAAGCCTCTATCTAATTCGATCTCTATTTCGGTATTAAACGGCTGATGGTAATATCGAATTTTGAGGATCAACCTGGGGTGAGGTTGATGCCGAACGGATGTGAAGGCGGACAGATGGATTTTTTTAAATTTAATTTTTGGATTCTACGTATCTTGAAACTGGTAACCTCAAATTTGGAATGGGGGGTTAATTTTTTTTGTGGTCAGTTATGTTCATTTTTGAAAATATAATAAAATATATTGTCTTTGATTAAGATTTATAGCCAGACTTCAAACCTAGGAGAAGTATATTTTAGTTAAATAAATTATTTTTAATGGACACCTCATAACGGACAAATTCATCCCAAATCCGATAAATGCGTTCCAGTTGCGTTGGTCTTAAGTACCGAAATCTAATCCCACTAATTCGATTTTTTTTTAAACTGGCTTCTGAATATGTAGATATTGTTGACAATTGATCAAATCTAGTTGATAATTGTTCGGTTTAAAAAAAGTATAATAATATTGCCCGTATTCCCAATGATTGAAACTTAAAAATAATAATTTTAAAAAAAATCGACATACTAAATTTATTATTTTTTTGTTTGTTTCTTCTTTTCCATTTCACGGTAATCCTGCCATTTGAACCTTATTACATATAAATAATGGTATAATTAGTTGTATCATTTAATGGGAAAAATGCAATAAATAACGTTAATACAATTTCAGTATATACCAAAAAGTAATCATGAAGAAAATTTGAGAAAAAAAAAATAGCAAAAAATAAATAAATCATGTATGCAGACTTACAATATTCGATAAACGAAAGATTTCCTTCGATGGGGAAGATGAAACCAGGATCATCTTTATTAATTTCAGAAAAGTATTAATGGAAATGCTTTGTTATATCTTGCCTACATATCGTTCCAAGAACCTATAAGAAGGTACTAGTGGAAATAATAATAGCAGTTATGAAGGTTGGAACTGGTTGGGTTGTGGTCAATGGCAGTACAAGGCAATATGCAGTTTCGGGAAAAAAAATTGGTTACCGCGTTAATAGCAAGCAACCCTTGATGTTTGCAAGACTGTTCCTAGAACTGAACTTAATGGAATAAGGTTTATGGAGGGAAGGGTGATAATCGGCCAAATATATGGTGAAGTCACCATGGAGGTCTGATGTATATTATTATCAGTTGACATTCGCATGATGGTATAGAAGGATCAATCTCTAATTATATTATTATGATTTATGTTATGTTACTATTGTTGATTTCGAGTTATTAGTTGTATTTGTTAATTCAGACCCGTGAAAGACGACAATAGTTAAAGGAAACAACTGCCTTGATGATTGAAGCAGTTTATTTAAAATTGATTGAATAACAGAAATTTGAATAAATCAAAACATATAAGCTTTTCCTGTAAATTTTCGCTTTGGAGAGAAGATATGATTTTTGGTTCACTCATTGGCTATTTTTTGGAAAAAAAAAAGCAAGAAAAAACCACCGTAATTATTATTATTATTTTTTTTTTATAGTTTGGTGATGAAGTATAATTCAAATAACCTCTAAATCAATTAAAAAGTCTCAACCGTTAATGTGTGTGATAATTAAAAAGAAAAAAGGAATTACTTACAAAAATAATAGAGGCTCGCTTTTCTGCAATATTTATGATATTTACAAAAATAAGATTTTACCTCAAAACTTCAAAATTGATTTTGATGAAAATGTGAATGTCATTTTTCTTTCAGTACTTACTTGAGGCAGAGACATCGAAGTTATTGGCCCACAATTTTTTTTTTTTTTTTTTTTTTTTTTTTTTTTTTTTTTTTTTTTTTTTTTTTTTTTTTTTTTTTTTTTTTTTTTTTTTTTTTTTTTTTTTTTTTTTTTTTTTTTTTTTTTTTTTTATATCTCACTTAATTAAGAAATTCAGAGTTTCCTTAATCAAAAAGGTGATTTTTAAAAGTTTTCTGTGGTCTTTTTTTTATTTTTGAATGTTACCAGTATCATCATAAAATCCTCTTCAAATCAGTATTTTCAAAAATACCTTTTTTATTTGTTTTATTATGACCGAATAAAAATAATAATCTATATTATAAAATATAGATATCATATACTTCCACTTTATTTAATCTTTTATAGATGTTTTTTAATTCATGAAGTCCAGAAATTTATTCCTTATACATTTAATCCCATACCTCGATATGATGCGTCCCTTCCATGTCCAACTATCGAATATGCAAAAATAGGATTTTCATATTCGTCACTTTAAAACGCGCTAGTTGAGGCACGCATTGTGGCGAAGTATTGGATTCCTAACCTCCAAAAGGCACAAGGTGTCAACACTTGAGGATTAGTAATTCAAGATTTTGCCACAAAACATGCCATAACTTAAATGTTTCAAAGTGACGAGTATAAAAATCCCATTTTTTCATATTCGTTAGTTGGACATGGTAGAGACGATATCTACAAACATGTTTTCTACAAAATTTAAAAACTTTATTACAAAACTGCTCTAAAAATATCGGTGTTTCTTTCCAAATCGTCGTTATCGAATTCCAATAAAATTTCCAAGGTCATTTTGACTGAAAGCGACAAATGTAATACATAAAAATTTTATAGGAAAAAAATGTTTGATTGAATTTTCTTTTATTAAACATACCTTTAAAATAAACCTTATTTTAAAGCCTATTTTTATATAAATAAATTGCTTTGAGAAGAAATGCATTGCTTTAAAATGGAAATGGGAGGTTTATATTACATCTTCAACGTTATTTCTGTTAATTTGTCATAATTTCTGATTAATAATTAGGTGATGGGCCTCACCTTTTATTTTTTATCTTACTAACTAAAACTGGTGCTAAAATTTAGGAATAGGAACCGGTGTAAATGTAAGGCTATTAAATTGTGGGTTTGTTAAATATTTTAATCAATTATAAAATTTCATCATTCTTCTGTTCATTAATTCATTACCCTTCGACAAATTCAATATGTTTTGAAGTTTTTCTGCCCTTTCTTTGTCAAGAGAGGTTTTTCTTTGTTTTAAATAATATTCCGATTTTTCTAAAGTTTCTTATATGTATAAAGAATGATATATATATATATATATATATATATATATATATATATATATATATATATATATATATATATATATAATAATAATAATAATAATAATAATAATAAATAAAATATATATAATAAATATATATATATATATATATATATATATATATATATATATATATATATATATATATATATATATATATATGTATATTTATTTATTTTTTTTTCCTTGCCACTTTTTAACAACTGTATTTAGATTTATATCTTTTTTTTTTATATAATTTTCCTTTTACTGTAATAGTGTTCTAAGGAATTTACCAAAGATTGTTTTTTTGTTTTTTTTTAAGAATGATAAAAATAAAATAAATAAATATTTTAAAAATAATGATTAGAATTCCCGGTTTGTTTAAAAACGCCCTAAGTAACACAGAAGATAATAATTATTTTGTTTAACGTCTCTTAACTGGAAATGTTTCTCTTATCGCTGTTATTTTAGAAATGACACCTTTTGGCAGGCTGTCACGAGTCCCCTAAGCAGACACCCTTCTTCTTATTGGCATCGTTTGTGAGAAATTGGAAATAGCTGGCCCTAATGGACAGCTAAAGGTCCGACGTTGTCCTTTGTGCAATCCTGATATGTCGAGTTAAGTAGTGGCCCCATTCTATTAATGCTATTTCACTAAATGCCAAGCTCATCTGCACAATAGATAAGCCCTGAACCCTCCTTTACTTCCCGTTTCTCACCCCCTTTTCACATTTTCACTAAAGGCTTCCTCCCCCCGGGCATGACTTTTTAACATCCTAAATAAAAGGCTTTTATTATTCTTCACGGGCTGATGGAACACTTACTCTTCTAATAAGACCTTTTTCAATTAACCCTCCCGAAGCTTTTAGTTGAGTTCTACAGGGAGAGAGAGACTGGTCAGCACAGCCCCCCCTTCTGCGAAATATCATTCCGACGAGAATCGATAAATCTAATTTATTGAAGGTAAGGCACAAGAGGGTCTTCCCCCACTCTCCCAGAAACGGAAAGAAATATTTCTCCTCAGAAGAAAGGACTTGGCAACACACGCTATATCTTTTCAATTGAAATTAAGTTCTCTGTGAGCATGTATTGTGAGTTTCCGTGATAATGGACGGTTGGTGACACCGGTTCGATTTTCGGGGTTCGTGGAGCTCCAAAAAACAAAACAAAAACTGAGCAGCTATTTGAATAAGGAACTACCGTCATATCACAAAGCTTGTAAAGGATATTTTTCCCGGTACCGAATGGAATAGGTCGCGGAATAGGGTGGAGAGAGGCAGCTATGGTTCAAAGAGTGTTGACATCTTAATCTAGGGTTAATTTTATCATCTTATAATAAAATGATAACAATAATAGTCCTCTATATAGTGTTTAATAATATGGCATCCTAGGTTTAATTTTATCTTCTAATTTTAATTTTACTTGAAGATTAATGGTAGATTTCTCCTCCAATACCGTTTATATATTTTTTGTTGCTAATTTCATTAAATTAGTAACGCACAAATTAATATCACATAAAGCAATGACATGTTTCATACTGAACACATCAGTAAGTGTTGACCCCGAGATATTTGTATCGCGACAGTATGGTGCTGTATGGGATTCCTGTATGGCGACGAAGTCCCCATGCATTGTCGCTAGGTGTGTACTAGGCTTTATAGAAGGTGATGGTATGGCTTGGATCACTCTCAATCTCCATGCTTTTCCCCAACCGTTTGATGGATCAGGCACTCATTTTGTAGGGATTGGGTATGCTTCTGGTGGATCTTCCAGTCTTCCACTCAGTAGAGTAGATTCACGGCTGATAGAACGGAAATAAAATTTTTCTGCCTCAGCCGGGCTCGAACCTGGGCTTATACCACTGAGCTACTCCCTGAACAATAGCTTATGCATATTTGTAATTTTTATTCCACTTATACAGTACAAATCTTCATAAAGTTGAAGTAGAACTGTAGATATCAAGTGTTGTAAGTCGGGATTTTATAAATGGGTCGGAATCTACCTCGTTCAAAAATTAAGGAAATGAAATTCAAAATATCAGTCGGATGAACTAAATTAATTACTGATGGCCTGCTAAAGGATAATTTGAAAAAAAAAATGAAGCAGGAAAAAGTATGAATGGAAAAAAAATTTGGATTTTACTATTTTAAAACTTTTTTTTATCTTCTATGAATAGTTAGACCCATTATAGCGAAGTTCGTTTGTTTGCGAATAACGAAGTTGAATTTCCTCATTGTACACTCGGCCACCTCCTTCAAGGGACTTGATTGTATTCCAGTTCCGTATTCGTGAATCCCATTACAGCATTCGCTAATCAATTTCCCCTTTAATTCAAAAATCTATTTAGTCGTCCTATTCTTCTAATGTAAGGAGGCTTTATGGAACTTCACAAGTCCTGTTTGAAAGCGGCTTCATTATGAACTTGAATATAGATGATGAAATTTGGAATTTGACTGACCCAGAAACTTTTAATTAGTATTTTGCCTTTTTATGCTTTATATTATACTCTTTTCTTGCATTCGTATCACAAAGAAGTGCTATTGAAAATTGAAAACAATGAAAAGTTTAAATTTTAGGTAAAGAGGAAGATTTGTAATATTTTGGGATAACTACTGCGACTTGCACGACTGTAAGTAATAATAAAAATTCTCCTTGAAATGATGGTACGATATTTTTTTTTTCTTAACAGATATCGTTATTTTCATATTCGATTAATTAAATGCTTAACGCTTTGATTGTCTAAACAAGATATTACTGCTGCACCTAATTATTACAAACATATTGCATAAGTGGAAACTGTCTTCTCTCGCAATCTCCTCAGTATAGAAAGTGGATTTTGTCATCAACCCCTTCAAAATTATATATATTTCTTTCCTTTTTTCCTCAAAAACAATATTTCAGAAATTCTTAAAAAATTATTTAAAAAAATCATTCACAAAGAATGTTTTATTCGTCTCTAATGGTCGTCTACTGTTCTGTTAATGTTAGGCTCGAAACAATTGAAAAAGAAGCAACGTAAATAGAGACAGACTTCAATATCATCTATAAACATCAATATTTCTAATTTATCAAAATAGGTTTATTGAACCTTCTTGGTCGACGCAGAATTAAAATATTTTAATCTCCCCCAAATTTTAGCTTTTTTCTATTTCAAGATACTTAGAATCCAAAAATTGAATAAAAAAATCCGTCCCCCGTTCTCCATCCGCGAATTTTCTCCGAACTACTGGACCGAATTTTGCGCCTGTCTTTGACCACTCTAAAATAATCCTCGGAACTCGACATTACTGTCCTCTTTTTCGTATCGGAATGGCGGCCAATTAAAGGCTTTGATTGCTTTTTCCCATATTTCGATCATTTATGAAGATTGAAGAAAAATGTAAAGTGTTATACAAAAGCCTAAAATATAAAGTGTTATACAAAATCCTGAATATATAACTATTTGGAAATAATAAACTATAGTGCAATAATCTGAGAGTTTTTTTAATTCGGCCATTTACATCTAATATTAATAAAGATATAAAAATGTATAAAAAAATAATAACCTTCACCACTACAATCCATAAAGAGCATTTAGTACTCCCCTCCATAGAGGGTTTAGTACTCTATGAGAAGCACTCATTTTTTGATCAATTAAGAAGCTAATACGGCTAAAATTGCGCTCATTAGCCCAGGTTTACCTCCTTCCCCTCTCCCAAATCCATTATAGGGTCCGGTACCCTCTTTACAAAGCAGGGTTTTCCCAGGAGGATCTTAAAAGTTAAGAGTTCTTTAACCACTAAGCTACTCTGTTCCATATAGATACCGACAATTATGTTTATTGGCACAAAACATTTATTGACAATTAAAAATAATATCTGAAAGCCCTTTCTTTAATGTTTGTGACATTAACGTTCATCAAGAATTAGTGAAAAATTACCGAACATTAGGTACCTTCAAGAATAAAACTTACTGTTTACGCGAACACTTGTATTAAATCATTAACTTGTAAATTTGCCATTTGTCGGAGCTCGTTCAATTGGCAACTGAAATATTAGTAGCATCGCAAAACTCATTAGGGACCGTACCGTATAAAATATGGAAGGAATTCATAGACAATTCAATGCTTGCTGCTAAAAGGTTGATTTTAATAATAAATAATAGAATTTTGATAATAAGATGTGATAAATAGGGCCTTTAGAATGCATTGCGTACCTATGTTAATATTTACATGAAATTCAGCAATTAAAAACTTCTGCAGGCTTTTATCTAATAAAATGAAATAATGGGGCTATAAAGCAATAATTTAGCTGGCTGGTATTTTACTTTAACTTTGATTGTAGCCTCACTGTATTAACGTGTGGGATGAAATAAATCATTTTTACCCAATAATATTTTTTTTTGTGTTATTATAATACCTTTTTAGGATTAATATCTTTATTTGATGTTAAATAAGTGCGTGCTAAGGTTGGAGTTCTGCAGGGCAGTTTACTGGAACCGATACTGTTCAACATCTTCAAACTTACCCATGCACGACCATACTTTATTGGCTACATTTGCTCATGACGCAAGAACTACTACACATTCCACTAAAATCCTGCACTGGCATCTTTTATCCTACAAAACAACCGTAACAATATTTTTAGTTGGGTTGCCATGTGGGAAGTAATGATGAACGAAATGAAGAGCGTGTTAATTGTCTTCACACTCAATAATGGATCATGCTCTCAAGTGTATTTTAGTAATGTACCAATATCTACATTACAGGAATTAAATGACTTTCTATACTACAAAATGACTTGGGCAGTCTTACAATTTCAGCTACTGCATGGATGCAAGCTCAAACACTAAGGGGTTGTAAGTCACTCTACTTTGGAAATTTCCAAAGTAGAGTGACTTACAATATGGACCCCTTAGCTCAAACACTCATCCATCGCAAAACTCTATATTTCGCCCCAACGACTTTCGAAGCGGTGGCCAACAGACTTGCTTAATTAACCGTTATCCGGATAAGCTCAGATTTACTTATTGCAAAAATACTTTTCAGAAGGCAAAATACTATATTGTCATAACATATTTGTGTATAAGTAAGCGTGAGATATATTGAAATAATTTGTTTTCTTCTTATTTTCAGAACCGAGGTTCCGGACTAGACATGAGCGTAGAAGGAGCATGGAAGGAGGGTATCACCGGTAAAGGTATCGTCGTCACCATTCTCGATGACGGACTTGAGAAAGATCATCCTGACCTGAAAGAGAACTACGTAAGTCAATAATCATTATTTAAATAACATAACAAAAATGTATATACAAAATGTACATCTTGTCTAACTGACATACAATCATGAACAATAAATACATTTGATTGGAAGATTGATAAAAAAATACATGGTTGGAGAAAAAATATGTTTGAAGGAAAACAGAGAGTAGGGTTTTCAAATTTAATTGGGTAATTCCAAAAAAAAGATACACGAATAAGATTTCCTGAAGGAAGGACTCCTAAGTGAGGCTTATATTGGTCGATAGCTTGTGATCTGGTATTCAAATAGTGGACAGAGGGGCGCAAGCTATGGAATGAAAAGAGTTTTTATTCAGTTCTTCACTGGTTGAAACAAATATACCTAAGTAACTACTCCGTTCGGACAGCAAATTTTAGCTACCTTCCTTAATTTAGTATACCTTTTTAGATATCTGGTTCCTGAATACTAAACCTTTTTGTAAATTAGTTCTAATAGTAATATTTTCTTAAGCTCATCACTATGTCAATTAATTAGGTCCCTTTGGTCAAACAATCAAGAGGATAATTACTGTTAAGAAATGGAGCAATCGCTATTTTGAGGTAAAAAATCTTGGGATCATTTCAGTATTAAATAAAAAATAGATTTGAAGGTTGAGGACTACTATTGTTTTAGTATAGACATTACTAAGTACTAGCTTCTGCGAAACATCTTGTTCGAAGGCCATGGATTTGTTATAAGTTTGCCAAATTTATAAAAATTAATTACCAGGGCCAAAAAATAGAAGTCTGTGGCCAATTAGGAAAAATAAAATTAATTATGATATATCTTATATATCATACATCTTATCTTATATATATATATATATATATATATATATATATATATATATATATATATATATGCTCCTTGCTTAATTAGGTTCGCCGCCAAACTTCAAGTTCTCTAATCGAACATCCAACGAGACCTTATTAAATGTGTGAAATGAATGGAGAAAACACACAAGATAGCCGCGAAAAAATTTAAATTGATGAGCTAATCATACTAATCATAAAACTGCTTTGTTATGAACTGTTCATATGTATATATATACCAAGCTTGCTCCTTGGTTAATTTGGTTCGCCGCCGAACTTAAAGTTCTCTAATCGAACATACAACCAGACCTTACTATTAATAATTAATTAATAATTAATTAATTAATTATTAATAATTTATTTGAAAAAAAATTGGAAGATGGATATGAAATTTGGAAAATAATAAAAATCTACATTCACACAATAAAAACAGTTTTACTCAGTTAATATCAAAGCAGTTTTATGATTAGTATGATTAGCTCATTAATTTAAATTTTTATCACGGCTAACTTGTGACTTTTTCCCACTCACTTCACACATTTAGAAAGTCTAGTTGGATGTTCGATTAGAGATCTTGAGTTCGTCAGCGAACCTAATTTACCAAGGAGCAAGCTTTAGAGTAGATTGAATTAGTCTATGAAGGGAGTATCATGAGGAAAACAAGTCTGTCTGCTTTTACCTTTAAGAAGGTGTCGAGATCGTTCTTTGTGAGAAGACTAAACTGGATTTCAGAGGACTAAGGACCTCAGCCCCATCAGTTGCTTAGAGAGCTCGGTTGGGTGACGATCAAATGTTCGTTTCATCCGTTCATATGAAGTTGTCTAGCTGAATTTCCTTCTCTAACTGGATATCCTCCTGATATCTTACTGTAAAAGTAATTGCTATTTGATTGGTAGTCATTAATTAAAATTCATTATAAAAATTAAAGTGTATCGTCAATATGATATTAAAGCTAAATAAATGATGAAACTGACCCTACTAAAAATTATAGATAAACCGAGATGGAAAATCTATTAATATTATTATTCAATTAAATTAAAATTTAATTTAATAACAAAAAATATCAATCTAGATTTACCAACAGTCTATATTAATTTTTAAATACGTTTCTTGTGTTTTAAAAGATTTAAAAAAACAGCAAAGTAAAATGGAGATTTAGGGAAAAAAATTCAAATCAAAAGTCTTAAATCATTCTTTGGAAGATCTACCATTGACCTCACTAAATCGATAAAACTGCCTATAAAACGACCTATATTCCGATAATTGAACTCAACCTCGAAGAAATCCAAATTGAGTGAAAATAAATTAAGATAAATAAATTTAGTTACCAAAAATAAATCAATATTGAATAAACAACCTTAAAATTGATAGTATTTTGAAAAATTGAGTCTCCGATAACACAATAATCGACCTCATTATCTCGTAAATCTGAAAAGTTAACATAAATCAATACTTGAGCGCATGATCATTAAATCGGTAATATTTTTAAAAAAATCGCCTGCGATAAATAACACAACTATGAACATCGATATCGAATAAATCCGAATAGTTAAAATAAATCTATATTTGAGGGCGCGAAAATAAAATAGATACTTTTAAAAACTGCGCCTCAGATAGTCTGATAACAAGGAAATATTTAAAGAAAAAATATTCATATTAATTATTATGTAGTAGTCAAACGATGGAAAAGTACCCAAATGAATCTGGATGTATGATTTTTATCCTCAACTACAAGTATGATAAGAATGACTAAAGCTTCTTGAGTACTTTTAGAAATTACGAAGAATGGGCGTAGTACCGAAAGTACTTTATACTTTCAGTTCTTTTCCCCTTGAAAAGCACTCAAATCCTGTGCATCTCTATCTGGACAGAATGGAATTAATTATTTTTTGTTTTACTATCTTGAATTTAAAATTAACTTAATAAGGGTCTGATCGACCATGTTACACTAGTTTCCTTGGGCGTTTTCCAATTTGAAATTCAAATTTAATATCTGTTTATGTTATGGTTCGGGATAAAATAATAGATTTAGGATCTTACGATATTAAGCTCAAAGGCAATATTTGATCCTAGGATGGGTTTAAAAATTTAAATTACAATCTGTTGTTCTTCATTATCATTAAAAAAACATAGCAATAATATCAAAAATACTACAGAAAATGTAAACCATTTTTAATATTCTCTTCTGTAATGTAATTCCTGAAGTTTATTCAGAATTTTATGAAATATTTTGCATAATTACTCATGAAACCCATTCTCGTTAATTGTCAAATTAACTGATTAATCCTTAAAAATTAGTAACTGAATTATTTTATCTGTTATCTTTTAGTAGCTTTATTTTACGAACGTTAATGTATTCAAAATTACTAAATAAGTTTAGTTTTCATGTTAATAATTTTCATTATCTTAATACGCAAGTTTTTTAGGTTAAATCTCTTGAATCTATGGCTCTTGAATCATACAATTTTAAGATGTCCTGTTGGATTTTTCACAAAGTATCTTCTTAGCATTTATATTCAGCGAATATTAATAACAATTGAGTTCTATTGTTTTTCCGTTTAGTTAGTTTCTTGTCTCCCTCCCTCAAAAAAACCTGTTTTCACTGATAGAAATTTAATAAATGAATCTTTTTTTGTTTTTAATTTTAAATATTTAGAAAGGTGTAATATGAATTTCTTTTATTTGGTTCGGAATTCATATTATTTTAGTTAGGTCATTTACTTAACCAACCGAGCTGACGTGCGACTGAGACGCCAGTTAACGTTCAGCTGTGTCTACAGAAGACCACGAGCCAATTAAACGGTGGTGAAGTGAACTACTACGACATACCTGGGACTAGTAGTAGGTATGTCGTCGTCTAGGTCGTCACATCAGTGCCCGACATACTGCCTGACTCTGCGGCAGCGATAATTTTAAGGGGGAACATCCCTAAGACTAGGATGATCGCCTTCCACCCGGAAGTGCATACTTTCAGGCACGCAGCCAACCTTGCTTGAAATTTAACCCTGGGCCTGCTCCTCACTCGAGATCTCCACACAATTACGGACTGCCAAGCACTACCGTACGGGTCGTTGGATCCCTGCCCTGTACTCTACATCTTAGAGGGCTTGCCAGTAACTCCACAGACAAGACAAGTACCGCCTTCACAAGGGGGTCTGGAAGCGTTACAAGATAAGCATCGAAGAAAAACTACCTCTGGTGTCACGATGCTTCTTGTACCCCGGAAGAAGTGGATTCTTCTGTTGCTGCTATCACTATAGTTCAAGACATTGCCAACGTAAACATCTCCCAAGTTCACTCCACAGCCCAACGCACACAGGACTCCTCCTCAATATATTTTCGCGTTAATAGGTCAGCGAAATAATCTCCAGAACATCTTCCGTCTCACAAGGGACTACTTGTGAAGGGACTACTACCTGAAATCTGCCATCCTTGCAGACTCGACAGAGACTCTTGCGCGATTGGAAAACGGCTCGTTCGAAAAGCGATCGTTGTACTCTTGCTCAAACCTGGAAAGAAGGGCGAGTACTTAGCTGAGTACTTCTGTCCCATCAGTCTACTCTCACACATTAGCAAAGTGTTTGAACCTCTCGGTTACGACCACCTTATGGACCATTGTAGAAATGAGAATATTATACCTCCTGAGCAGACCGGGTTCACACCATCGATCAAATGTACCATAACAAAGCTTTCATCTCATTGGACAGTAATGATGATTCCGATAGTGTTTCTCATCCATTGCTGCTACGTCGGCTGGAAGACTACGACTTTCCTATCGCTCTTTGCCGTCTCATCAGAAATTACCTCAGCGGAAGGTCTGTCTTGGTACGAGTTAGTGAAATCTTATCAGTTCCAGTTAATACTATCTGCGGAGTACGACATGGTTCAATTCTGGCACCAATCAAGTTCGCCATCTTTTTTATGTCGGTTGTCTCCCTTCAATATCCAGAAGCTGCTTACGCGGACGACATAGGAGTCTATGCCTACATTTATCTACCAGTGATACCACCGCTGCACACAGCAGACCTTCAAAACCACCCTTAGATCGCCTTCTACTAAAAAAGAACCTTATCTCGAACACGCTATTGTGAATTTAGCTACTTAATAAAAGAGGGGTAAGAAAAAAAAATAATAACCTGCCGAATTTGTCTGGAAGTCCAACAGACTCTTAATACCACATACCGCATGGAGTTTTAATAGTAATAATTTGAAATGATTCCTGGATTATTTCTTCTCATCTTACTGTTGGGTTATATGTTTTAAGTTAGGCATTAAATCTCATTTCTAATATTTATTTTTATTAATTTGTTTACACAGACCCCAAAATGGCTGTGTAAACCATTCCCGACCACGAGCATTTATATTCGACACGTACTATTGCAGACATTCGATTCAGCTGTTAGTAACACTCTAAGGTGATGATTGATGGCACATAACGACATTTTGATTTCAGTTTCAATTGCTGTAATGAGTTTTGACTTGGGAGTTACTAGATAGATAGGTGTGGTTATTCACAAATCGCCAATACCGTCGTGAAACCACCTATGCGTCGACCGTATGATTTTGCGGGACAAACAAAAAACTAATTAATAAGCTATCTTACAATATAATTATATACTGTTATACAATATAATATTTAAAATATAATTTTATAAACTTATTATAAATATTCCAGCATGATGGGTAAATAACTGTAAAACCACGTATGTGAAGACAATCTTGGAAGTGTCGCAAGGGTGATTTCTAGCGGCTATGTTGCGTAGGTGACGGGAACTTACAATAAGAGGATTCTTTTTGATCAACATAAATCATTTTAAATGTTTTTAAAATTAAAAAACAAAACAATTTTTTAAGAAATTAGTAGATTTTATTAGGAAATAAAATATTGTTTCTATTAAAATCAAAATCACAGAACTGATTTTTGGTCACTAAGGTTTCACGACAACTAGGAAATGTTTTACACCTTAAAAGGCATTAGTGCAAAATGTGGAAATAAGGCGGAACACATAGTCCGTCTATTTAGATGTTCAGACTATGCCACCTATTAATAGTTGTATTCATTATTCTTAGATATTTATAATAGGTATAAAAAAACAAGCAAAAAAACCTGTACCACTACAACGTGTGAAAGGATCTTGGATTCAATACTTGGTAAGGACAATACTGTTTCTAAGCCAACGGTTCTGCAAGCAGTTAATTTGGCCGTGATCAGGCTCAACTGCTAGGTTTTTCTCCCAGTTAAGGGTACTCACTTTATTGAGGCTGGGTGAGCCCCAGGAGGGTCTCCCATTTTATATGTACACAACTTTTGACTTTTGTGTTTTATATTTTACATTTATTCATGAAATTTTCCCCTTCAATAGGATTTTCTAATATTGTCTCGAACTTCATTATTTTTACGATCGCTGAGCTTTTTAGTTTTTTGTTTGGATAAATACAAATTTATTAATTATAATCATTATGATACATCATTATGCATCTGCTTTGCATAAAAAAGATTAAGCAGCAAAAATATCTTGTTCTACAAATACAGTTGGTGTGCAAGAATAGCTCCTTATGATTGAATAAACCATTACTACTACAACCAATTTATGATCTTGGGTTCGATAGTCTCGGGGTGATCATTTCTTTACGAACGATTATAATAGATGATGTGGTCAGTTTCCACACTCAACCAAGCAATGAATCGCTTGATGGATTTATAGAGACTGGATGGACCCATTGAAGTTTTTATTCATGTATTTTCTTCTTCTTATCTGGCAATGAATTAAATTTAAATTTTTTATTTATTTATTTATTTTTTTTAGATAAGTTTTTATGGAAGTAATCCGTAAGTGACTTCCGTCTATCGAATACTGTTCAGAAGTGCCTAAATATTGATCAACGATATGTTTTTGCATTAAATTTTCCCAAAATCCCTCTTCGTATATAATGTTTCCTCGATATCCCATGGAAACTGTTTTCGGCGACGCTTATAGACAGAATGCTAAGTCGGTACCAACTCGATGAGAGGCTGACATTACTTGAGGCCACTTGAAGGAGTTGGAAGCATAAACTAATGGACGGGGTAGAGAGGGTGGAGGGTGGGGGTAAAGTTCGTTTAAAGTCCACTAGAGAAGAGCCAACTTCTCGAATCCTCAGGGAGTCAAGTCCTGATTCTTCTGGGACTGGTCATATTTCTTGTTCCAAGGAGGGCATCGGTACCGATAAACTTTCTCTGTTTACGCTGGATCAGAACTAATGATACTTTGGGAAGGCGGATAATTAGTTTTTCCCTGGCTCTATATGTAATAGTGTCCCAATGTATGTAGGTTTCTTATCCAACGATAGTATATCACTCCCTTACAATGTGACAAGTTGGATTATTCTCTAAAAAGTTTATTTATTGCAAATTTAGCAATATATTATTGACAGGACTTTCAGCTCACCGATGACTGTATCATAGGGACTCGGAGTAATTATGTTAAAGAGGGTATGTTAGTTCTTAACCATCCAACTCGGATAATAATGAGTAAAGCTCATAAGCAGACCTTGTTTTTTTAATGCCAAAATGTCAGGCAAAAAGTTTTAAATAATTTATTTTTCAAGATATATTTTAAGCTGTGCGTATTACCGACCTAATCTATGAATAATGAATAGAAATTTATTTGCCATAAAAAATGTTTTATATATAATGAAGGAGACCAAAGCAGATCAGAGTGCACCATTTTAAAGTACGCAAGAGTCTTGCTTGACAAATATGTAATATTCTATGTTACATATACTTTGGAAATCTTTAAAAAAATATATATAATAATAATATTTATAAACACATAAATTTCAACTAAATATAGTGAGATTAGAGATAAGTCGAATCTGCAAAAACAGAAGTTGCAATTGTTTAAATAATTACGACAATGGACAGCTCTAGCAGATAGGAGAAGGCAATTGCCAAGAACGAGGATCTTAATCGGTAATTGCACGTTACCAGTGTTACATTATTGTCGCCACAATGAGACAATCAGAACAATTTAAGTTGGGATTGTGTTAACGCACGCAGGCGAGAGATTAGTTATCTGCTAATTGCTTTAACAGTTAATTGTCGTCCCCATTGGCTTAAGGCTCCCAGTTGAATGTGTTCAATCAGGGGGCATTGTGTTATCCTCCTTAACTACTGTATTCAACGATAACAAGCACTTATATTTTGTTGTGATGTCAATTGACATCATAAAGAAAACTATAATAAACTGTTAGAATTTTACAATTAATTAATCAATTGCTTTATTACGGCATTATGCTAAAGAATATAGTAAGAACCTTTATTATAATTTGTATAGCGACGTCGTTTTTCGAAAGAGGCTTAAACGCCAAAAGTTCGAAATTTAGGTTTCTATTTATTATGAGACGTAAACACCACCTCTATCGATTACCGCTCATGGTATATAGAAAAAAAAATTGGGAGTGGTCTAAAATCGACTATTGATGACGTAAGCACCTAATACTGACGACTCTCAGTCGTCACTCTGGCCTTCACCAGTGCTATAAGCTTTAAACATATATTGTAATTAAAAAGGTTTTGCCATCTTAATAAACTCCGACTGTATAAAATAAAGAATAAAATTAAAAAAAAAATAATAATGTTTTTTAAAGAAAAACTTTTCATGTGTTCTCTGTAAAATATACTAAATGGCGCATGCGCATTTCTCAAAAAACAACATCGATATCTATTTTAAGGTATTAATTAAAGCAAATTAAATATTAATTAATTAAATGATACTAGGCTTAGTTTTCGATATTTTGACGAGCCTGATGATTGCAGGTCTTGATATATTATTTTCAATAATTTACTTTTGCAGTCGAGCAAGAAAAAAAATGAGCCCCTCACTCTTAAAATTGGAGGTTTGAAGTTTAAAGGTACGTAAAATCCAAAAATAAAATAAAAAACAAATCCGTCCGTTCGCCGCATACTGGTCCAGAATAAACCTGGCCAATAGTTGAAAAATGAATTTTTATATTTTCCGAACCTAATTCGTTACAAATATTCTTATATAAGGAAACGGTAATAAACAGTTGTACAAAAAAAAATTAACTTATCTGAAGGAGGAAAGAGGTTAAATTAGTAAACACCAGGCATCAAAAGGAACCATTTTAAACTTAATATTTTTGAAATATTGAGGTGAAAATATGTTTACGCTTTTATCGTGTTAGTACATAACTGTTATATAAATACACATATATACACATAATTTAATAAAACATAGACTCTCCAGCGAGTGGTAAATAATATTTATTACCATTTTAACAATTGGGTAAATTTTATTTATTGCTTTTGATTCGTATACATTCGTCCATTTAAATTAAAATAAATTTTACTTTCAAGTTTCTTTTTTTCACAGACTAAAAATTAGTTAGTGTATAATAATAATAGTTAAATATTACGCCACTGATCCTTAGGTTTAAAGGCATAATAAATAAATAAAAATTAGTTGCAAAAATTTGCAACATTTTTTTTATCTGATTTTTTTTTTTTTTTTTAAAGCAATTGTATATATTTTTCTTTTGATAGGATCTCGCCCATACTTTATTTGGCTTTTAAGAAGAGAAATTTTCGAGTTCATAAAAACTGAAAATGAAGAAAATATGAGTTCCAAACTTTAAAACTTGATTTTCTCGAAAAGAATTGCGCGCAACATTCCCCCTTTCTTCCGTCGATTCTTCATATACTATCTTGTTCAATTTTACTTTATTTTAATATATCGTTCAATAACCCTTTCATGTCTCTTTAGCTTAGCTAACTACAATGGATATGATAATATAATACTATAATACAATTGTTTTACATTTGTAAAAAAGTTTTATTTGAGGATGCAGTTTAAATTACGATTACTTTTGCAAATTAATCAAAGAATAACGTTAAATGAATGTGAACAAAAATAATATGAAATTGGATATCCGTACTAAGCGGTGTACCAATCTGTGTTTATTGGCTAAATACATAAGAATATTACTATTTATTCAGTACATATTAATAAGAACGATTGGCTTTATTATTATCAAATGCCCAACATGATAATTATAAAGTCCGTTTGTTAATTCTACTGTAATATATATAGTGAATAGTCAATTCCGCGACACTTAATCCTCCCCTTTCCAGCTTTCCGTTAAGTGTATCGTACTGAATTTAATTTGTGTTTAGTATGAGAATTTGAATAGTCAAAGGATAGCAAATTAATTGGGAAGCGGCGGGGAGGAGTGGCGGAATGGCCAGTGAACCGTGCACAGAAGTTGGGGCCCAGCGGTGAGCCCTGCGGAACCCCACCGGCATCCCTCAGCACTATCTCGAGCCTCGGCACGATTTAATGATCTCTTTAGGGGATGAGCCGCCATTACGAAAACAGTTCACGTCCTCGTAGAATTAGCGTCACGGTAAATTTGTGTAAGCGACTGTAGACGGCGTGCCCTCTCACGGAGTAATTTTATAAAAATGAAAACACTAACAAATGTCATTCCCTCAGAGAAAATGTTAGCGTTCTCTATTAAATCACTTAAATAAATTAATAAAACCGGAAGCTTGTCCAGAACGCCCTTTTTTTTAACGTTTGACACTTTCAGCTGTTCTCTTATTTATTATTGACACTCTAATATAGTAGCCTTATGGGACGAAAATAGACCCATTTAAGTGGTTTTTATTCTCTAAAATGTTTACTTAAATAGTTTTCTTAAAAATTGTTCCTTCTGATTCATTTGGTACTTCATATATATAAAAACCATGTTTTTGTGATTATCGCTTTGGGGGTGCATTGGATCAAAAAAGTACCTGATATGAATTCGTCTTTAAATTTCATTTCTTATCAGATTCCTTAAAAATAAAAATTTCCCCCATTCCATTTGAAATTCCAGAGTTAAGTGCGCTGTAGAAGAACTGGAGAAGATTATGAGGGCGGTAATGTCAAAAAGATATTCATAATACATTACAAAGATCCACCGTTTCATCCCGTTATTACTCTGGAATTTACAGAAGGTGTTCTATGCCCGTTGCGACATCCGATATATATATATATATATATATATATATATATATATATATATATATATATATATATATATATATTTGTTTCTCTGTTTTATAACGTATTCATTGTGTTCAATTAATTATTTTTAAATGTACCGTGACCGTACAATTGAGAGGGCAAAGTAATCAATTACTTATTTTTCAAGATGGCGGGAACCGCACTACGTGTGGGATGTTGGAAACTTAGATTTTTCATGAGGGGTCATATGTACAACATACCTGAAAATCGAAATTATTACATTTTTTGCAATCCAAAATTATATTTCCACTGGGCTGAGCAGGGAAATATTTGCAAACATGTTTTATTTTTGTATTTTTTATGTTTTTTTGTATGTTTTATTTAGCTTATTCCAAAGTTCGCAGATTGACGCAGCTAAATATCGTTTTGATCACTCATCCACATGTAGGGTCACTAAGACTGTAGATAGGTACAAATTCATAATTTAAATGATTTTTAACTTTCCTTATTTCGATCTGGCACTGAAGTGGTGATAAAAAATGTGAAACAAATAACTCACTAATGTATTTCACCATTCACTAATGCTGAAAGCATGCCGTAAGTATAAATGCAACTGGATAGACCCTATGTGAACCAACATCCTACCTTGCGCATTACCGCTCCTTAGCTACAGATCGAGGTAGGAGCTGTCAACTCATTATCCCTTACCGACAAGATATCAATATCATGAAGCTCAAGCAAACTGGTGATATATCGGCGATTTTAGAAAGAAGCATGACATTACCTGCTATATAGAAACGTCCATCAAATTATCAAAAAATCCAAATTGAGTGGTCGCTCTAAATATTGATGTGTGTTTTCTTCAGCTAACTAAAAGAACGATTTTATTTTCTCCATTCAAATAAATATTTGGTCAAAGTTAGAGGTTTTTAAGATCAAGAAATACATGTAAAAAAATCTTTTAAAATTTATCACACTTGGTTATCGAAAAGGGTAAAGACGGCCAGAAAACGAGTTGGAGGTCCAGCATGGGCCGTTAAAATCATTACGTGTTAATTAATTTGGTGATTGACTCAGCCTCTCGTATGGTCTCTGCCCGGCCTTTCAGAGCGAAGGGCGTTAAACAAATTTGCTTTCGAAAATGGCAATTTCACTTTGGAGGTTAAAAAAAAAAGTTATTTTTTGTATCATTTAACTCGATTTTGTACCAGATCATCGTTTTTATTTTAACAACTTTAATACCAATGATAATTAAGGAACACGCACCATTTTTTTATTTTAAATTCTCCTGGCGTACTTAAAATATTTTCAAATCGATTTACTTTTCAAGATCCTTATCATGAACTGAATTAATCAGCACAAGTCCAAGAACTTAAAGAAATTATCTAACACAAACCCACAAAACCTTAATACTCAAAAAAAAAAACTATATTTATTCAGTAGTGCACCTTAAACAATTGTGTTTCGGCATAGACAATATTCAGTTGTTCATGGAACGTTTGATGGATCGTTATTCAGTCAATAACCCGATTTCGCAATAATTTAACATAGAATTTAGCATTCGACCGAACCCTTCAATTTTTGTCGTCTTTATAATATAATCCAAATTCATAAGGTTTGTCAGAAAATATGTTTATAATATTTCTAACGTCATCAACTGTCGCAGGTAAGCCTGAATAAAAGTGAAAAAACACCAATTACAAAGAGTAGTGTGAACTGGGGTAAGTGAATACCTCGAGTAAATGTGAACTTTTTCGAAAAAAAGCGAGAATACGGTGGCTAGCTACTTCTAGTGGCGTATCTTTTTAGCACTAATTGTTAATGCTTACAAGGCACACCACTAGAGAGCAGCTAGCCATCATATTTTTGAAAGAGTTCACATTTACCCCACTTCACCCTAATAGCTTATTCAGCTTCAGTTGATAGCTTTTCTGTTCTATATTTCAAGTTCAACATTATAAAATTGTGTGAGATCCTGTGAATATAAATGCATAAGTACGAACGAGCTTATTTTTTAAAGTTATACTTTTTAATTTTCAATATTTATATAATTGAAAGATTAAATTAAATTTACCCAAATGCCGAATCGAAATTTTCAATCTTATGTTAATCTAAAACTCATAAAATATATCCCAAACATATCCCACAGAACATCAACTGGTGTCAACTGTTTTCCTGGGTGTATCAAATGAGTATTTAAGGGTGGCTTTGTGTTGAAGCTGCGATAAGAGCGGATATGAGAACAACGAATAAAGTGTAGCTTGGATCTCGGCTGTTTTGTAAGATTTATCTCAGAGCTTCGACAGTGTTGAGACATTAAAAAGTTAAAACAGTAAATAGTGAGTTCCAAGTAAGAACTGTGACTTTACAATAAGTGATTCTGAAGATGCAGAAATGCTTTTATCGATAAGTGCCACAAAAGAGTACAAATTTACTCCCTGTCCTATTGATACTGCCACATCCATCTTTAATATTTAAGGCCACATTAATAAAAAAATTATTTAATATATTGCACAGTGGCGTACGCAGAGGGCGGGATTTGGAAGAAATACCCTCCCTTCGAAATGTACGAGAGAACAAATAAAGTTTTAATCAATATTTTGGGTAATTTTTAACAATAATTAGTCCAATTTTCACGTTTATCTTTAAAACTTACACCAAATTTGGAGATTATATACATTTAGATTTACTTGTCTATTTATTATTAAATTCTCCCTCCCCCGAAATAAAAATCTGCGTATGCCCCTGATTTTGCACCTATCGTACAACTTAAGCTTTGAAATTGTTGGAAAATAATATTTAAAGGTGTTTTTTTTGTCTACCCTTTTGAATATCTTCTCCTTAAAAGTCATTGAACAATCGTTATACTCTACGAACGGGTATAAACACACACACACGCATATATATATATATATATATATATATATATATATATATATATATATATATATATATATATATATATAGATAACAGATTTCCGCGGTAAAATAAATAAAAAATTAGTGACATGCCGGATTTGCCCTTGGAGCGTCTACTTTAATAAAATGCGTATAATGTGTATTTATGATTTATAACCTCAAAAAAATCTTTAGCTAATTAAATGGGCATCTTTAGTTAGAAAATAGACATTTAAATAACTTATTCGAACCTAACTGATCATTTAAATATTAAATTTATCAGAGAGTCATCAGTATAAATAGCCTCCGTTAAATGTTCTCTTAATCGCTCAAAGTTAAACACTTTGAATGCCCCAAGTTTCTTATGGGCGTTATCAGATTTGTAGTGTTTAAGTGCCTCAACATGGAAAGTTCCGCATTGTTTTATGTGCGATTTAAAGTTGTTAATAACATGCTAACTAGTTCCTAACTACTGTTTCAGATAATATTGTACTCATGTTTTAGGACTGTTGTCGTTTCTTTAATTACTAATTACATGGTGTTAACAAGTTTTTTTTTTATTTATCAGAAAATCTGGGCTTTTAATTACAACTACAGATTAGCTAAAGTACTAACTGGACATAATGGCGTAAAGTTTATTCAAATTTTTCATTGAACTAGTTTAAGTCGAGATCGCTAGGTAGTAACTTGTTGTTGAATAAGTTTACTCTAACCATTATTAGATTGATTATGTATTTTTTTTTTAGTACTCTTTCCCTAAGCGACGATAGCGTGTTATGTAACTATTATTACACAATAGTATAAAATTCTGTTGTTTTTTTTTTTGAGCTATATAGAATAATTCCAAAAGGTTTCTTATCACGTTTTCGTCATCCTGCTGAATTTCCTCCATTGTCTTACATAAATTCTAGTGTTGCCTTCGAGGAGAGAAGTTATATGTATTAAAAGTTGATAGTAGCAGTTAAATATTTTGTGTTATCATTTGAGTTAATGGCTGTGATCCATAGTATACTCGCGAGGGAAACTGCGTAAGTACTAATTTGAATAAATAATCATATGGAGTATGCTATTAATTATAAAATATGATTTATCGTTCGTTTGGAAGAAGAGTGCCATAAACGAAAAAGTGAAATTTTACAGGAAAAGCGTTTAAAGTTTTTCCTATTTTGGTTCATCGCTACCCCATAACTATGATAAATGGCAAAGCATCAAGTCGGACTTTTTCTTAGTCAATACTGCTATAGTATTGAAGTATTTTTTTTTTGTTAAAAAAAAAAAAAAACCCTTCAATTTTTGATCATTTAACCTTAAATCATGAACCTAATTGTGGCAGGGCCGGATTAAGCCTAGTAGGGGCTCCTTGGCAATGCAAATCTCCTTTTCAATTCAATACATTTTATTGCAAGAACAATAATAGAAAACAACTTAGTGATATATATATATATATATATATATATATATATATATATAGTTAATATCTAATTTGTTAGAGAGTTCTTCGCTCTGTTCATTCACTTCCGGTTTTATAATAAGAATCGAATTCAGTAGGTAGATAGGCTAATTAAATGCTTCGGATAGGTTAAAAAACCAACACCAAATTTATATATGGATATCGGTACTAATGTATGCCATTTATTAAAGCAAAACTATTCATATATTCCTAATGATAATGTTTGTAATGTTATGTAATTTATGCAATATTCGCAAAAAAACACAATAAATTAAGATAACAATGATTTATTTCTCGATTAACCGTAATGTTAAACATCATAAATATTAGTCAGAATATCGCATTTAAAATATTGAAATATTAAATGATCCTTTAAAAACCAACTTTCTTATAATTACATCTCTTCATTGTTCTCTCAAATACATCTCTAAATTTATATGAATGACATTACTAGGTGCATATGTAGTTTCGTAAATATTCTCAAATCATTTTTCTGTACAAATAAAATTAAAGTTATAATCTATAGATATACGTTCTTAAGAATAAACTTGAAATGTTTTTATAGCGAATTATAACTAATTGACTTATTATTGTTATTAACTTATTTTTCTCACTGGAGGCAATTGCCTGCATTTCCCAAATGATTAATCCGGCACTGAATTGTGTCAGTTTTCCATAAAATAAAGCATTGTAATTTCATTGATAAGTGGTACATTATAGAAGCAAACAAGATAAATTAATTAAATAAATGTATTTGTTTTTACTTATATATATATATATATATATATATATATATATATATATATATATATATATATATATATATATATATATATATATATATGTATAGGGAATATTATTTTGTTATTATGTAGTTTTAGTATAATTTATCATAAAAATTTCAGAAATATATCCAGATGATGAGGGCACATCTCCGAAACTTCGAAATTTATATGTTATGAACTTCATAAAGAAGAATGGTACGGAAAGTCGTAATTGTTCATTGTTGTAAAATTAGGTTTAATTGTTTTTTTTTTTTAGTTTTCTCCCTCATCAATGTAGAAACTGCAACATTTTTTCTCAAGATAATTATTCAATTGATTAACGAGTTCATTAATATTCAACCATTTATGGCCTATAAGTAGTTGTTTGTTTCAATGCCTTAGATAAAACTTTTCTTAGCCCATTCTTACTGATGTATAGAAAACGAAAAAGTTACTATTCTACGAATGCATTGTCTTATATTGTTAAGTTAGTAAGATTTTAAAACAAAAAAACACTAAAAAAAAAAAAATCATGTAAGGCACTCAAGTATAGGTGAATCAATCGTTTTATTTTGATTACAAGTTTATAGTGAAAGTTACTACATCTCTAATAGAAAATAACAGGGATACCGTCCTTTTTTTTCCTTTTAACTGAAATCAATGTTACATAATTTAGTACTGTTAAGATATAAATTACGCTACCTATACAATTTATTCAACAACAGAGTTAAATTTCGCTTTGAAGTTTTCATCTCCCTGAGATTATACCTTGAGTGAAAGGATCAGAGGTTTTGGAAGGTTTCGATGTTTTCTTTAGTTTAATTAAAACTTAATTCTCGAGTTACTTAATACTCTTCCTAACCGTTTTCGAAGCAACCTAATTACAAACCACCTCGAATAATAACGTCTCATATCCTGCATTGTTATGAAAATTTAACATGGATAACGCTTAAAAGTTGTTTCAAGTTATTCAAATTGTTGTACCATAGTGCTATGTTTCTGGCAAACTGCTTTTCTAAGGTAGGTAGGGGTTCCAGAAACCACATTTACTTAATTTGTTGATCTAATTTATTCTCTATTTGCATCGGTTCCAGAAGGGAGCCGATTAATCAAACTATATTTTAATATAAAATGATAGAGACCACAGACCCCCCTGCTATGGTCACTAGTTTGGGATATTATAAATACCATTGGAAATCCTTTCCAAGGGTGTCGTGTTCATCATTTCACTTAATTAAACTATATGATGGCATACAGGGTTAATAGAATGGTAGATTTTGTTGCAGATCTTACTTTATTTATGTTACGTTATTAATTAAACTATTGGTTTACTAATTTACAATCTAAATTATTCTCATTGTAAAAATCTATGGACTGTAACCTATGTTTTTGAGAATACTGGGAGAACTCTTGCTTATTTAATATATTATTCGGATGTCACATAATATTAGACACTGATGTATACAATGAATGAAAGGACTAGCACTTATCTTATTGTTGCCTTCAACATTCGGTGCAGCCTGCTCTTCTGGACGCACGGAATCCCTCTCACGATGGCCTGCTCAACTGTTCCCTCTGCGAACCTCCGTCTTCTGGCTTCTCTCAAGCACTGTACTCTCCAACCTTCTCCCAAGAGCTATCTTCACTCTTCCACTTTCTCCCCAGAACTACCTTATTTATTTGAATTACCTTAACTATCTTATACTCTTTTCCCCTTCTCCTTCTTGAAAAGATGCATTTTGTCTCCACTCTCCTTTTGGGTCATCTCATTGGTTGATGTTATAAGATTTTTTGGAAATGTTTGTACTATTTTCTCTATTGTTCGTAGTGACCTTGGTCGGCATGTTTATTACACCTTGTCGACCGGACCTATCTCTAGTTTCATGGTGCTCTTACTTTCGCTTATCTTAAGCGGCACCCTCGCACTTCCCGCCTTCCAGGTAGAGACCCACTTTCTTTGTTTGAAAATGTAATTTATTTATGTTAATATTGACTGAACCAGGGGGCATCATTATTTAATTTATCCATATTCTAATTAATATTATTTAATCTTAATGATTTACTTCAATCTCAGTATCCTCAATACATAACAATAGTAACAATGATTCTTCTGTGTTTTTTAACTTCATTGTTCTCTTTATATTTGTGCATCATAATGCATCACAATAATTCCAATCCTGTATTTTATTTCTGTGAATTTTCAGAACCCGTTTTAGGAAATTATAGAAAGGGGACAAACTTGATAAACTGACGAATTATCTAGGATCAGAAAAAAGATGACAAGACAAAAAGGTGAGAGAGGGATGTTTGTGAAAAGCTTTTTGAAAAGCCAGAAGTGAAAAGCTATCGGCTCTCGATTTCCCTGACACCTGCTGCATTTATCAAAGCTTTTTATTCCCATCCTTCACTTGTCTCTCAATACAACACTGTGTTCATTCTTTCAAATCTCTGTTTTTTTTTGTGTTTTTTTCTAGGAGTTATAGAACAGCTTAAATAAATTCTGATTAAAGATAATACCGAACCGTTAACTCGGTGGTTAGTCAGTATAAATTATTGATTGAATAGTTGGTATTTATAATCAAGGAGAAGGCAGTCCTTTCCATCTCATTATATTATGTATCTCTTTACGTACAATTTATTTATAAGATAGATATTTTACACTTTTTATAAACATTAAACCAAACCTTGTCTTGTTTGTTACTTTTGCTCCTGTTTATTTCATTTTTTCATTTATTCCTTACTTTTTGTTTGTACGTATATTATATAGCTTTACTATATTTTAGTGTTTTGTGTAAGTTTATTTTCAATAATCAGTTCATACCTTTCATAGGTTAGCACTTCATTTCTTTTTTTTTCTTTGTAACTTATATATTTTCATTTACTATTATTCTAATCCTCATTGTATCTTATTCTTGTAACCTAAGAAGGCCTGCAATTTGGGCCGAAAGATCGGTATTAAATAAATATTTTTTTTAGTTTCAACATGACCACTGCCTGGACCACGTTCTCCTTAATGAATAATTTAAGT
The DNA here is from genome assembly GCA_948150685.1 of Rhaphigaster nebulosa. NCBI lineage: Eukaryota > Metazoa > Arthropoda > Insecta > Hemiptera > Pentatomidae > Rhaphigaster > Rhaphigaster nebulosa. Next base: position 96,184,756 of record OX411310.1, read on the forward strand.
TATTAAATAAAATATATCATAAACGATTAATTTTTTTTTAAACTTCAAATTTTATTTCTTCCATTACCCTTTTTTTAATTTAAATTTTGTGCTATTTGATAACTTATACTTATTTCTTGTTTTAATATTACATCGGTAGATCTTAATGTTTTAAGTTTTCTCATCATTATAACGGCTGGATGGAAAACAGAAAACTTAATTTTGACAACCTTTGCAAGATCTTTTTGAATTTTCATGATATTGAAATCCTTTTTTTGTGAAAATGTTATTTCTCTCCTCCCTCATCACGCCTCAGATTAGTAGCAGACCATTCTGTTGGATGCATATGAAAACATAATTTTCCTTCAAACTCCCTGTCAAACCGATCCTGGCATTCCTTTATCATGAAGGTGTAAGGAGTTCTGGAATAAGAAAATTGGTATCATTTTTCCTAGCGTTCTGTCAGCTGTCTCATTTCCACACAGATCTGTCTATCTTCGTGTCTGTTGTTGAATCTAATAATCTTTTCCTTGACAAGCCTATTGTTTAATATTTCTTTCTTAATATTTATCTTTTCTTATCTTAACAAAATGATAATGACTGGCTCACTGATAATGACAGCTATGATAAATAAGTTAAAACTGGAGTTTTTATAATGACTTTTGGAAAAGTTATCTCCATTCCAGTTAGAAAAAACTTGGCATAATATAAGGCAAGTCACGCAAGGCTTAATTTTTTGTATAGAACCCATTATATATAACGCCATCATGAAATTTTGTCCATACTTTCTTAGTGCATTTATAAGCAGCGTAGGCATGTTTTTTACCAAAAAAATCAAAATTTCGTTGTGGTGTTATTAAAAAATTATTTTTTTGGAAATTTTTAAATGTTTTATGATTTATTTTGTTTTGATCAAGACAAAATATCAAATTAAAGCCTATGTAATGCTGAAAATAATGACACTATTTTGAGATTTCTAGGACTAATGGTTTTGTAGCTAAAAGCTTTTAAATGATTCAAAATGAATAAAAAAAAAAATAAAAAAAATTTAATTCTTAAACTCAAAAACTAAAGATGAAAAAATCCGAAACTTTTAATTGCTTTCTGTAATTATGGATGTTACATAAATACCAATTTTAATTCATTTTGATAAATATTGAGTCTAAAATGATCTTTAGAATTGACGAAACGATGAAGTGTTGACCTTTTACTTACTGTCATTTGACCCTTGGAATCTTCCAAAACTATCCCGGTAATTTTTAATCTATGTTACATAACCCTTTTCTTTTTCGTATATTTTTATAACCATGCCTGATGCTTAAAGATTTTGAAGTTGACCAGTAACTAACTGGATAGTTTGTATACAGACATTACAATGCGATGACACCGCCCTTTAGGAGTTGGAACCTAATATAGTGAGAAGAAAAGAGATCTCGCAGAAGTTTCACCCCGAGTTGGAATTGGGGATTAGAAAATATAGCAGTGGTAGTAAAAAGTTGTTCGGGGAGTGGGAGGGGGAGGGGGGGTGGAATATCGTGCCCCTCTGCTCGGAGTTTGGACAACAGCTTTTTGTTTCGCCCTCGGAGAGGCTTCCTCGCCCTTGTTGTCTTTTCAAATGCTAATTTGTTAACTATTCGATATAATAGCAATGATAAATAATACGATTCTGTTTTGTATTTAATGCTACGGTACCTCTTTCTTTATTCCTTGTTAAATATTTTCCTTAATTAAAGTGCAGCTTCTTGGGAAGATGGTTTCTAAGATAGACTATTTGTTGGGAAGAGCGAAGCCATAAAAAACCAGACATTAATCTTCGACCCCATTTCGACTAAGGCCGGTCATCTTAGCACTTGATAAAAATGTAATCAGAAAAAAAAATATATTGAATTGAAATTTGATAAATACGAAATAACTTTTATATTTGTAAATAAGAGAATTACAAAGGTAATAAAAAAAAATCATTAATATTTATTTTTAAGAATAAATTTTCCATTCATGTATAACCAATTATAAGAATAAAAACTTGGAATTAATTTGTAACTGCAAATTTTCTTGACAAATAGTAGGCGTATTTAGCAATTACTATATTTAAAAGATTAATTTTCAAAGAAATTGCTTTGGTTATTTAAAAAAAATAAATAATAATAATAATGATATTTAGCTTTTCAATTGATAATTTTTTTTTTTAATGGAAAATTCATTTATTAGTTTATTTACAAAGGAGTCTTACTTCAGACTCCACTGTCTTACTTATACGAATATGTGGGGGAACGGAAAATTCTTCATATAAGTGAATAATTGAGCATGTAATAATTATTCACTTTTTTACTCCATACAAATTAATGCTTACAAAACATAATTAAAAAAATATTATGCAGGTATACATACATACATACATATATATATATATATATATATATATATATATATATATATATATAAAGATATTTCTTGTACATACTTATAAATAACAACAGATCTCGAAATTATCAAATAAAAAACAAGAAAATAACATAAAATAAGGTTACAATAAAGTAGGTACGTTAATTGAGATATCATCTTGGTAAATCTTCTTATTTTGTCTTAAAACATTGGGAAATATTAGTTTTTCTACCAGCTATAGTGTATAAAACACGTTCACAGCCCACAAAATTGTCTGATTATTTTTCTTTTATATGCGTCTTCAGATTAGACTAAACGCTTCACTGCTTCGAAAGCAGCTACTGTTTGGGCAAACGTTGGTGGTGCTCTTCGTCGTATGAACATTGAGAATTGGAATCGTCTAATATTCCTTCAGCTTTTGTCAACCTGACTTCAGCTATGATTTCCTGGTCACTTTGGGATGCACAGAGATTGTTGCTTCATTCAACAAAATGTACAAAGGTTATGAAAATAGGGACAAATGTCGGCGCCTATATCGTATGCCGCTTCCGATGAATCGTCGATATCGTTTATCATAAAACATTTTACTCAAACAGCTACTAAAATTTATAACCAATTCCTTTTTAAATTAAAATATTAGGATTTTATCAATTCAATGTTGCGGTTTATTAGAAAAGAAAATTATTGTGGGGAAATGCGGTCAAAATTTTTGGGAAAGTTTAGCTTTTATTCCCAGTGCAGGTCTTGGATAAAATAAATTCGATCAACATCATTGAAATTAATTAAAATCTAACATTTCTTTTTTAACAATCTTCGAACTTTTGGTCCATCCGTTATACTGTAAACGCCGACTCGAGCATTGCTTTCACCTTAATATATCTTCATTTAGAGTAACAAAAAAATAAAATAAAAAAAAAATAGATTCGTTAACTATTTGCTTCCTTTTAAATCCTAATCTATCCAACCCCACCCAGCCAGGATGGACCCCCTCCAAGATTTATTATGAAATTATATTACTATTTTTATTAAGCCATTGGCCATCTTTTCTACAAAAACTTCCTACGGTAATGGTACCCTGACTCAACCTCCACAGGATTTCAATGCCATTGACGAATTTGAAAGGGAAACGTTGGAACCTTTTAGAGTCCTGTCTTGCTTTAGGTAGAAGGGCTAATTCGGTTTAAAGGCTGGCTGTAAACATTGATTTTTCATATCTAGTAGAAAAGTAAAAAAAAAAAAAATTTAGTTCCGTCGAAATAATTGAATTTGCGCTTCAATGTCTTGTAGCAATAAAACGAGTTAAGGTTTCGTTTCGGTTCACCTCCTCTACAACCAATTGGATTTTTCCGTCGTCATTCACCGAATTCAGTTTTCCATGTCACATCTCATATAAATCGGTAAGGACATTTTTCATCAAATAAAAATAGTTATTTTAATTTTATTTAATGTTCCACTCTATTATGTTGACAACTTATCATTGATGTATTTTTATTAATCTACTGTTGATATGTCTTGTTGATCAATAAAAGTTATTTTATTTTGTAAATCAAAACAGCTTGGCTCTTTTTTTTTTTTTTTTTTTTTTTTTTTTTTTTTTTTTTTTTTTTTTTTTTTTTTTTTTTTTTTTTTTTTTTTTTTATGATTGCCGTTTTCGTTGCAATTAATGACTTTACTATTCATTATACAGCTTCTTCTCCATCACGAATTTTTGTTTTATTTTTTTATTGAAAATTATTTTTATTGAAAACTTTTTTTTTATTTATTTTTTACATCTCGTCTTACTTTTTGTTTATGGTCCCTATTCAAGTGTTGAACCTTTTGCGTTCAAGTGAACTAAATCCAATTATTTTAATTTCAATCAGAAAATGACAAAAAATTATATGGTGCCAGAACTCTATATTTTACGGTGCTCCCAAATGGAAATGGAGGAAATAAATTCTAATGGTACATATTAAGAAAATTACTTTTTCCAAAATTCATTGTAAACAATTTTGTACCAACCTGTGATGTAAGAAGGTTTCTTCGCACCTATGTATTTTTTATTCGTATTTCATTAAAATGTCATTTGAACAAATGTTATTTTTGTACATTAGTACGGTCGATTGTAAAGTTTCTTTTTTTTTAAATTCAGAAACGAAATTTTTTTTTACAATTCAAACTTTTCTAGCACATGGGAAACGATTCCTTCTGCGTGGCCATAGTTTATATATATCGATGTCGTTTTCTGACAAAGGCTTATGCACCAAAAATTCGTAATTTAGATTTCAATTTATTATGAGACGTAAACACTACCTCATCGATTCCCACTCACGATATATAGAAAAAAAAATTGGAAATGGTCCAAAAATCGACTACTGATAACGTGAGTACCAAATACTGACGACTCTCAGTCGTTACTCTGGACTTGACCAGTGCTGGAAGTCTTTAAAACATATTGTAATTATAAAAGTTTTCCTACCTTAATAAACTCCTATCGTACACAATAGCGCATAAAATTAAAAAAAAAATGAATAAATTGTTATTTAGGAAAAAACTTGTCATGTGCTTTCTGTAAAGTTTCCAAAATGGCGCTAACGCCTTTTTCAACCAACAGCGTGGATATACACATATATTGGTAGATACCTATTTAATACATATGTAAACTGCTAAAATAGTTACTGGTTAATTTTCGAAGCGAGGGACAGAGCCAATAGATACTTGGGGCTTGTGAATCATTACGGTTACAGTGAGGCAGTAATGGGACAACTTGTGAACCAGGCTTAATCAAAATGTCTTCATGATTGTAGTTTGTGTAATTGAAGGACCATGCCCAGCGGCCCAGTTTCCGATGAATAAGTCAGTTAACTGGACCGATCCAACATTTAGTTAATTACTTGATATCAACTCTGGATCCGTTTATCGGAGATCTCAGCATAATAAAAATAATTTGTAAGAAAAATATGAATAAAAAGAAAAAAAAAACTTGTATCTCTTACAACTGAATGGTTACTGAATGGTTCAGTACTTAGACCATGCTGTTTCTTAGAGATGGGCAAAACGTACTCTTGAGTAACGAGTACCAAGTATTTTACTGGAATACTCTTACTAGCCGGGATTAGATACGACTAGGGATGGATGGGGCAGGTCAGTCTTCGCTATCCCTTCAATCTCTAGTTGTATCTAATCCCGGATAGTGAGAGAATACGAATAAAATACTCGATATTCGTACCTCAGAGTACTTTTTGCCCATCTCTACTATTCATTGACTAACGGTTGTGCAAAGAGGTGATATGGCCAGGTCATCCCTCCCACTGGAGGGTACCCACTTTATAAAGGCTGAGTGCCCTCCCTAGAAGGGTCAGTTATAAGGGAATTGTATAAGGGAACTCATTTCAAATCAGATAATAATTTCTTAATGATTAGCAAAATATTATAAGAATTGGAAATATCGTTCTGTTTCTACTGTAATATTAAGAATGAATCAATTATGCGTTACAATTGATCATGTATTGATCAGCCAGGATCCTTGGATCTTGACCGACCCGTCGTTGTCGTTGAAATCTAGTGTCTTAATTTACATCAGAAGGCAGGTTACTGCGAAAAAAGTATTCTCAATGTGATCTGTTATCTTTTCGGTTTCCGCTGCTATAAGGATGTCGTGGTTAGCTTTAAGACTTGGTATCAGCATAAGATCTTCATGGTCTGTCAAATCCAGAATAAAGAGAACACAACTCAAATAACGTGTTATGTTAGAATGGGCATTAGACACAGGTTCAGATCTGCATAGTAGCCTTCAGTATGCTACTTGTAACACAAGTTTCTAGTGGATCACCTATTATGTCTATTGTGTCGGCCTGGTATTTGAGGGCTGTTCTTAGGAATGAAAGGGGCCCAACTATTAAAATTTCTGACGTTTGAAATTTTGAGTTGTGCCTCTTTCTTTCTGGATATGAGATATGTTTACCATATCTCATCTCAACAGCCTATATGTTTACCATATAGGCGAATTGAAGAATTAAAGACAGAGATAATAAATGAGGAGTAATAAATAAGGAGTAATAAATAGGAGAGCAGACAGAGAGGGCGATTATATATAGATTCAAACAGCCAGATGAAAGCCATTTCCTTTATATTGCTCTTCCTTTTTAATTAGGAATTGATAAATTATTTGCCACTTCTATACATTTCTTCTTCTTTCTTTCTATTTTTATATGCGTTCATTCTACCCATTTTTAATATTATCTTTATTATGTCTATTCTAAGAAGAATTCACCAAAAACCACCGATGATGATTGAAAACTCCGTCGAAACAACAGGCGCTCAGCTAAAACTGTGTTTTTAACCCACGTTAACTCAGGCTTGTTTGACCCCGGCTACCCTGGATCAAAATGTTTCCAAACTTTTGCATTTTCGTATAATTTTTTTTGGATTTACTTCTTTTTTTTTTCTATGAGTTATGGGTGTCATTATTCACTTAATACACCATTCCTCATTTTCGTTTCATTCCACCTTTTTATTTTTTTCCTCAGGCAACTTGGCAACTTCTTCAGGTAACTTACTAAGCCTGCTTTTATTTGCTTTCTCTCAACTGAGTAAATCTCCTTATATTTCTTCCACTTTCCTCTTGCTGTTCCACTCCTCCAAACTTTCTTATTCCCTTTGGAATTCCATCAGTAGTCCTCCTCATTGTTCTGTTCCTAACTCTATCTTTTTTATCATTTTGTAAAATGCTTAATCAAAGATGTCTTCCTACATCAGGACTTTTGATTTATTATCGTCATTCAACTAGCAAAAGAAACGTAAAGCATATGATATAAATCTAATTTATATTATAATAAATTATGTATTATATAGTTTTATGCTATTTTTTAGTCACTTTGCATTATTAACATTCTCATTACAACTGAATTTTTAATAACTGATATCAGCTTTTATGATAATCAGTGAGAATGGAACAGAATTTGTTTTTCTTTTTTTTTTATATCTGAATATAATTAGTTTCATTGGTTCTCTATCAACAGTATTTTAGTATTATTTTTATTTCTCTATCATTATAACATTTTTTATAACTATTATTATATATATATATTTTATATATATATATATATATATATATATATATATATATATATATATTATTATATATAATTATAACGAACATTTTTTAATTCGTTAATTTATTAAGAGGATATGCGTGTCAAAACAATTAATAAGAAATTGTCATTCAGGTTTATAATAAGATGATTCAATTATCCAAGTTTTATTTAAATTATTATGTGATTCATTCCATGTCAAATCAACCAATGGTCTGGAACTTATTTTGAACATACATATTACGTACTATCAGTTAGGATAAAAAATGCACAATTCACGATTTTTCCTATTTTTAGTTTTTGAGTTGTAAGTTTTTGAAAACCGAAAATCGACTTTTTTGACCCTTATAAATAAAAATATATATGTTTAGTATTAATGCAATAATGCATAATTACATAAATTTTCTTTATCTTAGTTGTTTACTGATTTTTCTGTTATTTAATTGTCTATCTATTTATTTCCGTTTGTGATGTACATATGTTTTAATTATTGTCATTTCTTTCTATGCCATTTTGTTTATTTTAATTTTACTTATTTATTTTATTATTATTCTTCTTCTTTTTTTTCACTTATATATATGACAATATGTATTTGTGCTGTAAGACTCCATTCATACCATATATTAAAGTGAAAAAAAAGAAGAAGAATAATAATAAAATAAATAAGTAAAATTAAAATAAACAAAATTGAGTGAGGCAGATTGTATTATTTATCAATAAATTTTTTTATCTCTAACAAATATTTTATTTTTTTAGTTAATTTCTCAATATTATTTTTGTTTACTCCATTAATTCACATGAATCGATTATTTAGATTTGCTTAGCCTGAAACTGAGACTGATATAAGTCAAGGAATGTACCAAAATTTCACATCAGAGGCCTGAGCCAATAATTGGATAGGTTCGGGTGATAAATGCTCTTTCAGGGCGTTCACCAGCTGGGTTTACTAACCTGTGAAAAATCTTCCACCTTATTTAGGGCATAAAGATATTATTTGTAATATAGTTAAAAAGATTTCGTTTTTAAGATTCGTCATAAAAAAAAAATAAAAAAAATACAAACAGAGTTACAAAAGTTTATTTAATAAACAAAATATATATTATTACTTCCCCTTAGCTCTACATAAGAAAATATTATAGTAAGATGAATGGTATTGCGATCGTGTAATATTTTAAATTTGAGTTTTCATCGCAAATACACGTTTTGAGGCCTCCTGATTCCAATTAACCTAAAAATGGTATGTTCGTGTCTGTGTGTATATGAACAGTCTAATTCAAAAACTAAAATTTGTGCAAAACTGAAATTACGCATTAAAGTTAGCTATATATATGCCTGTGATGTCACAGCAACTTTTTCGTCAAAATCGACTGATTGAAAGTGCCTCTTCATATTATTGATTTTACACTTTTTTACAATTTTCTCTAAAACGGCTCTAACTCTCTAGATAAACCTTGTCTAAAGTATTGTTCTTAAGGCTCTTTTACTTTTCATTTATTTAGTATATCACCGAGAAAATGCGGAGAAAAAAGTTATGACGAAAAGTAGATTCATTTGCACACATCACAAGAAATATATTTTCTATGGCAAATTATGTACAGAATCGTATGAAAGACAATATTTCTCAATTCAAGACAATATTCAAAATTCTCTTAAAAAAAAAAAGTCATCGAAATCGGACAAGCATTAGCAAAGATACAGCATATTTGTCCAACCGGAAGTCCCAGTTATATCTTTGATTTTATACTTTTTAACGGTTTTATAGAAAAAAGCTCTTATGATTTTAATGGAACTTTCCTAAAACCTTCTCCTGGAAGCCCTTTAACTTTTCATATATGTAGTGAATTTCTGAGAAAATGCAGAGAAAAAATTATGAAGAAAAAATAATTTTATTTGCATATAAATAAAAAAATATGCTTTTTACGATCAATCGTATTTAGGCTCATATGAAAGACAATAAAATTCACTAAAAAAAAGAAGCTATCTAAATTGTGTCAGTATTAGCAATGATACAATGTATCTTATAAGGACTACGAGACTAGATACTATATGGAAAGCCGAGTGTGATCGAAAGCGGACGGATGGCACCGAACCTCCTTCCATCCTGTGCTCTGTAATAATTTAACGTAATTATAAAAGCAGAAAGTATCAAGTTAATAATTTCTACTTTTATATTATTTAATGGAAACTGAATGTTTCCTCGGAAACTTTTAAAATTTATTTTCAGCTTCACAAGCCAAAAATATGGTGCACGGAATCGTCAGAATGCAATTTTCTAAGAAACTATTTTATTGTACTTTTGTGAGAGAAAACCTGAAGAATTACATGAAGCTGAAATTATTTCAAAAATGGATTATTATTATTGGCTGATAAGGGGCAGGTGTGTGATGCGCGTACCGCACCAGATTTTCTATCGTAAATTTTCTTGAGAAAATTATAAATTCAAAACCATAAAATCAAAATTTTATCAATTTCACATAACAGCAATGAGATTCACACACAAAAAAACAAAATTCTACAAATAAAAGTGCGTCCATCAAAATAAGAAATTTGATAATTGTGAAGAAAAGCATCAATATTATTCGGTTGGAAGAATGTTCTTTATTTACAATCAGAGCAATAATATTAGGCTTGATGGAACCCAATTTCATTCCTAAGTCCTCATCAACCCTGAGTGCTTTCGCTTTTATTACGGTAACCATCCTGAATTATTTTTATTAGTTGTATATCCTGTTTATTTATCTTATTATTGGAACATTCAATAATAATATTTAAAAAATTGTTATCACTCTTTGAACGTGTTAAAAAGATTATTTTATCTATTAATTTCGTTTTGCTCTTTCGCCTACCACCTGGAACGTTCTTTGGGTACAACCGTCTGGAATCCCCAAACCAGTGGTTCCCAGACCATGGTACGCGTACAGTGTATAATGGTGGTAAGCGAACAAGCAACAAAAATCGTGGATAAAGCCGTCTTTTTAACGCGTTCTTTTTTTTAAATTATTATTTAATGTATCAATGATAAGATTAATGAACACGATCTACAATCAATAAAAATAATCTACGATGATTACCATAGTAAAGGAAAAATCACTGAAGAGGAATTAAGAATCAAGTTTTTACTTTCACTTTTAATTTCAGTTTTCTTCTAACAGTTCTTGCTGTTATTATGTGAAATCTATAAACTTTTTATTTTGAAAATTTTAACTTTATTTTCTACTTATCATTTTCGTAAGAAAATTTATATTATCATATATTTTTGATTAATAAATAAACATTTGTAAATCAGTAATCAAATAAACTTTTATGAAGACGAACCTTTAATTATAATATCATACATTCACTACTCCACTAATGTGTATGTGTATCAGAAAGACGAAAAGTCTTCTTTGGCTTAGCTTTCCTGCAAGCGATTTCTTATCTGTAACGGGAAGAAAATAAACAACTATTTAACGTTTTTGAAAATAAGCACTAATAAAAAACTATCGTGTTTGGAATATATAAATAAAAATTATAATTTAACTAAAGTGGATAAAACTCAAATAAGAGTGAAAAAAAATGCAATAAGATTATTTTTACAATTAATGTTGGGATGTGTTATGATGAAACATTCATATATAAATTTCATAATACTTCACAGCTTAAGGTTCGACCTTTTAAACCGAAATTAAATTATGCATAATTTAATTTAGCGATTGATGTATTTCCCTATAGCGTCATAAATTGCTTCGATGCCTATTTTTATGGAGCATGAAATATTTAAAGCCGATAAATTCCTGGTTAGGTCTATATACTGTATATGTCAACCATACACAGTCGTTTTATAATAAAGTAATCTAAATATCATGTATGTTTTATATATATATATATATATATATATATATATATATATATATATATATATATATATATATATAAAATATTACAGGGTTAATTTGATTTATTTAATAATTTAATTTAATAAAGAAAATTTATTGAAATCTTAATTTAATATCTATTCAAGAACAGTCCATTGGTTTTTGTTGACGATGTCTCTACGCAATGCTACGATATTTGGTTTAACCCATAAATTGAAATTCTTGAAGAATTTTTATGTTTATAATAGAGGTAAACTTTTAATTCGGTTTCTCTCTCTCTCTCTCTTTTTTTTCTTTTACTTCCACTTTCTTCTCTTAATTTAACAATTACAAAACCTTCAAACGACTCATCTGTCTTAAGTTGTAGAAATCGGGATCAACCAAGCTATTGAAATCCCATGTCCGATGAATACAAACGATTATAAATTCTCCACGTTCCTTACGTCACAAATTAAATTATTAAAGTAGAATATGATAATTGGTAGGAAATTTATGGTTAATTTTAGGAAATTTATAAAGACATATCTTCGCGAGGTATAATGCTTGTAATAAGCATGCGCAGGAGAGTTTTGTGTAATATGAATCGTGGCACCAATGTTCCTCACCGTCTGTTGTAGCAAATCAGCCTCCAAACCTTTTCTTTAGAAATGGGGTGAGAGAAAAGAGAGTGAGGGTTCTAAGCTCTTTAAAATGATACAGGTTATCTTGGAAAAAGCTAATTGCACTTGTTTCTTATAGCCATATAGGAAATTGTTTCTATTGTTCCGTTTTTATGTCGCTCCATTTTAAGTCATATCGAAGTTACGTCGTTAACCAATTTCTACAAGGGACTGTTTTCCGTCAAAGTGAATTCAAAGTTACGTTGTTTAAAAAAAAAATTATTGATCGAACGAAGCAGTTATAAAATAAATTTAAATGAAAAATAAAGCGATTACATTAATTTTAAAAAGCTATCGAAAAAAAAGAAGTATGTTTTCGATAGCCCGAAAAAGATTGATCAATTGATCAATTGATCAATTATTACTTTGATCAATCCTTTCTCGGAAACAATAACATCCTGTCGGATTGAAAATTTCACCTATTATATCAAGTATTTACTATAAAAATATTTCAAAGAATCCCTTTTTTTTCCTATTTTGTAATTAATTATTACTTCTTCAGTTGCATCTAGTCCTTGTGAAGTGCGATATCCGTTTGGTGTAGGAAAATGAGTGATAAAACTGTTCCGTCTGGTAGTATTTCTCGGAAACGACGTGTAATTACGCTGGGAATGATATAATAAGGTCATAAAATTAAGTGAAGTTAAACTCTATGGTTTATAGAAAAAAAAAAAATGAAATCGGAAAAAAAATTATTGATATAATTATAATTATTAACATGATTATTAATAAATTAAGTTTAAATAAGTGCGCATTATTCAAACGGCTTTATAGATATATGTATATAAGGTCTCAAAATGTGGCTTTATAGATTTTTGTCTAGCAGGACTCGAATTAAGTCACTTTCCAAGGAATAGAATCTGACATAAGTTCGAGGATCTCCTTTAGTAACACTTCGTTATTTATTATGACTCGACAAATTTAAATGAAACAATATATACCTAATATTTTTTATGGTATTATTTCATTTATTATTTTGAGGGATTTCCCTCTTTCTCTACATTTGCTGGAAATAGCACCTACCCGGACCTAGGTAAATTTATTTCATTATTATTCTTCTTAATATTATTTCTACGCATGCTGGAATCCTTAAGGGATCCTAACCACTCTACTAACCCCTGAAATCAACACCACATCCTTCGGGGCTTTGAAATAAATAAAATATTCTACGTATGTTATATCCGCGGAAATCCGTTTCCTTTTTTTATTTTATTTTTATTCATCGTAGTACTTCCAGTTGTGTTGTGCAAACTTCACTCAATATGTATGCTACCCTCCATGAATACCCAACAACGAATCGTTGGAAATGAATATAGCTTTGTGATTTTTTACTGAAAAAAAATAATAAAAAAAAAAAGAAGGAATTTCTCGACATATTACTCTCAAATCATAAATATTTGAAATATTTACCTGCTGTATTTTGTAAAATTTATTTTTAATCTCCCTGATAAATAAATATATATTACTTTACTATCTCTATCTCTGTTCGCAGGATCCTCAGGCCAGCTACGACGTGAACAGCCATGACGAGAACCCCATGCCGAGGTACGACATGATCGATTCGAACCGGCACGGAACAAGATGTGCTGGGGAGGTGGCGGCGGTAGCCAACAATTCCATCTGCTCCCTCGGCATTGCCTACAAAGCCAGCGTAGGAGGTTTGTATTTTTAATTTATGGATTATATAAATGTATTCATGGCCACATTTAAACATAAAATATAACTATTAACAAAGAAGAGCAAAAACTCAAAAATAGATATAAAATAATTGTCAGGATATAAATGGAAGATCCCATATTCGAAGCATAGAGTCTCTAAAATACTGACCGGTAGATATTTCGCCTATCCAGGCATCATCAGGACAGAAGAAAAAAAAAATAAATAAAAGAGCATTTACATAAAGAAAAAATACAGTTCATCAAAAGTGGAGTTATATGATAACTAGGTTGTCGTATAAACCTCTTTCTTGTCTCTAGTTGATTTCTTTTAATACTGCGGATGTGAGATGAGAGACCGAATTTTGTATTTATGTAAGATCAGGAGGTGTAATTGTGAACAGATTACTTTATTTCTAACTGAAATCTTATAAGCAGTTCGTAAATTTTATCAAGAAAAAAAAACTAGACCATTCTATTCTTCTGTTTGATCTCTTTCTGATTTCATCCACAGTTTTTCAATTCTTAGCATTCTCGCTATTAAATGGGTTTGTTTACAAAGTTATATATATCCAAATGTACTTCCTGATGTTAATGGTGGTTGTGAGCACAGCATTAATGGGCTCTGTTGTGAAAAAAATTGATTAATCCTCAAATATAGTTGTTAAATTAACTTAATAAACTGCTATTAATTATAGTAATTCAGTACAATTAGGCTTACTAAGTAATATTGTTCAAGATTTCAGGTTTCCGTCAAGAGTTTTATTCAATTAATTTTACAACTTGCATAAAAAGCACTTATTATATTTTATTCATTCTTTTTTATTTTCATTAACATTTTAAATATTTTTTGTTAAACTATTTCTATCGTTTTGTTTTTCTTAAGGATTACAAGTTAAAAAAATGTTTAATGATTATTAAAAAAAAAAAACTCATTTTTCTTTTTATGAAAAATTAAAGATCAAGTCATTCGATCTCCATTTGTTTTACGATCAAAACCAACGATATTCAATTTTGTGGATCGAAATATACAATCTCTATCTTAATTTTAACAAATATTTTTCGAAATTAATTTACGAAATTATTCTAATCTGAAAAATTATATTTTACTTGATTTTTTAACTAAACAGGACGTAAGGATAAGGAGGCAGAAAAGGAGAGTTAGAGTTTTTTGCCGTTTACCAAAAATGTTTGGTAAGATTGTATTTTTTGTTCCAGCATTACTCATATATTAAATATCTGATGTGATCAACACATGACTTCCTTGTACGCCTATTAAACTATAAATCGGTGGCCCGAAAAGTGATCCTGAATTTGGTCACTAGTTTCCGAAGATTGCAGTATCTCAAAAACGACATTCGGCGTCGCGACATCTATCTATTGACACACACACAAATACCCTTGTTTCTGGAGGTCTCATTTCGTTATTATATGTTGTTTTCTTTCAGTAGGTAACTAGTTTCCAGGAGATTTCTTAGTGTTGCGTGACAACATTATAACTGCCAATGACACTAGATAAATGCCCATAGTTTCGACATTTTAAGCGGATGAACCCGCTTAACTTTCATCTTATTCTCCTGCGGCAGACTTGGCCATCTCACAAACGGGGAGAAAAAAAAAGTATTTTACACTCAATTTTAACACTTAAAACAAGTAATAAAAATATTTAATTGAAGTGGTAAAAAAATTGCATTTGTAACCTTTATTACCAAATCATATGATCTCTGTATTTAATTTTAATATAATTTTTGATGTAAGTTTATTATGACCTTCAAGTAAAGTACCACTTCCGGTCTGGCAATGTTAACCAAAATTTAGTATGATATTTATATTAACATGCAAGTTTTATTTTATTTTAAAGTTTTGTTTTATATTATAACATAATTTTTTATGAAAATCAATAATGACCTTCAAGTAAAGTACCACTTCTGTAATCGGGTAGTGACCAAAAAGGGAGGTTCACAACTAGATTTTACAGCAATCCTAAATACAAAATTTTAACTTTCTACGGCTAACCGTTTTTCAAAGTCAAAATGGAATTTTCGTTGAAATCTGAAAACCGAAAATTTTCGCGATTACAATACTTCCTTTATTTCGTACAAGGAAGTAAAAATAAATAGATAGATAATATAATTTTTTAACTTGGAAGGATTTTTTTTTTTAGAATTGAAGCCTAAATGCAAAAATAAATTAAAAAAGAAAACATTTTTACAGAAACTGTTTCAAAAATCTTTGAATAAGACATTACTGTGTATTAACAATATTCATGTTATTATCTGAGATAATACAAAAGTAGTGACAGATCGGCTGCTAAGTGAAGAATGGCACAATTACTGGAATCAACCTCGTGGCTTGAGATAAATGTTTCGTTTACAAGTTGCCCGTCTTCTGGAAATAAGTGGAGTTATAAGCCCCAAGAGGAGCTGAGAGGGTTGGAAGAAGATTGATTTTCCTCTTAAACCCCTCTCGAGAATAAAAATATAAAACTTATTTCGCTACTTAATTTGAAATTCACTACTCTCGGTTTACTGTTTTCACTCTCACAGAGTTAACGAACTCCTCGAAGTCGTCTTTCAGTTCGCCGATACATTATCAGACGAATTTACTTATATATTTGATAATTATAATTTTTTTTTTTTCGTTTAATGTTATTTGTTTCATTGTTGACTCGTGCCCTGCTATGTTTCCGGCAATCTGCTTCTCTAAGGCAGGTGGGAGTTCCTGAAACCGCATTTATTTAATGTATTCATCTAATATATACCATATTTGTATCGGTTCCAGAAGGGAACGGATCAATCAGTCTGTATTATTGATTTATCTCATCTTAAAAAGCTAGAGACCACAGACTCCACTGCTAGTTTGGGATATTATAAATATTGGAGATCCTTTCCAAGGGTGTCGCATTGACCAATTCACTTAATTATATTATATGATGGTATGCAGGGTAAATATAATTATAGATTTTGACATGGATCTGATATTATTCAAGATAATTAAATTAATGTTACTCATAATAGCACTTCTACCTCCCGTGCCAATCGTAAAATCTCAAAGAAAACGTTTGTTTCAATTTTACTCTTTTTTTTTTTTTAAATGATCTCTTTTGTAGATGTTTGGTGCATGATGAACGTATTCGTTTCTTTCAGATAGCTATTTAAAATAATAATTAGGGCTGTATATATGATATACATATATCATATATACAGAAAAAAGTAGTAATTAGAAAAAGGATTACTTAAACTACATTTTTTAATTAAACTGCAGGATTTAAAATACATATTTTAAAATGGTAAAACAAATCCTAGAAAGGTAGGTATTGTAGCATCATCTGATTCCAAACCCTGCATCAACTGTGTAAAAATTTAAATAATTAATAAACATAATTTATTTTTTCCAAAAGACAAAATATTGTCCAATCTGGGACGAGCACATACATGTGGGATAGTATGTCAAAGCCATAATATAAGAAAGGTACTAACTTAAACGTTTTAGGTTTTATCGAAATGTTTTAACTTTGAAATGCGTTTTTACAAAATTATTAAATTTTCGTTTATACCCCTTGGCATTTCACTCCCTCATGCATGATCATTTAAAAGATAATTAAATTATCTACAAAACTTTATCAAGTTCGGACCATTATTAGCAATTATACGTATTAAACATTTTAACTTTTCTCTATAGTTTACTCCAATAATTTTTCCTAATTCATTATTTCAGCGTATAGGTCTGAAAATTACACCTTTTTATGAGATTAGAAATCCCCAAACCCAATGGTTGGATGCAAATCATTGGTTTTAAGGCTTTCTAAAGTCATAAAAATATGTATTTTTTAGACCATTTCGGTTACATACGCCACAAAAATGTTTTTAGAAAAACAATTTGGAGTCAGAGCCAAATAACTTAGAGGAGACCGTGGACCATTTTTTTTTTTTTTTTTTTTTTACAAAGATAAACTGCGTTCGATGAAAAACATTTGAAATTTACATGGAAATTATGAGTAATGCTCATAATCATTTTAAAACAAACTTTTAATAAAATATTTTTAATTAGGGTTTCTGATTATTGATTGAAAATTCTTCATATAACTTACTGGTGATACTGTCTCTATGTAGTTAATTAAATCACTGAAAGCGAAAACAATAATCAAAAGATATGCATTTATTCGCATACTTGCATGTACCGTACGTTCTTCAAATAAATTGTTTCCAAATTAATTTATGGCTGGAGCAACATGCCTGACAATATCAGAGGGAGATAAGGAGTTGTATGAAGGATCTCCTGTTCTAAAGAATTTTAAAAATAAACTCTATAAAAAAAAAAATTAAAATACATTTAGGTATACCTCTACAGCATGTCCCCTCCAGTATGAATTGAGTGAAAAAGAGTAAAGAAATATTATTATTAAATCCTTAATAACATAATTTTAAACTCTTAAAAGTCGTTAACTTTTCCCTTCGAAGTGAGGAAGGGTTTTCGTAATATTTTCTAGGCTCAAATTAAAAAACTTCCATAAGCCACTTTGGACCGAGTTTCAAAATAAATTCAAGAAACTTTATACAACCCAAGGTTATTTTACGATTTCATAAAATTAACGGATTATAAAAAAGATTTATACGATCTAAAATGAGCGTGTATTTCATCAACTTCGTACTGACACCTCCGTTGCTGGTCTTGAAAGATCTCATTTTGCATGTTGATGGAAGTTTTATGATTATATTATACAGCTCTTATTTAGAAGTTTACAAATTAAAAAATCGTATCCCAGTATCAGTAAGTCCTTTGTACGTTTCTATATTTTGCTTCGTAAAACTCGTTGCCTCAGTATTTTCTTTTCCTTTCTGCAGCGTTTCGTCGCTTTTCAACAGCAATATCTTTGTTTTGTTCCTTTTTTTATTTAAATTAATTTAATGACACATTCGCTGGACAATGGTTCAATTTTTTTAATTATTTCTCGAGGGTGACCGGGCGGTTTTAATCACTTGGAAAAAATACTGAACATATTTTTTATGTTATCCTCCTATTTTATATCATAAATGATATTTTTACACAATAATTTTCACTTAGTTTTCGTAGTCAACTTTCTTCTACGATTATGGAATTGTGATGATAATGAAAAGTATTACGCAAGTTGGCCACTTTTTCTCTTAGAAATTTATTATAAGATTAGGATAAAGTTTACGTTATATAGCTCATACGTATTCCCGTCTAATATTGTTGCCACCATAATCAGATATTAAAAAATAAAAATGAATATTAAATTTTCTCGAAAAACCGATTGGTCTTTAGAAACTTGAAGAGCTTTTGCCAATTTCGAGTTTTTTTAAAAGACAAATATGTAATCAGAGTATGGAAACTTATCAACATCTATTTTCGATTTAATTTTTTTGTAAAAATTCAGTTTTCTAAACAGCTCGAGTCACGCAGTCTATAAATATCACATTCAAATATTCATTGTTATGTAAAACTAACGAAATTTCATCTTACGCCAGATTGAGAAAGTTTTCCCATCAGGAAGCATTTTTAGATGATAAACATAGAATTCTCAATCTTGGAGCTCTTGTGTAACAAATGTTTAATGAATATACAAACATTGTAAATGCTGACTAGAAATGATAGTAACTTGGTAATGATACTCAAAACTTATCACAAACATCCCAATATCTTGTGCATCCCCTCTTGGCTACCTCTATTATAATCCTTCTAAATTAAATCAGTTATTTGCCTCTAATTAATTTTTTAAAACATTTCAGTTCAGCAAACTAAATTTTCTGTTTTTTTTTTGTTTTTCTAACCATAAAAGGAATTAGTGATAAAATTTGATAATCAAAACTCAATAACCCTACTTATATGTATAAATAAAAATTCTGCCAGCGTATGTTTGTATTCGCGAAAGTCGGAAAGTAGCCGGTCGTTTTTGATGGGATTTTCACTATCATTTAGAGAATTTCTTCAAGAAGGTTTATATGCATTAAATTTTTCGAAATGCTGTGGGGGGAAGGGACAAGTCAGGGAAAACTATAAAACAAATAGGTAATTTTATAATCGTTTATTTATTAAAACATTTTAACAAGTGTGAAATTATTGTGTGAAAGCGTCATTTGCTAATGAAATCCGAGATTAAGAAAAAAGTGTAAAAACGTGAAGCTTTATTGCCGTTTTTACAAATTTATTATAATTTTGATCCTGTTCCTAAAAAGCGTCTAAATGAAATGAGACGAACTCTGAACAATGCATTCGATTAACGAGAAATATTTTCACCCCTTTGTGCTTGGAATATTTATATCAAGCATTTTTATAGGTAACCGGTTGTTACGGTGAAAGTTCTGGTAGCCCTCTCCCCTCCCTCCTTTAAGAGTTCTAATAATCATTATTATAATTGAAGCAAAGAAATGCAAAAGAGTCTAAAGTGGCTTCAGAAAATGTTTTCAGAATTCAAGTTTCAACTTGAAAAATATTAAAGAAATATGACTTAGTTAAAAAAAAAAAAAACATTTTTTTCTGATAACATATGGTTGTATAAGTAATAAAATCACATTTACAATAATACTAGGTTTACAATAAAAAAATGTAAAAAAAAATCTTTCTTCCTTTCCTTTCATTCCACATTGCCTTGGCAAAGCATGTCAGGTAGGTATTGAATTGAATGATGTCCTCGGTGAATCTTTTCTTCTTTTTTTAAAGTTGTTTGTAAACGTTTTATAGAAACCTTACAGTATGGTGATGAATGATGATTAGGAAAGATAAGAACAGTAGGGTTCTGTTTTCTGTTATTCACATTAATATGTATTGATATTGGACAATATTATCGTAATATAATTTAACCAGACCAGGTGCGAACAAAAGAAATAAGGGACGAGCAGGTAGAGAAGGGTAACTGACAGGCGATGACAGATGTCACCACATAAGTGATAAGGGATAAGTTAATTTAAAAACCCTACTGAGAAGTTAACATTGTAACAACGCTAAAAGCTAGGATACCTAATCAATTTTAAGAACTGGTCCCCTTAGGCTTGGCTGGCCTCGAGGAAAAAGTGGAGACCGCCTGAAAAAGGTATGATTAAATTATACTAGTTGGATAATGGCTAGCAGATACCGGCTCTCAGGACAAGGGGTGGAGCCATCCGATGAAATCCCAGAATTTCCTCCCTCTATAAAATTAGTCGGCCAATGAACATCGTTTTCGACCCCCTCTTAGGCAAAATAAGAGAGAAAGGGGGAAAGAAGCAAGGAGGTGAATAGCAAAGAGAAGAAATTAGAAGAAGCAAAGAGGAGATACTTCTAAATTGACCGAGGCTGAGGGAGGACTTGGAGACTGAGACCGGCTGATGCGAGACTGCTCCTCTGAATCCTGACCTTGCCTGATGCAAGCCTACAACCATCGCCTTCAAGCCTTCGCCTGAGGAACCATCAACACCAATTAGTACAGATAAGAGATTTATGTTAAAACAATTAATGGCTAAGTCTAGGCTGAATCATTCTATGGTTAACTTTTATTGTAATAGTTTGTTATTTTAATTTTGAATTCTTTAGTAACCATGCCCATATTTAATTTGAATATATTTCATTATGATAACAGTAACTTTGATTAACATTAGTATTAAACTTAAAAGTAGGAACATTATCTTGGTTAATTATTAAATAATGGTAACCACAAACCAGGCCCTTGGAAAGGTATCCAATTTAGAGGACAAGGTAAGAAATTCAAAAGTATTCATAAGCTTACTTAATTTTGGGATAATCATCCTCAATGATTTCCCAATGGCATCCCTATATATATATATATATATATATATATATATATATATATATATATATATATATATATATATATATATATATATATATATATATATATATATATATAGACTAATGTATTAGAAGCTGAATAGATATCAAGCTCAACTCAAACTAGAAAACATAGCAACATTATCTTTTAAAAGTGAAACATAAAAAAACTTGAATTTGGAGGTGGGACGGGGTATATTTAACTCGCAAATATTTTCACGAGCAACGCCGTGGGTGTACAGCTAATATTCTAATAAAAACTTGAGTATCGAATTTGGGCCCTAACAAAGCCGATAATTAGGCTCATTTAAAGTCCTTTCCCTCTTTCCCAAAACAGAGCATTCTTTGATATATTTCTCGAGGAACTCACAAAGATGCAAGATTAAAGGCTTTGTGTAGGTTTCAAACTTAATGACGATTCACTTAAAGTACACACTTCATTCTCCTTGATGAAAGACACCCTTTTTCATTGAAGAGATTACAATCTTGTATTTACAACTGGCTTAATTTTCAAAACAATAATATAAAAATTAAGCTATGCGTGGACACGTATTTATCTCTTGTAGAATTATAATATATTTATTTATATAAATGAATTCATTTATTCATAAATGACTCTATTTTTACTTTAAATTTTTCCTACTTAAGTTTTTCAATGATCTTTTAGAATCCATAGCAGATATGTACGCATGGTAGAGGTATTTCCTTCATTAAAATTCGTGAAAATTAATTAGTGTATTATCTACCTTTATAAGAGAATACAACTTAAAACTAAATATATATTTTAATATTATTATAAAAATTGTATTTTTTTTTCTTAACTTCGGTGTTTACGGCATTAACAGTGTTTTAAAAAGTGAAACCAGAACTTCGAAGAACAGTCTTAAAAGTAACCAAAAAAAAAAAAAAAAAAATGAGAGAGAATGTGGAACGAGAGGGACCATTAGAACAAATTAAAATTTTACAAAAGTAATCCCTTACGGCACCCTTGTAAGCAGCATTAAAAATATTAAAACATTTAAGCTAAGTTATTACTTGAATTGTGTAATTTATATACATTTGTTCATAAAAAAATGTTACATTTTAAGTTAGTTTCAGATAATTTTAAATAAGGGTTATTAAATTTAAAAACATATTAAGAAGAATTGAACATCCTAAAATAACTTTATTGTTGCGACTTATCTATCAACCGATGATAAGAAAATAATTTTGTTTCAACTTCATTTAGTTCTGTTATTATATTTTAGGAGCGTGCTTCTTATCAGCATAATATAAAATACGGTAATATTTTAATCGTTATATCCTTTAATATTTTCATGTAAGTATATGCATGAAAATGATATCTCAAGTTCACGGTATATGAATATAGTATCTATAAATATGTGGCATCTCAAATTATTCTATGATGGTATAGAATGAATTTAATATGGATTGTGATTAAGAATAAACAGATTTTAACTAAATAAGTACTTAAATAAAGATATTTAAATTACATATGTGTAGAATCAATCATTATCTATATTTTACGACTTTGCGATTTTTACGATTTTACGACAGACATAATGCCCAAACAAAACATGTCCTAACTAGGCTTAACAGTAACACGAAGTGGTTTAAGAAGTAAGATGGAATATAGATCTTCAAAATTAAATTACAATAATTGAATTATTTTTACAATAATTATTTTATTTTTTTCCGGAGATGTCATCATATCATTGAATTTTCTCTAACTTCAAGCCTTTAGGTAAAGTGCGTTTACAGTAATACTAAAACTTACTTTTCTTACAATTCGAATGATGGATTTCTGTTATAGCTTTTATTTTCTTATTCTTACCTTAACATATTTAAATAAAATTCTAAAAAAACTTAAGTGAATTATAACAAACAGTAATATAAGACAGTAGAATGAAAAAAAAAAAAAAGGAAATGAATTTAAATATTGTAAAAATATACAAAGAAAGACTAAGAATTTCATGAAAGATATAATAAAATACATGAAAACTACTATTTATAATAGCTGCTAGCATGAAGATTTAAGAGTATGAAAATTAAATCAAGATAATTATGGTAATTTCGCCGTTAATAATTAGATGGTGAAAGTGATGTTAATAAATAATGCTGACAATGAAAATTAAAATAATGCTACAAAAAAATTAATTTAAATAATGTAAAAAGAAAGAGAAAAGATTATGAATTATACACATGGTATAATAAAATAAATGGAAAAACGTATGTAAAAAATAAAAGTAAAATCAAGGAGTAAGCGTGATTACTTTATGTAAGCTTGAAAAGAGAGTTATATAATCATAAGTTATTATCATATCTAGGGAAGAAAAATAAAATAATAAGGATAGAAATAAGTTGGAAGAGGAAGGAGAAATATACTTAATCATATGAAAAACATACCAGAATTGCGTAGAGTCAAGCGCCAACTAAATACATATTGGGGAATAAAGTTAAACAATATTGTCAACGTACTGGTTTAGTTTCACCATTATGGGCGATATATCCCTCTCCTCCCCAACGATATTTTTGAAAAATTATGATTTTTACACCCACCAACTTTTTAATAATAATTGTTGACCTAATTAACATTCTTATCCTTAAAAATTACGCCCAATTTGACGATTATTTAAAAAAATTTAAATCCCTCTGTAAAAAATTCTACGTAGGTGCCAGTGATTTATTAATAGTTGGCGGTCAAGAAAAGAATATCAAAACAATAAAAACTATTTATTGAAAATCAATTTATTATTGATTCACATTGCAGGTCTTCATCAGGGCTAAATGAACAAGATACAAAGTAGGTGAAATCTATTGTAGGAGCATAATAAATAAATTAAGAAATTGTTGTAGGAGTGTGTTACAAATGTCATTTTATATAGTTTCATCTAATTTGTATCTTGTTCATTTGATTCTGATGAATACCTGCTGTGGTTTGGAACATTGGCTATCAATGCATAATTTTTACTATTTTAAGATTATTTTTTCTCGACCGCAGAGTATTGTCCGGGTGGACCATCTTTTCCTTTGTTATATGTTCGTTAATAAACTATCCGTTTCGTTAATAGTCAATTTCTTCCCGCCGACAGATAGTTTCTTACATGATACGAGTGACAGAGTGGGTAATGTGAGAGGAAACCGGCTGTAATATTTGTTTATTTATTTAATTTCGTATCAATAAAAAATATTTTGCAGTAAACAATAGCTGCATAAACATAATTGAATACATTGACAATACTGATAGTAATAATTCCGATATTTATCTTATTAACTCTTTAATATATACAATAACCTTAAAAATGAACTTAACCTATCCCTCCTCCCCCCATAAAAGGTTAATAAACGTTACCATAATGGTAAGCTTAAAACGTTTATGCAGTGAACATGCTTCCACGAGTATGAACTCGTCAAGACAACGATTACGGACACTTACGTACGGATACAACTTTTTATTATATAAATAACAGAATGTATTTTTACAAGTGCTTTCCATGTGCTGTTTTTCCCTCATCCCATACAACCCATTATTACTTAACCCGTAGTTTTCTACAGATCTAATAATAATACAGATAATAATCATATTAATGCAGATCTAAACAAAAGCATTTTTAAATTCTTCACAGAACAAAAGAAGTTTTAAATTGAAGTAGAAGAAGAAATATCACAGAATTGGGTCGTCATTAAGAGAATAGATAATTTATGAGGATTTTCAAAATTCCTTAATTGTTCGTAATAATTCAATAGAATTATAATTATGTCCTATTTTCTTCGTAATTAATTTGATTTTCTTTTACAATCCATTAAAATTTTAATAATTTCTAATACATAGCAAACATGTCTCTTAGTGGTTAAATGTCCAAATAAATTGTATTTTTAAATAAATAAATTGCTGTAGGAAATGCTAGGCACTTATATTATCTTCCAATATATTGCCTCTCTTGTATTAAACTGAACAGTTATAACTAAGCGTAACAATGAAATATTTCGACTAAAGAGAATGCCTAGTTCAAAAAATATTTTGTATGATGAATCAAATGAAGCATTCAGTTTTATTTATTTTAAACTGCCAGGTACATGAAAGCAAACGAATTTTATATTTTTGAACTTCGGCGTTGTCTGCTTTAATTGGAGAGGGATGTGGTTTTGATGCTTCGTCTTTTTTTTTTCTTTTTTTTTTTTTTTCTTTGCTCCTGCAATGCAGTGAAAGCTCTCGGCTTATCCTATGCCACTTTCTTTTGAAATATTAT
The DNA here is from genome assembly GCA_948150685.1 of Rhaphigaster nebulosa. Taxonomy (NCBI): domain Eukaryota; kingdom Metazoa; phylum Arthropoda; class Insecta; order Hemiptera; family Pentatomidae; genus Rhaphigaster; species Rhaphigaster nebulosa. Next base: position 96,210,392 of record OX411310.1, read on the forward strand.
ACACCAACCACATTCTTGTAATTAATTCTGTCAGAGGAAGGAATATTTTAATTGCTTGACGCTTTACATTTAATAGCCCTTTTATTTTTCATAATAAATTCTGCACAGCTTATAAACTTGTGAAACATATATGTAATTTCAATTTCTACATGTAATTTCAATTATAATATCAGCGTTATTGTACTTTTTGGTTTAACTAAGAATTATACTGAATACTGAAATTATTGTTTCATCTTACATTTTTTCCTTAAGAAGAATAATACGGTTATTTAAAAAATAAAAATATTCCATGAGTCCGTAATCTTTTAAGAATCGTAAAAATTTCAAAATCTTTGATTCCACATATTTTTCTTACGCTGTTAGGAAGTGCATAAGTCAGTAAATCTAAGAACATGTCTCGAATAATAAGTGTTGATTAGAATATAATTAATAATTTTCTATTCGAGTTAACTTCCAATAAAATGGGCTCTAAATTCCAAACCTGGATTAAATACGGACTTGATGAAACTTTCTGTAAGTACTTTTTCCAGATCCTCATACACTTATTAAGCGAAAATACTCAGTAAACATATCTATGTGCGAATAATGAACTTCCTAATAAAAAAAAATATTTAGCTGTTTATTAAAAAAGGTTAAGACGAAATCTCTAATAGGTTAAAAACACTTTTTAATGTACTGAAGGTTGTGCAGACATGACGTATTCTAAACAATACGTTTCTGTGCTGATTATCCGTACTTAAAAATAACTATATTATAATCATGTTCCAAGACAACTGTTCACACACTGTGCAATATATATATATATATATGTACTAAGTCGCATAATTCTTAATTACTCATCTTACTATATATCCTACTATATCACATGATTTCAAGATACATCATTACTTAAACCTAGTCTTACCCGATCCTAAAGAACCTAATTTAGGTTTTAATTTAATATTAAATAATTTAGGTTTAATTTAATATTAAATAATTCAGGCTTAACTTAATATTAAATCATTTAGGTTTTCAATATAAAACAACAACATATTTTTGCTAATTATGTCATTAAACTCTTAATATTATTCTTTATTAAACAATTGTAACAATTTATACAAAAGAACATATAATTATTACAGCATCTGCTTTATAACAATAGAGTCGGACCTGGGCCATTATGAGACCAAGTTGCCCAGAACAGTGATTAATGTCTTCTACAAATCATGATATTACCCACTCCCATTCTTCGCCCCCCTTCCCTCCCCCCTCCTTTTATTGCTCTTAATTTATTTTGATTATTTATCTTTGTTATTATTTACCTTAACTGATTTCATTATTCATTAGCTGGCGAAATACAGGTTCAATTATTAGGAATATTGTTTATTTGACCCATTCATAAACGTTAAGTAACAATTAACTTAATTTATTGCCATAATTCAATAAATAATTTAAGAATTCAATCCTGTTCTTCGCCATTTCTTATTTTTTGTCATCTGAAATTATTTTGTAATCATTTTTACTACATAACGCCAACCCAATAATTAATAGTGATGTATACATATAAAATTATATAAATAGATATATGTATAATTAACCCCAAAGTGGAAGCAAGTGTTGTATTTTTTTCAAAATAGCTAATATTTAAAAAAAAACTAATTTGTTTCCTTTTTTTTTTTTTCATAATCCCTCTCTTAATATATGTCTGCCATGTTTATTTCCTATTAGTCCTGTTAAAGTAAGAAAAAAATGATCTGCCTTTAGTATATCGTAATATTTAAGAAACTTTTCTTTAAAATTAAAATTAAATTTCACGGTCTTGGAAACTGTAAATTTGAAATAAATATTGTATTTTTTTTTATATTTGGAAAATCTATCGAAACTTTAAGTCTCTAAAATTTAAGTAAATATCTAACCTGTAAAAGTTTTGCCAAATTCCACCGTCTTCGTAACTAAAGACCGCAAATTAAACCTTAAGCAAATAATTTGTAATTTATTGGATTCAAAGAAACTAATAACATAAATAACACAATGCTTATCCAATCTTAGTGATCTAACATTCATTCTATCTAGCATTCTAATGAACGGAAATATTATTTATGCATTAATCTATTTAAATAGTTAAATACTATTTTGAATAAATATGTATTATACGCTAATGTTTTGCATATGATCATTACTCTATAAATAAGTGAATAGTTTAAATAATGTTTTCTGTTCAAATAATTTATTTTCTGGTTACACAAAATTTCAATATTTTTTATATAATTGGTCAGCTGTTTTGAAATTTAACCTCAATGTTAAATAGATTAGCGGTGTCAAATAATGAATTATGGCTTTGTATATATGTAATGTATTGTTTGTTTATAATGCATTTAACTTTGTTTTTTTTTAATATGATCAATAAAATAAATTGGTTATAAAACAGTAAGATTATAATAGAGATTTTTTTCATTTTAACAGCTAATCTGTTTATAATTTGAATAGTTTGCAATTTGACTGATCAGCTGTTTTTAATTGTAACATCCCTTATTCATTGCAAGCAGTGCTGCCAATGCGGGTATTATTACCCCATTTCGGGTAATTTTTGTCTCAGTGGGTATTTTTCTGGTATCGGGTAAAATGGCTTAATTACGTAATTACTTAATCTGTGGAGCTTGGAATTTTGATGATTTAGGAGGTCGTGATTGTAACAAGCATTTGTGCAATTAATGATTAACCTTTATGTATCGATTTTGTGTCTTTTGTTCTTATTGAGAGGAAAAGCATTAAAAAATGATGACAAATTGAAAAAATAAAATAAAAATTATTTTTCTAAAACTAGGTACAAATCTTACTGAACATTTTGATATATGTTTCATATGTTTATGAACATTTGAATAATTTTCAAAATGTTCGTAAATACAGGCGAACCAATAGTTTTTAATAATTTGTAATACAGAATTTTGAATAAATATAAGTTATTCGGCTATCCTCAATAACCACGTTTTTTCTCACAAATATTCATTTTTTTTAAAAAACTCTAAAAGTTATTGACTTTTTATTTTTATTGGCAAGAGTTTGAGAAAGAAATATACGGGCTGTTTTAACAGATTTTAAATTACTACTCAAGAAAATAAAATTTGAATCTCGAAATTTACACAATTTTGTTTTAGTTTTCCTTTTCCTTTTTGGTTTCTATTCGATTATCCTTCTGTTTATATTTAGTCCAAATATCATTAAAAGTAAAGTATGAAAATTTTAAATCTCCATTTCAATATCTTAGATAAAATAAAATATACAGTAGCAAATAAATGGAATTTTCTGACGTAAAATCGTGCGTGTTCAATCAGTTACATTTCCAAAGAATTATTGATTTTTTGATAAATCTACCATTCCGTAGAATTATTGATACGTTTTATCTGAAGATTATACTAAATTTTTAGAAAAAAAAATTGAAGGGTTTTGAAGTATGTAACTCATCATAACCATTATCTTTGTTATTTATTTTTTTTTTTAAATTAACAATTTTGTTAATAGTATATAGTTATTCATATAATAGTAGATGATATTTTCATTAATTTAGATTAAAAATGATGCATTCTTTCGAAATGACTACCAGATTAATAAATTGCTTTGTAACAAAGTAGATTACCCGAAAACGGGTATTTTTAAGTTGATGGGCGGGTAATTCCTGCTTGGATTATCGGCGGCACTGATTGGAAGGTTAGCTGAGCTAGGTTCAGGCAAGATGAATAAATAGTGAATTTGAGGGTAAAAATAACTTGGAAATAAATTATCTAATATAACTTTAACTAAAAAATTTGCTTAATTATTTTATATTTTATGTAATATTTTAATATAAATCTAATATCTATATTATTTAAAAAACATGCCTGAAAACTATCTATCCAATTTACAATTCCAATTCTCCGTTTAGGACAGAAAATATGACAAACGATTTGAGATTAAATGAGAAATCTTGCGATATTAAAACGAAAAACCTTAGTGGAAAAATAAAAGCTTTTTGTTTAGTGACATAGTGTGGATAATTTAGGCAAGCAAAGAGTTTCCGGCAAATATAGCCTAGACCACTGCCATCTGGAGGAACGGGCTTTTCATTTCCTTTCCTTTTCTTATGATATTTAACACACGAAATAAATCGTAATACTTTATGTCAGTGCTATATAATAATGCGATCATCCATTTAGCCTCACGATGTTACGTTTCTAAACCCATATATTAATTATAAAATTACAACATTATTTATTGTTCTTTCCTACTTTTTTTTTTTTTAAATTACAACTTTTCATGTTCAAAAAATAGTGGGTATATGGCTGCGCATGAATCACCTAGCTTGGGTTTAGCACCATGAAAAGCTACCCATTCTATCTCCAATAACAGAAGTATTGTGTTACAAGGTTGCGGGGCCTTATTCTTCTCGTAGGAGAGGTTGCATGCTTACTGATTTAAGTGATGTTGCTGTCTATATCTATTCTTCTCCCTATCACTTACGTAGGTAATATTAACTGAATAACCAATCTCTTTTAAGGAGTAATAGCTTTTTGTAAACTGATTTTTGATCAGTTTTTGAATAAAATATTATTATTTTAAATATTATTTAATTTGATCCTATAAATTTATTTCGATACCAATAAATTATGCCATAATTATTAACTATATCGAATAAAGGCTATATACAATGATAGCAAAGTTATATCTTTATAATCAAATTTTATAAATTTGTAATAGTTTATGTTGTTCAACCCTCGAGACAGCTTATGACTTTCGTTTTACTTTAGGTCTCTTTTACGAGCCTCATGCCGCCAGAGTTTTCAATTCGTGTTTGGTTGTAAACCATTTGGTATTGTTTTTATTTACAGCAGATTTTAAATATTAAGAAGCATGTTATTTCCTATCCTCCTTTCGATTTATTTTTTTTTTCTTTTTTTTTATAAATGAATAAACGATATTTTGAAAAATCGAGATTTCTCTGCTCGTATTCCCCTCAAGTACTCTTTTTTATGTTCTGATTTAATTCTAAATAAATTAGATTTCTGATTTAAATTTGACTTCTCAGATGTATCAACAAATTTTTAACATGTTTCTACAGAAGTAGTGACCGAAGTCTTATAACTTTGACAATTAAACGAAAAAGTAGAATTGTAGCACACCTGCTACTCTTTACTCTTCTGCTTTGATCAAGTAACATAGCTTTTGGAGATTTTTTTTTTAATATTAATTCCACTTATTCTGCAGTGAATAAAGTGCACTATGCACTTTTAGATATATTATATTTTTCTATCGCGTTCATCCAATTTCCGAATGTGTCCTTTTAATTGTATTGAAAAATATGCTCTGTTTTTGATTTTCTAGATTTAAAGAAGATTCCATTAATTTATAATATATATTATTTGTAATATCATTTTAAAGTATTTTCACCCTACTTTTAGCTTTAAAATTAAAAAGTTTCATCTCTTACAAAAGTTTTCTACTCACATTCAGGTGACGATTCATGTATCATTTGTTGTATTTACTTCTGAATTGAATATATGAATTAATTTAGCTTCATGCTAAAATGGGCTTTGTCTAACTATTGGCATAGTGACAAAACCCCTTTTAGCATGAAGCGATTTATATGTCTCTTCATCTTATAGCTATCTTCCTTAAATCAGATGGCTTATATATACAAGAAAATTAATTTAGTCAAACTTTATATTTTGGCTTAAATTACCATTTATATATTTTGTATTTATATGTCATAAAGAAATTCTTAAGAATGTAATGCCTGTTTGAATTTTAATGAATTGGAAACTGGAATAGAATTGTAGAATGGATGGGGATTGCTACTGGAAGTTCTATTATTCCATATTTATGTTAATAAATACATAAAATATAATAATAAGCTCATGAACTTATTATACTTTGCAGGAGTCCGAATGTTGGATGGTGACGTGACAGACGCTGTTGAAGCTCGCTCACTTTCTTTAAACCCACAACATATCGATATCTATTCAGCCTCCTGGGGACCAGATGACGATGGGAAGACAGTTGATGGACCTGGAGAACTAGCCATGAGGGCTTTTATTGAAGGAGTTACTAGGGTATTTATAAATGATTTAGACTATCCTACAAATTTTCAATAAATAAATTTTAAATCAAATTGAATTCTTGGTTCTAAGTATGTCAACAAATAAATCGATTTCACTGATTACTAAAAGTTGAATTTATGTAGAAAAATACATCTTTGAAAGCTCAAACTTTGAAGTATATTAATTATCTCTTTAAAGCATATTCAAATAGGAAATATAACCTGAGAAAAATTGGGCTTAAAATTAGTTAATTTTATAACTTACATTGGCCTATGAATATAACTAACCTTCTATAAATAATCTAGCCAAATCAGTAAAATATTTCGTTATTTGTACTTTCTATTCACATCAGAAGATGTAAAATTTTAATATTACATTATACCAAAACAAAAAAAGTTATGTGCCTGAGACTTTTTACAATTTTGTTTAACTCATATATTTCATAATTTTATTCTAATGAGCCATATCTATGAATGAACCGGCTTTTGCTCTCCCTGTCAGTCCATCAATACTTTTTTCTGAGTCTGATGCTGAGGGAATTTAGTAGCTTTTAGAAAGATAATATATGTACTTGTGATGTTGCTTTTAGGGTCGAGGAGGAAGGGGATCAATATTTGTTTGGGCCTCAGGTAATGGTGGCAGGGACCATGATAACTGTAACTGTGATGGTTACACTAATTCAATTTGGACTTTATCCATCTCTAGTGCCACTGAGAATGGACTAGTTCCATGGTACTCAGAGGCCTGCTCGTCGACTCTTGCTACCACGTACAGCAGTGGATCAACGGGAGAAAAGCAGGTAGGTCTTATTAGCTTATATAAATGCTTAGTTATGTTTTTTTTTTTTTTTTTGTGTGGATTCAATTTGAAGGTCTTATTGAAAGAATCATGTTTGAACTATAATTTTTTTTTTCTTACTCCACTTAAAATTATTCAACTGAAAGTCAAAATTTCTATAACTGTAATTTTTTTATAATAAAAATACTTGATAAAAACAATTATATTAAGCATAGTTTATTTAATCCTATTGCATCACATGAAATGTAAGTTTTGTGGCATATTAATCAGTTATAAACTTGTTATGAATTATGTAGGAGAAGCTTGGTAGAGGGTGCGGTCAATGAATGAACACAAAAATTAGAAAAACTAATTATATTGTATGCTGACGTTTCGACCTAAGTTATATTTTTATTTATTTATTTTCTTATTCAGTTACACATTTCATTTGATTTCTGTTTATTTTAATCGTTATGTATATTGTATAAATAATATACATGTATACAAATAATTTTATTTAATTTAATTGTTTTAATATCACTGTTATTACAATTTATTATCTGGAATACTAAAAATAAAGTTACCATTACACTAGTTCTGTTGATTTCATTTATATGGTCCATTCTTCATTTTATGATAGATCAATTTCATTTTATTTTATCTTACCCAACATATAATTCTATAATAAAAATAATATATCAGCCTGTTCTAAACAGTTAATACTTAGTTTAATATTATTCTAGTAAATAAGAAGATTGCTGATAAATTATTTGCCAGCTTTTGCTCTTAAGCATTTAAATAAATTTATAGTAGATTAGTTGTCGTTACTGAATACACCTTCAGCTTTTTCGTGTTCTATTTTTATATCCCTTATTTTTTGTGTTGCAGATAGTTACTACTGATCTGCATCACCAGTGTACATCGAGCCATACAGGCACCTCGGCATCAGCGCCTCTTGCTGCTGGGATCTGTGCTCTTGCTCTTGAAGCCAACACTCATCTCACATGGAGAGATATGCAACACATTGTTGTTGCAACTGCAAAACCTGCTAATCTTAAAGCTCCTGATTGGACAGTGAATGGAGTTGGTAGAAATGGTTAGAACTGTCTTGTTTTTGGTATTTGCAATAGTATAATATATGTATAATTTTATATATATATATTTTTTAATATATATTATTTTTAATCTTCTTTGATATATATATATATATATATATATATATATATATATATATATATATATATATATATATATATATATATATATATATATATCTATATATATTTTATATAAATAAAAGATAAATCTATTTTCATGATCCTTAACAATTATTTGGCTTCGGATAAAATGTATGTATACAATTAGTACAATTATAAATCCAAGTTCTAATCAAAGCACCAAAATTTATTATAAGTTTGTTATGTCATTGTTTTTAGTGAGTCATTCTTTTGGATATGGTTTAATGGATGCAGCTGCTATGGTTAAACTTGCAAGGAATTGGCCAACAGTTCCAGAACAACATAAATGTGAAGTTTTAGCTCCGCATACCGATAAGTACGTAGCACTGTGATAATATTATGAAAACACTGTTTATTATTTTTTATGATAACTATTCTACAAACTTGAATAAAGATAAAAAAGTAATAATTAATTTTTTTTTCAACATTCCTTCATTATTTCCATAGTAATTTTGATTGATTCATACAAGATAATTGTTAGTGTTCATTTGCTATTGATATAAATAAATAAAACAGAAAATATGGTCACTATAATTATAGTAAAATTATTTACCTTATATAATTTCCTTTAATAATTACTTTTATTGGCATCGAACCTTTGGGTTCGCCAAGCCCTTAATTGTTTATTATTTAACTACTTTTATTTTCTAAAAATGTTTAATTCTGATGCAGAGTAATACCAGCGAAGAGTTATGTAACTTTGGAATTACATGTGAAGGAATGTGCTGGAGTAAATTATCTGGAACATGTACAGGTATTTTTTCTTAATTACTCTATACTTTTTGGCTATTTTATCTTTTAAGCTTCTAATGTCTTCCTTAGTAATTAAATGAAATAGGAAATGATCATATTTTAGATGCTGTAAAATTAGTTATTCACTTGATATGTCATGACACAATTCATGAACAAAGTCAAACATTGTTTATTGAAAATTTCTTAGTAATGAGTGTACCAGAACACACAATTCATGAAACACTTATTCTTCTTGTTTATAGAAGCAATACTGTTGGAGGTGCTTATTGTTTGTTATCCATGAAAATTACCAGGCAACTACTGTATGGAATATTTTCTAATCGCATATGGAATATTTTTATGATGACGATGACAAAACAAAAAAATAAAAATAAATCAATAGTTTTTTTAATAACTATTGATTTATTTATTTTTTTTGTTTTGTCGTCATCATAAAAAAACGCTTCTCAGGTCCCAACTTCTCCAGCAACTATCTTCACTTGCTCCTGACTTGTGCTAATGATTCTTGTTTTATTTAAATATTTGATATTTCTTTCAGGCAAAGATCACATTGATGTCTCAAAGACGAGGTGATTTGGAAATACAATTAACGTCACCTGCCGGCACAAGAACTACTCTCTTGGCCCGGCGACCTCATGATGTCTCCCGTTCTGGGTTCAGGTCTTGGCCATTCATGTCAGTTCATACCTGGGGTGAAAATCCTCTGGGTATCTGGAAACTGGAAATACACAATGAAGCCAGATTTTTAGGTAAGTAATGCTTGTAAAACTCTTTAACTGGCTATTTGTCTTATTAACGATGTGGTGGTGCACTTTTTATAAAAACTAACTGTATTATGTTCATTTGGGATTCAACAATTTAGTCTTGGGTTTATTAATAATAATTAATAATACTAATGTTTGATGTTTCTAACATATTCATCAATATTTGGAATGAAAAAATAAATAATTATAAAAGGCTATAATGACAATTTATTAAGATTATATATTCTTTTGATGTTGAGTGTGTGATAACTTCTTGATAGGTCAAAGGTAGGTCATAGTTTGAGAAAAGTTATTACCAGGAAATAGTTATCCAAATGTGGAAATTAGCTTATAAAAATTGATCCCAGAACAAGTATTGTTATTTTTGGTAAGATATTCTGAATTTTTAATCACTGTCGAATTGAATACCAATTACCAAGGTTTACAGTTTCTATTATTGATACAATTAGAAAAAAGTTGCTTATAAAGACTAGCTAGACACCTTTACTTTATAAATTTGTTTTAAATAGTTTCATTTTCATTTCTATCAAATAATTGTTTCAAGGTCTTGTTCAATTGTTTAATAAAATAAAGAGATTTTTTGTTTTTTTATAAAATTTTTAAACCTTTGCCAGGTGCGTATTTCAAACAAAAATGCATAACAATATTTACAATCCTTAAAAGTAATCAATTTGATTTTTAACCCTTTGGCTGCGTAATACTCGTGCGGTGGGAGGATATGCTAGTGCGGGATAGTCTAGCGCCTACAGTGCCCCGTGTGCTGAATACTTTTTGCATTTAGCATTTATCATTTTTTTTCCATTTTGGGTTTTCTAATAATGTTTTCCATCCTACTTTTAGATTCGGACGGTGGACCAGCACTGGCGGAGTTCATTTTTCTTTTTATTTAAAAAAAAATTTTAATGTTTTTATTTTATTTTTTTATTTTTTAAATTGTATTATTTTTAATAATTAAAAATGTCTGATTCTGTGATATATCTAAAAAAACGGTGCTGGAAAAAGTGCTGTATCGCACTCCTGGCATTATATTTTTATTTGCTGCCTTATATTCTTCAGAATAATTTTTTTTCGACATATTTACATACTTAATCCAAAACTATTCACTAGCAAAGCACAAAATATACTAAAGAGATATGTAGGATGAATTTCAGAGAAACCGTACTTAGGCGTAAAAAAAGGGACGGAGCTGGTGGTATAAAGGTTGGCCGAGGAGAAGGAAGCTGAAAATGACAAAAATGAATTCCTACGCCCTCTGTCGGCTTTGAAGGACATTGCTACTTTTTAAATAGTCTACAGATAGCAATAGTCGAAGAACTAAAACAGAACCTAGTAGCAGTCAGATGCTAAACAAGCCGGACTACTATATGAGCTCATAGCACACTGGGCACTGCAACCGTCGGACTACTATATGAGCTCATAGCACACGGGATACTGCAACCGCCGGACTACTATATGAGTTCATAGCAGCGAAAGGGTTAATTTTCAACATCTGATTCTTTAATAGTCCCTTTTATCATTTTATAATTCAGCAATCCTTTAATCCTTTTATACTTCATTGATCATTGTATACTTACTTCATTGTATAATATACTCTAACATTTAGAAATCCTTGGTAATCCATAACTGTAGGAACAATTTTCAATCAACTTAAGAATAGCATTTCTCCACGCTACCAATGCATGGATAAAACTTGATAATGATCTTGAATATGCTACTCTTATAATATTTCGATGGAAGTTGTGGAAAAGAAGCTGTTAGAAGGATAGTGTTCCTGGCACCAAAACATTCAAGTTATGTCCTATTTCATAGTGATAGATCCTTCAACGAGACAATGAAGTAAAATGTAAATTCTGTGATATACTACTTCTACGGCATTATATGGAAGCGATATTAAAAGTAATGGAAAGCCAAATTTGGGAAGAGAAAAAATATTACCAAACAATCAAGATTCAATGGTCTTTATAGAGGAGTTAGCTAATCGACTACATTAAATGTTCTGAATAATTCTAGTGAAAGCCTCATTTGCATATTTTTGAAGCTTAAATTATGGATTGTTTGAATTTGCCTTAAAAAATAAAACAGAAAAAGATACCATGGAATCTCTTCTAATTTTATTTAATTATGAAATATAATACCTCATTAGAAAGGTAATTTTTACTATATCTAATGAAATACCTGAGCTTAGCTATACTGATTATTAGTTGAACATGTGGAAGCTACTGGAGTAGATGGTTAATTTCAGGAACATGTGATGTTTTTATGGTACTTTTGAGTATGTTTAGAAAAAAGTTTAAGTATCTAGGGTGTATATTTAAGAAAAAATTTTGTCGATAATTTTAGTGGGTGTGCAAAGTCACTGCGCTGGGTAAAAGATTAATCAATTGAAAGATATTCTGCCTTATACCTATTTCTAATTAGCAAAAGGATAGATAGAGATGTTGAGTAGGATGTTATCAAGTCTGTTCTTATATATTAGGTTTTCAATAGGCTTACAGTAATGTATAGGTTTGGTAAGTAAAATATCAAACATCCCAGTTTAGTAATCCTTAATATTATTAGTCTGGTTATGTTACTTTGATGAGTTGCACCCGATAGAGGGTTCATATTGGGCTATCTGTTTCATTTAACAATATAAATTAGAAAGATGAAATTTGATGAAAAGATGACTTTTGAAATTTTATTCAAGTTATCTTACTTTTATCTTATTATGTTTAATAAAACTTGATACCCTCTTAATTTGTTATTTAGATTTGCATAAACACATTAATTTTCCTACATATCTTTTTTAATATTAAAGTCTAGTTGAGATTTAATGTCTTCTTCCTAAACTTGATATAAGTATAATAGTGTTGAGATCTTTATTCTAGTAACTAGTGTATCTTTATAATATTGACTATGCTATCGCGTGATGATTATCTTGCTTATGCTGATAAGGTGACTATGTTGATGCTGGATCTATGTTCATGTTCTTTTCTAAATGCTGTGGTAATAACTTAGATTTGCATTTTATGTAGTCAATTTAGATTTACTGAATGATAAATAAATGCAAATAGGAAGATATCATATTCATAATGATTATTATGTTTGGACAATATGATAAATGTTATCCATTATGTTATTGTTGTAAGATGATTATAAGGTTAGTGATGAAAATAAAGTGAAGAAAATATGCTGGCTGAACGGTTCTTCTGGAACATCAATTACTAGTAGACCCTTTTATTTTTAGGTAATATATATTTCTGTTTTTTTTTTTTTGTTAATTATTATTATTTATTTCTTCTTTTTTCCTCCATTCATGATAATTACTAGGTATTTTCAATAATTACAATCTTTCAAAATATTTTCCTATTTATTATCTTCTTTTTTTAGAGAATAAATATTAATTTTTTTTAAAGTGATCTCATCTTAATGGAACAATTTGTACTAAAATAAAACAGCTTAAATGAAGATTATTTTTTTATTCATTATATTACTTTTTCATGTTCATTAGTTCTTAGCAATAAAGAAACTAAATTATTTGACTTTCTATGTTAAATAACTTTCAAATACAGTCAATATTTTAGTAGTTAATAGAGCATATTATCACTAGAAGTATCTTGATATATCTCAATTTTGTCAACTTTCTACAGGAGAGTAAAAAAAAAATGTATTTTTGTTTTTTGTTTTTCAACAGAAAAAAAGAATATCTATAGTTTTATTTTTATTAGTATGCTAGGAGCAGAATTTTGTTTAACTAATTTTGTCAGGGAGAATCAGTAGGATATTTTAAAAAAATAGAATGTATACCTCAGTTTCGAAAAAAAATTGAGATTCGTTACTTTGATTCCGTTCACAAGATGTTCACGAAATTTTTTTTGTAGAATTAATTTTTACAGAAATTATGAAAAATAGTATTAATTTACATTACAAAAGATTGTCAATAAGTTGCCTCCACATCCAATAAAATGGTATCATCATGAAGATTATTTAGAGTTCCTACTGGATCAAATTGAATAGCTTTGATCAGCTAGAAATAAAGCTGGTAATATTGCTGCTTGAGGCAGTATATTAGCGAGCAGAACATTTTAAAAGAGCTTCTATCTGCTTCTGCAATATTCGCAGAAGTAATAATGGATATCCAATTAGGATACATATGAGATGTGTTATAAAACATTCATTTTATTTTAAAAGATGAATCATTTGTACTTTACAATGAAAAATATACTAATTTAGTTTTTTAATGGAGGGAGTTATTGTTGACCGTATATTTATATTTAAAGGGAGAAGTTGATCGGGGGTGCGGTCAAAGAAATAGACTACTATAAGTGGGAACTTATATAATTGTGCCTACGTTTCGGCCTAAGTTTTAGGCCATCTTCAGGGCTAAAAGGAAAACAAAATAACAACAATGAAAAAAGAGAAAGAGGCAGTACCAGTAACAGTAAAAATGATAAATGATAAAAAACAGAAAATACAAGTAAGATAAAAAAGTATTAAGATATAACTTATTATAAGTTATAAAAACTTATTATATAACTTATTATAAAAAATATTAAGATATACTTAATACTTTTTTATCTTACTTGTATTTTCTGTTTTTTATCATTTATCATTTTTACTGTTACTGGTACTGCCTCTTTCTCTTTTTTCATTGTTGTTATTTTGTTTTCCTTTTAGCCCTGAAGATGGCCTAAAACTTAGGCCGAAACGTAGGCACAATTATATAAGTTCCCACTTATAGTAGTCTATTTCTTTGACCGCACCCCCGATCAACTTCTCCCTTTTAATAATTTAGTTTTTGGTTTATTCAATATTTACCACTCACTTATAATTAAATTTATTCACTTTTGATGTTTCTGTATTTTTTTTTAAATATATGCTATTGGACTATTTGTTTTTTTTACATTATTTTTATATGGAACCTAATCTTCGACACTATTTAGTTTATAAATAGTATAGGATTCCATAGTGTAATTGAATAATTATCTAACTAATCCTAAATTTTAGCTCTTTTTTTATGATGATAATAGTAAATATTATATCAAATTAGATCTAATTCTTATATAACAGTAAATCATTTCTTGATTAATTATTTTTTTAAACTAAAATAGAAAATATATAGTGATTTTGTTGTGCATTTTCTTACACTTTTATAATAAATTTAATTTTAGGGAGAGCTACGCTACAGGAATGGGCCCTGATATTCTATGGGACAGAAGTTCCCCCACCATCTTATAAAGGGAGCTATGTTCCACCTCCTGTACCTCCTCCCAGACCACCTCCCCCTTTGAATCTTCCAACTCAGCCAAAGAAGAGCAAAGGGGCTCGTAAAAATAAATCGGCCAACGCCACACAAAAGCCAGGAAGAGCGAAGAAAATATTCCCAACAAATGCTCCTTCAGGGAGCAGGAAGACTCCCAGGCCTTCAGTGATATCTGCAAGAAGGCCTACCATTTCTCCTTTACTGACAGCGACCCATCCGATAGGGCTTACAATATTGTTAGCTCCCCCACAGCAAGCCAGTCAGTCCACAAATCTTTTCCCAGCTATATTTCAAAAGTATAACAAAGTACAACAACTATTTCCATATGCTAAAATAAATGAGTCCCCTTTAAGACCATCAAGAAAAGGCCTAGATTCCATTGATCTTCAAAAAGAAACAGGCAAGACTGTCTGAAAAAATTCCTGCATTCCATCTTCTTAGAAATAGTTTTATCATTTCATTTATTCCAATTACCTGATTTGTTGTTAGACTTCTTTATTTGCCATATTTTACTTTTTACTTTTTTTGTATTTTAAAAGTCTTGAAAGTAGATATTGATTATTTGTTTAGATTTTTATTTTTTTAAATCCTAGCTTTTGTAATTATCAAATTATATTTTGTGTTAATTGCAGTTTGTAGCATGATAGTAATAGTATTGCTGCACAGCTATGATTCCTTAATTTGCATTTTTTTTAATCTATGCCTTACACGCTTCATTTATTGTAGACACTTATTGTTGTTGTTTTTTTTAATAGTAAAGCTATTTTTTGTTTTATATAACAGGCATATTATTATGAGCAACTAAATGACCAAAAATTAAGTTCAGAACTTTCATTGTTTTTCTGAGGGAATTCAGTTATAAAATATTCTAAGTTGAAAACCTAGCTTTAGACTTTTAAATCGGTTATGATCTAATTTAATATGGCATTGTTCAAAATTTTATACAACATCATTTAAAGAAAATAAAGTTTAAAATTAATTATATGCTTAAATAATAGTTTTTTTTATTGCTCCTGTAAAATTCAGTTTGTAAAGCTTAAGATATTCTGCCTGTTGTTTGACTTCTTGTAATCATTCCACAATTTGAAATCTAACCTTTGAAACTAATAATAACAATGACCTTATAATTGCATTGCTTGTTGGTGTTGATTTTGATGTTATTTAACATTATTAACTGTTTGTTAGTTTTTTATATATTTATATAAATTAATAACTTTATTACATGTATTTATAACAACTTAAGGATATCATTTTTATACCTATATTATTTTTTATTGAATACACTTTTTCTAAAACATTATTAAGTGTTTTTGAATTCTAACCTTCTCCATTTAAGACCTAATTCTGAAATGTTTTTTGTTCTTGTCTAATTTAATTACTTTATCTTATGCTAGTCTTCATTTCCATCCAAAGTTTGATCAGTATTTATTTTTGAAAATATGCTATCAGAAAGTCACAACATAAAAGGCTAAATATGATAAAAAAAAACATTTGTTTGATGATTTATGTAAATTATCTTTGGTTCTATTTTTTACTGAAGTTGATTGATTTACAACAGAAAAAATATATATTATGAAATGATAAATTAAATAGTTTTTAATTTTATTTTTTATGATTTCAGCTAAACTTTCCGACTGGAATTTGATATTCTATGGAACTGAAACTGCTCCCGGTTATGAACTAGAAACCGCCACACCTAAGAAAAAAGAAGATGTAAATACTGACACTTTTAATGAGGATAACTCGGTTGAACTAAACAGTGGAAGTAGGTGGAAAGAAATTGCCCAACGTACTGGGCAGACCTCGCAGGAGGTGGTACGCACTATGCCAGAAGTGTCGTCTGGCTGCAACAAACCTTCTAACTCTTGTCTAGGTTTGTCTATTGTTCTTATCGTATTTTTAATATCTCTGAGGAACGCGGTTAGTGAACAAAGAGTGACACGGACTTAAGTGTTCCCTCGGATCGTGTAATTTTTCGTGCTATGTGATACAATATTGTGAATTTTTATTGTACTGAGACAATATTTCTTAGACAATTTTTCAGCAAAGAAGTTTTTATGGTAATTTTTAATAAAAATGACTTTTTTGAATTTTTACCAAATATGTACATTGTACTTAATGATAGTATCAAAATTATCACTATAAGTCTGGAAAAAATATTTTTAATGATATCATGTTTAGTTGATTAATACTTAACAATTTTTTTTTTTTCGTATAATTGCGAAACATTGTCTGCTCGGCATATTAATAATTTTAACTGAATTGATTTATCCATTGAGTGAGTGATCATCTCCCTTCTCCCCTAATAATTGGTAAAAATACAAAAAAGTTGTGTAAGTTAAGTATAAATCATAAATACGATATTGCCTTCAAAATGTTTATACACTTCAGTAGCAGCAGGCTATTAAAATAATTTTGTTAACATCATCTCAGATTGAGGATTCATTATTCACTTAACTTCATTTTTTACCAACCTCATTTAACCCGTTAAAGTTATTTGTGCTAAACCTCTGTTTTGCTTTACTGCCTACTGCTGCAAGTGCAATTATATAAACGTAAAGAGCCAATTTATGTGGTTTGCTGTGTATTGGTGGAGGTGGATATGTCAATGTTTGATCAGTATTATCTATTTGGTAGTGTGTTCGTCGTGTAGGGTATTCCTTTTTCTGTGTAGACCTCCATCCAAAAAGTGTTCGAAAATGCTCAATTTTAAACTATATGTTGCTGTGCTGATTCGGTCGAATTTAACCCGATTCAATTCATTGAACCCTCATTTATTTAAAAAAATTTAAATTTAATCCCAATTATATTTTTCAGTATATCATGATTATTGTCAAAATTCTGTGTTTAGATTTCTTTTAATTTAAAAACTATCAGAGTTGAAGAAATTGAAGGGCTGATTATAAAA
The DNA here is from genome assembly GCA_948150685.1 of Rhaphigaster nebulosa. NCBI lineage: Eukaryota > Metazoa > Arthropoda > Insecta > Hemiptera > Pentatomidae > Rhaphigaster > Rhaphigaster nebulosa. Next base: position 96,228,124 of record OX411310.1, read on the forward strand.
ACAAAACATGTGAAAAGTTGTCACTATTGAGAAGAAATAACAGATTGTCTAGCTTCTCTGTTCAATGGTTTAACTTCTTAAATCTATTATGTAATGCATTACTACCATTCCCTGACAGGATATTATTGTTTGTTGATGGCATGGTTACTAAACAAATATAAAAACAATTTGACCGATCGTCCGATTTTTGAAGGAATTGGCTCTGTTTAGGACGGCCGGGGAGAGAGGAATAGTTTTGTATAGAAGAGTGGGAATAATAGAGAGGGGTTGTAATGACAAACCAAAAAACTTGAATTATAAAAGTTGGTTTGTGTTGTGAACCAAGAGCTAATATAATCCTGGATTTATCTTAAACTAACTTACTCCAGAGCTTGATTATTCAGACTAAAAAAATGCATTGCCAGTTCCTGTTAAGTTCTGCAGTAAAATAGTTGCGAGTTAATTTTATTCATAAACTTGCTTTATCCTGTTGCCAATTAAGTCAGAGACTGATTGGTTGGTTAGAGTTGGCTTATTCCAGAACTGATATTAACTACTGGACCCAGCAATTGGCTCTTAATATACAAAATTTGTATTAAATATGAAACTAAAATCCTTGGATTGGAATCTAATCAGAAAATTAAAGTCTCCATTGATGATATGCCACAAGATTTTATTAGTAAGCTCAATATTGTTGCTTTTCTAAGGACAGGAAGGGATACTTCAGATCCTGAATTTTACTAGACTTAATCCCTGGAAGTTTAGTACAAACAGGAAAAAGGTCCATCCTAGCAGTTTAATCTCATTTAGTAGGTATTCTGTGAGAGATCCATTGTCTAAATACCTACTAACTTGAAAAAGCCAATTTTGACTGGTCTGATTTTGTAATCAACCCTTCAATTGTTTTAGAAATACTTTGATTTTTAATAATTGAACTTTTTTTTAAAATGTTTTAAAATTTTTATTCATAGGAAATAACTTGATTTTATTCAATAACTATAAATTTGTTTTTATCAAATTATATATGGAGAAAATTTATGATTTTTATTTAATGTTTACTTATTCCAGCATATTTTTGTTTTGACTTTTTTTTTTAACATTGTAAAAATGATTGAAGTTTTGTTGGTGGTTTCAATACTTTTGTGTTGAGAATTGTATAAACATATATATTGTATGAATATATATTATATATATGAAACCTTATTTATAAGTCAGTGAGTTGATTTGATCATTGAAGAAATTCAAATATCCAAGACCACTGAAACGTGTATAAAGTCTGTAAATCAATATTAATAAACACATGATACATTATTTATATGGCTGAATAAAGGATTATTCCTTATACAAACCTTTACCCCATCTAGTATTTAAAAAACAAGAAATTATTTATTCTTTTAACTTTAATCTTTTTAGGCTATCTTAAATACTATTTATATTATTTTTCTTTCTTTTTAATATATTTTTAGACATCATCAGGATCCTTTAAAATTGTTATTTCTCTTCTACCAATAACTTTTGCTTGATAAATAATCATTCTTTCATTGCCTTGTTTATCTGTTTACCTGTAAAAATTACAGTATTTATTTTACCTATTTTTCTTAAACATTTAACATTTAATTTTGGTCTATATAGCATATCAGTGTATATGATAAAAGAAAAAAAATGGTATGTATATGAAAGCTGCCATCATTATCTTGAAAATATATGTTAGTATCTTGCATTATTAATGTTTTATTTTTTATTAGTTATTTTGTTTTTTAATTCTGAAATGTCTGATTGATCATAAGACACTGTTAGTTGATTGAAGACTTAAGATTAAAAATATTAAGTTAATTGGATTATTTTAGAAAATTTTATTTTCTACTTTCCTTTAATATCTCTTTTGTTGATTTCTTGACTTATAAAGTTTTTATAAACCATATCTGGAGTTCGATATTCTGATTTACTACTAAACCCCGGCTAGGGGCGCACAATGCAAGGTGGTGCTAGCTAACAAAAATGTTGGTTTAAATAACAAAGCAGATGTTTATGATGAGTTATGAAAATTCTTTATTTATTTATTTTTTCTATAAAGTTTATTGGTGCATGTTCTTATTGTTGATTGTAGTTGCTATTGAAGAGATTAAACTTATTTCCAATACCTTATTGGGCTATTCAATTTACTTAATACACCCAAAATACAAAAATTTAATTATCAAATTATTTTCATAAGTGATGTTATTATTTGATAAAATTGAAACTAATCAAAAAGATTTTTTTTATTTTGAGAAAAATGGCAACACCGACGACTCCTCTTCCCTTCAAGGGATGAGGAGGGAGCAAAAACTCCTACATCTTGGAGTATTCAAACTTTAAATCTGGCATTGTCGATATAAGGTGCGTTGTTGGTCTAGATTTGGTAGTTTCCTGCATTTCAAAAAGTTCAAAATTATCCATTGTAACCCAATTTTCAGAAATCCCTAATGATAATTCTTTCTATGAATTTATGAAGTCATGAATAGTTTTTAAAATGCATATTTTTTTTTTTTTTATTGATTACAAAGAAAGTTTTTTTTACTGACAATGGTGATACATTATTATCTGTAAAGATTATTTATTTTTCTTTCCCTTCATGCTCTGATGCATCCTTGTTTCTATTTTTATATCTTGAAATATTTTTAAAAAATTATTATTAATTTCTATCCCCTTAGTTATTTTTTATTACATGATTGTTTTCTAGTATTAAAATTAAAATGAAATTTGGAAATTATATAATATAAAGTTATCTTATCTTATTTTTCTCTTTCTGGAATATTAATTAATATGATGTAAGTAGAAATATTGTTAATGCCTTAAGTATTTCTAGACAAAACATAACTCATGTTGCAATTTCATGAATTGCAATAGTTATGTCAGTAAATTCAGGAAGCCATTTAAATATTAAGAACAAGAAAAAAGGTAATGGGTTAATAGTAAAACAAATCTATTTTTACATTTATATGTACTGTTTTCAGATATATAAAGATATATGTTGGAACAGTCATTTAAAAAAAAAGTTACTTGAATTAGATTATTTTAATAAGTTTATTAATATAAACATGGTATAAGTAATGTATTTAGCCGTATAAAACTGACAATTTTGTCGAGTAAAAGGAAGTAAGAAAGAAGTGAGACCAAGAAAAGGAGATGAGGGTGGCGGTGTGTTGGGGCATGTGGAGCACGTCTCTCAAACAGCATATGCTTTGGGGTGAGTTAAACCCCTAACTATCCCTTTATATTTTTGCATTTTAATAAATATCGCTTCAACTTTTGCTTTATTTCCATCTTTTTTTTTTCTCCCTTTTGATTTCTTACAATGCACTATTTATTCGCCTAATTATTTTTCTTAGCTTTATGTATTTAAAAATATTGTATTGTTAAATTTAATGTTTCAATTATGGTTATTTATAATTTGGCTGTAATAAATAGTACCTTTTGCCTTATGTTAATCATTAAAACTTAAATTGCATGTCATCAAGTATTATATCTAATCATGTATCTGCATAGAAGCTTGTTTATTATAAATCTTATGTTTGATCGAATAAAATTGATGAAAGCTTGATTTTTCGTTAATTTTAGATTATTAATAGTGTTGTGATAAAATGTCATGAATTTTCGCATGCATGCACTGAATTGCATATCCTGTAATACGTTATGACTGTCTTTTTTTTATGTTTCTAATAGTAATTACAAATGCCAAAGTGTACTAAACTAGCATAGTTTATTTTTGCTACTGACTTATATACTTTTATATCTTTATTTGGAACTGTTTAACCTGCTCCTACTCAGGCAAAGATCTGAAAAATCCAGCTTCACATTACTTCTTTCTTTTAGTTTACCAAATAGATTTACTTACTGAAAGCCTTAGTAAAGTTGAATTTGACATTTTTTCATTCAAATTTCAAATTAATTACTGAAACAATTTGCATAGTATTACTTTCCAAACAGTGAAATCTCATTTATTGTAATACAGATTAAGAAACTAATTAGAGGTAATATACCAGTTTTAAATAGAAATTTTAGTATTTAATTAAACCTTCAAAAATTGTCTATAATACTCTAAATTAAACCCAACTTGTGACATTCTGTTGGATTCCTTGCCCATACCATTTCTTAGATCTAAAAGAGATACCATGTTCTATAAATTGTTGAATCATCAGTCCCAAAGAAAATGATTCGTTGATTGAAAAAAGATCATCAACTAGGATGAATTAATTAGATTACATGAAATTGTTGAATTTACTTGAGCACACACTGTTCACAGAGCCTATTAAAATCTATGGCATATTATTATCCCATTCCTTTGGATTCTGTCTGAAATATAGTTTATTTTTAAGATTAAAGTCCTTTGCATTTGTTGCAATTAATAAGTTATATCTTTAAATTAGGAAAAGAATCCTAATTGATAAAAGGTACCTTACTTCAACCTACAAAAAATTGCTATTGTTCCCATGCTTCATTACATACGATATTTACTTCCACACACACTCACTGAGATGCTTTTATTTGTTAGACTAAGCAAAATAAGGAATGTTGGTCTAACATCATTGTATTTTTTTTTTTATAAATTATAACCATGTTCTGATCCATAATTTTTAGCATAGCTTTTATCGATTACAATAATAAAACTGGCAAAAGTGTGAAATCAAGTAAGTTTAAAACATTTTGATTTAGGGTTATTTTATTTTTTCATAAATTTTATGCACAATTAATTGTTAATTTTTTTCAACTTGATAGTTTATAACTTGAAAGTATATTATTTAAAAAAAAAATGCAATATGATGAAAATTTAAATTTTTTAACGTTTGTCTCCTGAAAAGTGCGGATTTGACTGTTATGTGGTTTCACAATTTTGCCGACAATATATTATATATAAAATTCAAGGCATGTCTACTTTAAAATAGTTAACAGATCTACCTAATCCTGATGCTTATTGTAATTATATGTTGTGGTTGTAATAGTTTCTGTTATGGATTGTTCTTGTTTTGTTACTTTAGAGAATATTTATTCTCACTTTTTTGAGCATTTAGATGATATTTTGGCAAACTAATTGTATGGCTATGTAATTTCTTATTTCATTGCAACTTCAGAGTCCCTTCTTATCAAAGAATCATTTATTTTTCACAAATATTTTCTATTTTACTTTACTGCCAATCCTGAATTTAGTTAACCCACCTGCACATGCAACTGAACTAAGAGATCTACCTTCACTTATTTTCATCCTATTAGTTCACTAATTACATAATTTTGAGAAAAGTGTTTAAGATGATGAAAATAATCGGGAAGAGCTAGTACGGATTTCGAACTTACTACAATGTTTATAAATAAAAAAATAATATATTTACTTTTGTGCTTATCAGGTTTAATTGGAATAGATCACAAAACAGAAATGCAGTGAAAAATTTTAATTTTACGATTGTAAAATTGATTAAAAAAAATGTTTGAAGCATACTAAATTGTTTGCAATAATTGCTCAGAAGAAAAACTTCAATGCATAAAAAAAAATGATTTGCCATACATTATTATAATTAATAAATTTATAGTTATTATAATTTTGATTTGGTAAAAATTAGAAGAAAACCGTAATTATCTTATGTATGAAATGCAACATTTATGTTAATAATTGGCATTGAAAAAAGGAGCTCAAAATAGGCTTGAATCTCTCAGCTCAAATGACACTTCTGAAATTCGTTATTTTAATTATTACATTTTTAAAGTTATTTTGTTTGGTTGCCTAAAGGATGATTTGAAATTTTCACCTATGAAATCGATCTATTACAAAATCGACAACAATATTCATGATACACTGCATCAATAGTGAGTGACCTTTTGGTAATAGAATATCATAACGGTTATATAATTTAATTACGGAATAAAATATAAACAAACTAAAAATTTTTGATATGTTATCTCTCAAGTATGTGTTCTTAAATTCTGGTCCACAAATCCACTAAGATTTCAGGAGCCCCGTTATCATATTATTTAGAAATCGATATTGCTTAAGTTGTGTTTTTACCTTTTGATGGATTTTCTTTCAAATAAATTTGTCGATTCCTTAATATTATACATGTAAGAATTAAATATCATATTTGCCGGGAGAAAAAAAAAATTATTCTGTTACATTTGGCTTCAGCCAACTGAAGTTTTAGTGAAGATATGTAAAAATATTATTCTGAAGAATTTTGTGCTCTTAAATTTCCTATCAAAAGAGATTATCAAAGAAGAAAGGTTAGGAACCTTATAATGCTTTGTTGGTGATTTCCTTATAGAGGGTCATGATCAATTTTACAATTATTCACAAATTCATTCTCAGCCATGAAATATTTTCAATGTTAAAACTGCCAACAATAGTAGTATTTATTAATCCATCCAAATAAGAACATGGACAAGTTTGTCAGCCTCTTAATAAACAAAATTTGATTACGAGTTCCCTTCATGTGTTTATCCATGGAGGTTGTCTTATTAGATTATTTGATGTTGATTTTTTGTGGGTAAAAAATGTGTAATATTTTGTTTAACCTACTTTGTTAAAGCCAAACGGGGCTACAATATATTAATTTACTTACTACATACATAAATTGTTCAGATGAATAAATTTGATAATTCTTTTAATATATAATGTGTACTAAATTAGTATGTTTATAATGTTTTAATAATATTTAGACTTAAACATTTTGAAAAAAAAAAAACAGGTATTATTTTCTCCTCGAACAAATTTGTGACTTTATTTAAATCCATAAATTTCACCACTGGCTTCTTAAAATGCAGACCTAACTTCTTGGAAAAAATCTTCAGGAATATCTAATTCAAACTAGTATCTCTATCATAGCCAAAGGAGCTGACCACTACATCTTTTTATAATATGAATATAGCAAAATAATGTTAATGGAATAGAATGATAACTTGAGTGATCCGCGATCAGAAATTTAGAATATGAAGATGAAACGGAAGAAATTATTTTAAGAAACTAGTTAGCAATATACGATCTGAAACTTAGAGGTTGAGAAGGACAGAGCATATCGCTGGAAGTAGTATTCAGGGCTTTATGCCTAGATCACTTGGGAGACCAAGAATGAGATACATATGTAGAATAAACCAAAAATATACAGAGCTACATGAAGCAGATTACAAGTCAACCACATAATAACAAGAGATTTGCTTAGCTGGCTTCTTAAAACAGCAGATGTTTACATTCTTCAGATTCTTAAAAAAAAAAAATTGTCATTATTGCTGTTTTAAAAGTCTATGTTGTACACAACATATTTTTTTCTGTAGTATTGATAAAATTAACTTTGTGAATACTAATTGATATCTTTTTTCCAATAGTAAAATTGTAGTTACTTATGTAACAATAATAATATGATTAAGATCTAGAAATAAGAAATCAAAAGCCAGACGCTGTTAGGAACAATGAAAAATATCTATTTCTGATTGTACAGGTATTTAAAAATTGGTCTATGAAACTGATCGCTATCAATTTATAGACGATTTATAGATTTATAATTTATAGATGATAATTTAAATATAGTTTTTTTTTATAGGTTCATTCATTTGTGTTTGTTATTTTATTTAGTAATTTATTAATTTGTCTCTTTTTCTTCTTCCTATGTTTTTATTTTTTTTTTTTTATTTCATTTAATTTAATTTTGTTTATTTATTTTTTGATTATTAAATATATAAGCCACTACATTAGAATATCGCTGTTTAAAGCTTTTTTTTTATTCTCGTTAGGATTTTGTATGAAAATAATTAAGATAATTAAATAATATGTAAATACTGCTATTTTTATTTTTTTATTTTAGAAATATTTTTCATGTTTACAGAATGTTCAGTCGGTTTCATCCTTTGGAATGGAAAATGTGAAGAAAAGTGCCCACCAGGCTCTTTTCCCATAGCTTCGATGGAATGCCAGCAATGTCATTATACGTGCCAGCGCTGTGACGGTCCTAATGATTATCAATGCACAGCTTGTTTTGGAGATGCTGATTTGTATACTTCTGACTTTGAAAGCTATTGTTATCCAAAATCCCTTCACCATGCTATTAATTTCACAAAGTGGTACTACAGGACTTGTATCATTTTAGGAATTAATGTGATTGTATTTGTTATCTTTATATTGATTTATATTAGGTATAAAAACAAACAAAACAATGCTAATAATCAGACCGTTTCTTATATTGAAAATGTTAAGTATAAACTCACACAAGACGATAGTGACTCAGAATCATAGCTTTTCTGTATTCATTGATTTCTTTTGTCTAAATTGTGGTGTCTGTGAGATATATTATTGATTACTTTCGTTTTTTTTAAATATATTTATATATATATATATATATATATATATATATATATATATATATATATATATATATATATATATATATATATATATATATATATATATATATATACATATATATATACATACATATATATATATACAAATATATATATATATATATATATATATATATATATATATATATATATATATATATATATATATATATATATATATATATAGCAAAACATAGTTTCTAGAATATGCATTATATTTACATTTTTGAATAAAATAGAAAAAAAGCAATATATTTAAATTCAACAAATGTATTGTTTATTTGTCTCCTTTTACAAACTGCTGATTGGCAACATATTCATAATTTTGGTTTTAATGTATATTTGAAAATTATTTCATTCGTAGGCAGTTAAATAAATGGCTCGGCTTAACAGTAACTAAGTTAAAGAAATGCCAAATTTCAGTCATAACTGTTGTTATATTAAACAATTTGTATATGTTTTGTTGGAATATTATAATTGTTATATTATTAGTGGTTATTTTTATGAAACATAAATGAACAAAAGACAGGCTCTGTCTTATTTTAATTAGTCTTAATTTTATTGTTTTATGTTAGGCATATCTTATTAGTTTGTAGATACAAAGTTGATTTATTGAGTAATTTTACTAAGAAAGTTATATTATCTTTTCTTTTTAATTATTTTATTTTATTATATTGTTTTATGACATGATCCATCTCTGGTATAAAATAAAATTAAAAATAAATAAGAAAATAAAGTTTACTTTTAAATTAGAATTTATTATTGTTTATATTAAGTGCTGATATTAATTGCCATTTCTGTAAAATATTATAGATTCTTAATGTTTTAGATTAAATTGACTAGTTGAATAGAAATTCGTTTAATACTCGTGTGAATTAGACATTTGTTTTTAACTGATTAGTCTGATTATTGTTATAAGGAAAAACATAAAACATTGTTTGAATTAAAATGAATCGAGTTAGTTTTATTACTATTATTGTATATATAATAAAAATATAATTCTCAATGAAGACAGCTTACAATTTTTTATGAATGGGATTTAAATGATCATTACGAAACTGAAAAACATATGTATTTTTTGATACACTTGTACTACTCAATGTGTAACTCAATAATTAATGAGCAAAACTTGCCAGACCCTCAGAATAATTTTTTTATGACTATAATTTCTCTTTTAATGATAAATATACTGATTACAATAAAGTAACTAAAGTTGGTGGTTATGCTGTGTGTAGTTGATAAGCTTTCTTATTCTGTTAATTTCTTTTTATTATCTTTATTTTATGTTGATGATAGTTATAAGATTAGGTACAGTATTTCTGAATTATGTTTGGTGATGTAATAAATAAAGACATTAGTTTTCTGTTTTGCTAATTCTTTGGTGATTTTATTTTAAACCTTCAGTTCTAATGAAATATCTACTAGACTGTATGAAAATTCAATTTGCTTCCTTTCTGTCCTCTTTCCATATTGAAGTGTGTGTGTGTTTGCGTGTATGCCTCTCATTTAAAGCCATATGCTTAGATAGAAAAGATGATTTTTTTTTTGTAATTGCGAATTACAGGAACAATGAAAATATTGTTATCAGTCTGAGAGATATTCCAAAATGTAAGATTGTACTTTTTGTTTCTTCATCTTCTTTAACTTCCTTTTAGTGCCTTTCAGCGTTGAGTTAATCCAACCCAGGATCTCCATCTGTCTCTCACAAGAGTCGTCATCTCCTGCAATATTTTTCCTCTTGCTTGACCCAACTTGGAAATATAGGTATTATAGCTAAGCCTAGATCTCGCCTTCATAAATTTATGTGGATCTCGATCAGGGCTCATTCTACTCACATGCCCATACCATGGTAACTGTCTCTTCTCCAGGGTTTCCTTTATTGCAGGAATATTCAATTCTTCCCTTATGGTTTCATTCCTGATCCTATCCCTGCGTGCTTTTGAAGCCACTCTGCACAGGTATTTCATCTCTGCTGTAGTTATTTGGATCCATTTGTTGTCTGGTAGGAACTTCTTTTTTTTTTCAATACTGCTATATTAATTATATGTATGTTAATGAGATAATTATCTAGTGAAATTTTTTATAATATTTTTTTTAACTTATATTCTGATTATTTTTATATTTTACAGAACATTTATTTATATAATACCATTATGGTAGTTATATTTAGGTATAGATTGAAAATCATAAGGGCAGGTGTTATTCAAAACCTTTTTTAATAACAAAATTTTACGCTCTCAACATTTTCAAATCAAATTAAACTATGTTAAGTTGTAAATAAATTTTCAGCTTGAAAAAGTGAAGATACACCACCCTTTTGCATTACAAAGCTCTTAAAACACTTCTCTGAAATATCATGCCATAAGTTTTCCCAAGTAAAAATATGGTAAAATATTCTGTTACTTTTAAATTTTATTAATTCCGGTTTATTTAGACTATTTGGTTTATCCTTCAGTTAAGAAGCTGCTTTAGCTATGTTCACTTTGATTCGGGTGAATAAAACATCTTTTGTAAAATAATGATTTATATAATTAATTAAATGTTTCATATAGTATAAAAATATCAACATCATTCTAAATAAGATTAAAAACATGTAAAAAATATCATTGTTTGCCCAAAGGGCTAAAAATAGTAATTATAAAAAAATCACAACAATGCATCATCAAAAAATAAAAGTTTAAAAAAATCATGTCATTGTTATCAAATATCACTAAATATAAGTAGATCTAATACAATGGAACAGTTGATAAAAATATGATTATTGTAACATTAAAAATCATATAAAAGATAGCTGTGAAGTGTAACGGGAATACGTAATTCCTTTATTTTTTCAATAAAATTCTTTCCTAGGCATGTTCGGATTAATAAACGACAGATCTGTTTCAACGGTGAAGGCATCTTTCCTCTTTCTATTAGAAGAGTTTTCTGCTCCTGAAAGTTTGATGACTATTTTAGATCTTGCAAATTGTTAAAGACAAATTAGTTTGTTACTAAAAATGTAATAATATGTATGGCAAATTAAATAACCAAAAATATTCCTTAGACATATTCACCATTTACCTTACTGAAAAACTTGGACTAAAAAATAATAATAGTAATAAAAATGTAATACCAATTCGTAAGTTAAAGAAAGTATGATAATCGATATTTTATTTATTTCTTTAATACCTCGATTATTCATACATTACAGATTCCTCTAATTCCAATAAAACTATAACTAAATAATTAATTCTTCTAAAGTATGGACCCTATTTCAAAGAAAGTTTATGGGTGGGTAAGTAGTAATCAATCTATAGTTGTGAAGCATGCATTTGGTTTATAGAAAATACTCTTCCGGAACTGAAATATTAGACAAAGCACAACCTAAATATTACATATTATATATGGATAACTTGATTAAATTAAATTTTATCTTGACCGACTTTTTGAATTTTGTTTGTTTTGTTATTTAGATGCACTATATGATTGTCGATAATTATTGCTGATCTCATAGCCATGATATAAAATAATTTTAGAAAACACATATTTTTTTTTATATTTCATGTGTCATTTAGTATTTTTTCCCCAATTGTCTGATAAAATTATTTATCTGGATCATTTTAACTATAATAAAAAAAACCTTTGAACTGATATTAAATATGGCAACATTCATAGTTTTAAAAAATATATATATTCATTAAATATAGCAGAAGACATATTTGCTTCTATTTTTTTCTTATTATTTTTTTCTTTTTCTTATGATTTTTCTTAAAAATGATTTCAAAACTACTTCAATTTGTTAAATATTTGTTGCAGTAGTTTTTAATATTGGGGGAATATAAAAATCATAAAATATGATAGGTGTAAAAAAATACTAGTGGGAAATTTTTCTAAACCTAAAAATTATTTCAAATATAGCTTGGAATTTTAAAATTTTAGCTGAAAAGATTGAAAGGATACTTTTTCTTTTACTTCTTATGGAACTTTTTTGTTGAAAATCGTTTATGTTTTTGAAAGTTGAATAAAGAAAGATTTTTTTTTTTTTTTGTCATAATTAATGATAAGCGTGAGCCAGAAGGAAGTAGAATAATTTTTATGCTGACAGACAATCGTTTTTGTGATCAAACGTGAAAATATTTTCATGTTAAATTTTTTATGAGAAAATTTATATTTATGCTTACCAGTGTTAAAAAAGGATTTCTTTTTATCATACATAAATCGAAACATTCAGCTGCTTCCAGTAGACATTCAAATACCTTAGGGTTTTTAGATATATGTTGTAGTGAGTTGAGGATCCCATGAGGATGTCTGTATTGGGTTTTCATTATCACCTGAAATAATAATAAATTCATTAGTAAGAATTTTATTTGTTAGGAATTTCTCAATAGAATGTGACGATCCTTACTTTAGCTCCATGCCTGAGGAGTAATTTGACAACTTGAAGTGAGGGATTCTCGTTGGTGGCAAGGAACTCAGGCAGGACCGGACGAAGCGGAGGACCATCATCGCTCTCGACGATGAGGTTGGGGTCCGCACCAGCCGACAGGAGCATGGTAATCAGTTCGTCCCGGTTGATGATGCCGTCCGAGCAGGCCACGTGGAGGGGTGTCCCGATGATAGGAGAACTGCTGTTCACGTTCGCTCCTGCAATTCAGATATTGTTCTCAAATGACATTTTCTTTATGAGGCTACACCGCCTGTGTTTAGGTCAGTGAGGTTTACCTGAGGTAATGAGCAACGAAACAAGTTCGGGTTCCCCCCTCAGTATGGCCAGGTCCAGAACGGTCGGTTTGCTTATCTCCGGCGGATAGTTCAACTTGGCTCCTTGTTTCAGGAGCAAGTTAACTATCGCCATGTTCCCGGACAGCACTCCGTAGTGCAATACGCTCCTGTAGTCATGTCTCTCATCAGTCAGTGCATTTACATCAGCGCCGTAAGAAATTAAAAGGAGCACGGATTCCATTCCCTGAAAAAACATGTTAAACATAGGTATTCTGATATGGATTCTTTGAAGATTTCTTGGTCGTCATTGATATGAACTGAAAGACACAGACCTGTGGCAGCCTAGCTGCCTTCATGAGGGGCGTGAGTCCAGCTCTGTCCCTTGAATTGGGATCCGCTCCGTACATGAGCAGCAGCTGGAGTATTTCTGTGTCCAAAGGAGAGACGAGATTGATTTCGGCACCAAAGAAATATCTTTTGTTTGGGTCTGCACCGTGCTCAAGGAGAAGCCTACAACATTCAAAAGTAAAACTTTTTTATTTATTAATTTCAAAGAGCCTTGTTTGTACTGAAATCGTTTGAAAAGTTCTATTTTACTTCCACTGATATTTTTAGATATTGGGCAGTAATCCTGTCGAAGAGTAGTGAATCATCACTGTCAAAAGTGAATGCCTGTGTATTTCAGTTTTGGCTGGTGTAAATGCAACTGAGTAAATGAGATTATTTATAAATCTGTACAGCACACATATTATTTGGGATTGTTTTTATCTTTTCCCATTTTGTGTTTATATGCTCTTCAATTCATTTTCAATGCTTTTTACTAAGCATTTATGTTAGAAAATGTCAGATGAACTGAGCAATAAATATATCCTGTTGGATATAGATATAGAAAAGAAAAATTGTAAGAGTTGTCCCTCACAAATGGAGGCCATCCATATCGACGACTACCATACCAACTATCGAATATTCAAACACGGGATTTTCATATTTGTCACTTTAAAACGCGCTAGTTAAGGCACGCATTGTGGCTGTCTTGAATCCCTAACCTTCAAAAGACACAAGGCCTCAACTTTTGAAGATCAGTAATTCAAGACGTTACAAGCGTTTGATTTGCATCCTTTAAAAGTTCGATTAACATTGGCAGTTTTTATTACCTTTATTTCTGTTATTTATTAATTTTTTAGAATATAATTAACCGCGCTGACACTCTAGTAAACCTTTCTTCAATTCAACAAAAAGCGTTTTATTACCATAATTTATTGAACTATCTATGAAGGAAGTTTGCATTGAAACAAACTAAAAAGTGAATATTTGGCGTTTTTATATTTGGTTACATTTTTGCTATCATAGTTAAAAATTATCATCTAATGTAAACATTAAATAAAAAAATCTAATCCGAGCAAACGAGGTTCGGATAAATGGGGTTTTATTGTTAAGTATTCTTCCGAGCAAAAATATTTTTCCTAAATTCCTGTTACATAGCATGCTTTTCGCTCATGCTCTTTCGCTTAGATTTTCAATTCAATTCATTATTTTCCCTTGTAATGTTAACTCCTAATCTTTTTTTTTTCTTTTTTATTCTATTTTAATTCAAGGAAGCGTGTTTTGTAGTGGTTTTGCGTGTTACATAAAGTAAAAAATTACGAGGAATCGGGAAGTAATGCCTATCGAACAATTAATTATTTCATCCATACTTTGACTAGTATCATTAATATCAAGATTATTTTATTTACTGATCATATCATATTCTCGCTTTACCTGTAACATAAAAAAGTCAAATTTATAGGTGGAGGAAAGAACCTTTTAAAAATGTATTTATTTATTTTCTGGTTTTGTAGGGCATATTGTATAATTTTCCCTGACTTGCAAGATGTCTCTAGAATGAGGTGTGGATTTTTTTAATGTTATGAAGGTCGTTTTTTAAATTTTTTTTTTCGGATTTACGAGGCATCACCGCTTAAAGAACGATATCTAATACTGAAGTAGGCATTATCCGGAATAAATCTAGCCGCAGGATTCCGGATAAACGGGGTTCTATTCTAACAATAAAACAATAATTTTTCAATCTATACCTGGCTATGTCAAGGTGTTTGTTCCTAATGGCCAACCTCAGCGGCTCATCACAGATAGTAGTTCTTGGGAAAGGGTCGTCCGTGTTCTCCCTGTAGTCCACTCGGGCTCCTTCGCTGAGCAGCATCTGTACCAGGTCAGTGTACCTGCGACATAATTTCGATGAGGGAACAGCCTAGGAGATTTCACAGAACTGTGCAAGAGCTAAATTCATATTTATTGGAAGGGTGCCATCGGGGAAAACCGAAGCGGAGGAGGGATTTTGATTTATTTCCAACAGACCTCGTGGAATATTTTCATGATTGATCTTTAAAGTTCACTCGTTAATATTCTAACGAGGGTTTTGGAAAACTGGTCTAATTTTCGCAAGTGATTTCAATGCGGATGATCAGTAATTATCTGATTTTCTTTTTTGAGGGAATGGGAGGATATTTTATTATGGAGCTTTAAAAGTGACAATACAAAAACTAAGTTATCTCTCTGAATATTTATGTAATTGACTCCATAAGCAATTTCCCGTTATTTATTACATAAATTAATCGTTTAAATAATTAACCATCTTCGATTAACTAAAATAAATTAAATTTTAGTAACAACTAATAATTTAATTGTAATGATTGCAAAACCTCTCATGAGTATCAAATAACTTTCATTGTCTGCGTGTAACTCTTTAGTTTCGATTATCATTATTATTATCGAATGGAATAAAATAAAAAAATGTATTATATTCACTTGTTTTATTTATTTATTTTTACTAGACCCTTAGATATTAAATTAGTAATGCTCTTCAAAGAACAATTTTTGGAAATAATTAGCTTCTGAAAACAATTAAAGGAATCACAAGTGCTGCTTGACTTCGCAATGAGTGTTAATTGACTATTTTAAAAATATTTATTAATAACATAAATATATACAGCCAAAGGCCTCAATATAGAGTTTTTATTTTTATATATTGTAATATATTTGCCAAGTTTGGGCTATTTTTACTATAAAACTATATATTCTAAATCCACATCAGTCGCATACCCTACGACACGTGGACTAGATGATGTTGAATTCTGTTGACAAGTCAAGCTTTAAGATGATGTTTAATTAGTTCAGATAAATAAATCTGAATATAGTCTGCTTGGTACTACTTGAGTTTCATCGTTTCTTACACCGTTTCTGGTGGAGTCGAGATTGTATTACATAGTTACGACATTTTTTAAAAATATATTCCATTCTGAAGATGAATAGGAACTAACGAAAATTTACATCCGAAACAAACATTGTTCTAGTTTTGCTGAAAACTTGTTCTAGGCCCTGGCAGATCATGACGTATACCAATCGATTACTGAAGTTACATCAAACAGACTATAACACACTAATCCGTATAAATAATAAAAATACTTAAGGGTAAATTGGTAAGTAGAAATACTGATCATCTTTTTTTTTTTAATTAACATTTTCGCCTCAAATTTCTTTCTGAATTAAAAACGAAATACGCCCTAATATATCTTTATTTTTTTTTTCCTAGCATGTTCTATATACGTTATATATACCCGTGTTCTGCGGAGAGATGTAGTGCAGAATAACCACATTCATCCCTTGCGTTTACATCTCCACCCCTGACTAAGATGAGCAATGCGGCCTCTGGGTAGTTCTTCCATACAGCGTAGTGGAGTGGTCTAAGACCCTGTGTAACCGGCTCGTTGGCCTGTAAAATATATCAAAATGTATTATTTATTCATAGCTTACTTAAGTTCATTAATAATAATTGTAATTGTAATGGAGCAACATTTTTTTTTAAATGTTTCTTTGATTTTGTCCAAATTAGGTTAAAGACTTTAGTATCTTATCGCATCGAATTCTTCAGGCTTTAAATTTATTAAAGTTATGTAAGCTTGACTTTAATGCATATTAATGTTAAAAATATCAACCGCACCAGACATGAGGTGATGTGATTATCTCCATTTTCTTTTAAGTTGTTTTTTTAATACAAATATATATCGCCAGATGTAAGAATAATTATACCATTAAACGATTTGAACAATAAATATAATTATAGTTAAAGGTTTACTTAACTGCCCTTCGGATCGTTAATTGTTACATTTTAGCAAAACATTTTTAAACAACACGAGGAATTCATTTATTGATTAAGAATGTTTCGAAAGCTGCATCGAACCCTTTTTTAGTATCTTGGAAGGCCTTGTTGAAATCTTTTCTCTTTATTACATGAAAAAAAAAAATAATATCTTTTCTCATAGTTCCCGACAGAATCATCTATATTTTCTATAATAATGCCTACCTACATTTTTATTTAGAATTTAATTTCCAGTTCATTATCTATTCAGATGCAAATTGAGGTTCATCAACCAACATAACTGATTTATCGATATATTGAGCCATTATGTATTAAGATATTGATAAATTTTTAATGTTTTTCTATAAAACATTTTTTTTTTTTTTAGTCCAAATGACCAATAACACTCCCCTCCCCCTCTCCAAAAAAGACAATTTTCAAATTGATACTTCCTACATATTGAGTTAGTTATTCTAGTGTATTATAATAAATATTTTCTAAAAATAATCGAAAATAATGATAACAACAATATAAAATCTAAAAATTTTAAATAATAAAGCATTGATATATTCTGAAAATTATTGATCACTCTCTGAAACCAACTGGCTATATATCAGTGAGAATTGTGGATGTGTCTATACATCTAAAATTATAACTTTTTATGACAGCATTTTCAAATTCAAATAAATGTGATACATTATAGTAGAATATTGTAATGTCAAATAGCGATATATTTCTTCCACTTTCGTTTCTGATTTAATCATTCATACACGATTTGGAAGTGAACTTTTAAAACACAGTTGTGGACCCAACCCATTATCATCAAAAGTTGACTTACACACACTTATTCACAATTCTTACAGATATAAAATTAAAAATATATAAAAAAAAAAAATAAAACGAAAATTATTCCTCAATACTACAAAGCACATGCCTAACTTAAAACATGCATATAAATTTATTATTATTAAATGCTCATTAAATTTATTTAGTAATAAGTATCAAACAGATTTTCAAATGAGCCCTAAAATACGGCTGGTTAATCTTTTATTTTATTAATTTTATAACATTCCATCCTGTTTTAAACTGAACAGTTATCGATACCTTTAAATTTATACAACCAATAAAGAAATTTAATAATATATGGTAATAAATAATAATATAATATAAAAAGCAGACCTTTGCTCCAGTGGCTAACAATATTCTGATGTCATCCAACGGTAACATCTTCACGATACTGTCAGCGAGTTGCCTCTGAAGAGGATTTACGCCGAGACAGTTCGCTTGCATTGGTGCGTACATTTTGATTTAACCTGAAAATTGTAATTAGATTTTTATGAAAACAATTTTTTTTTTACAATTTCTAAAATAAGATGATACAAGTCATTATTATTGTAATTATCAAAGCGGTTTTTCCCCTTTCTGAAGACTTGTAAGCAAAAAGGTAATAAGTTTTTTTTTTTTTTTCTTTCAAACAAATTGAATAATGATCGTAAATAGAAAACAAATAAAAGCATGTTCAGTGGTCGTTAGGTTTGCCAAAACAATTAGCCCAGAACCGTTCATAATGAACTCTTCAGATCAACGTCCTACGCAAGGGCGTTCCTTCCCGTCCTATTAATAGCAACACAACTCGAGTAATAAATGGAGCTAACGAACTCAAACAGTAGACAATGGAGCAACAGTACTCTATTCTAGAATAAAATTTACTCTAATGGAAGTTGTATTTTCAGATTAGCTTTACTGTGGTGGATTGGACCCATTTTTTATTTAATTTTAAAATATATTTTTAAGAGTTTCCGCATATTCTGTAACAGGAGAAAAAATGTTATACCCTAAAAAATAATAATGAAATATATTTTAATATGAGTGCACACATATTTCAATAAGAAAAAATAGTAAAATATTGACTACTAAACTTAGCGTCGTATTTGTCAAATATTAAACAAAAAAATTGTTTCAATGTTCCTTAAAAAAATAAATAAATATTAGACATTTATTTTATTTTATTTGTTAATTTATTTTTATCGAGCTTAAATATATTTTGTGAATTGATTCAGAATATTTAAGCATTTATCCCTTTAAAATGTTTGGGGGAGGCA
Source organism: Rhaphigaster nebulosa (assembly GCA_948150685.1). NCBI lineage: Eukaryota > Metazoa > Arthropoda > Insecta > Hemiptera > Pentatomidae > Rhaphigaster > Rhaphigaster nebulosa. The sequence goes on from OX411310.1 coordinate 96,247,393, forward strand.
GTTAATCTCATAATCGAGAAAATTGTTGGAAATCTTCAAGTAAAATTTTTTCTCATATGAGTAAAAACAATATTCATCAAACACAGGATCTAGGAAGAGGAAGGATGAATGTAAGAAATCAATTTTTGTAGATACATTTTCCTTCCTCTAGCTCTTAATATGTAAAATAAACTGATAGATAACCAACTCATTCCAATAATTAAAAAAAAAAATACCCGTTTGCGCATGTCAGTATATCTTTTGTCTGGAAAAAGATTGCCACAATACGAAAAAATAGAGTTTTACAGAAGAATCGTTTGAAGTTAGCGTATTGAGATTTAGCGGTTTCTTCAGTCACTGATAAAATATCAAGTTAGAAATTTTCTGATTCAACACTACTTACCTTTTTAATTTTAAAAACAAGTTGATCTTCACTTTTCGATCATTTAATTATGATTCAAATTTTGGCAGATTTTCATAAAAAAATAGTGCAAGCTCCTTTAGAATTTTATGGGCAATTAAGGCAAAATTTGGGAGAAAAAACCCTTTTTACTAAACAATAAATTGAGTTTGGAAATAAAAATAAACTCAAAATACCTTGATGAATGTATTAAAGATCAAATTAATGTTCTTAACTTAAATTCTGATGTTTTCAGTTACCTGAATTGATACCATTTGGTCACCTAAATTGCATAAAAATAATATTACGGCATTTCAAATAAATTATTATTATCTTCGTTAATACAATCTTAAAAGCTACTCTCTTAAAAAAGTATGAAGGAAGTAATTATGTTTGAATAGTAAACGTATAATAACTAAGCTAACAATAATTTATTATTTGGATAAATATCGAAACTAAAAATATGAGATTTTTTAAAAGAAATATACGCCAAAAGAAATTTTGCAAAAAAAAAAAAAAAAAAATATCGTTTTGTACCTACTCTCCAAATGAACGATGTATAATTTTTTATTACCAAACAAGCGCATTTAAAACAGTAACCATGTTGGAATACGGCCAGGGTGGCATCGAAGTTAATCATAATAATTATTTTAATTTGACGTAAACAGTAATTTTTCACTCCATTAATGTCCAATATTTATAAATGATCTGATGAACGGAAAACTTAGGAGTCAATTCATACGATGTAATTTTAGAACCGTTTGCGATGTCGCTACAATAAATTGCGCTTCTGTCTCCATATTAATAGCCGCTGCGTAGTGCGTTAAATATATTATAGTCGGGCTTGCGTGGCGTTTCCGCCTCGTATCTTGAGAAAATTCTTTCATTTTGTTAGAGTTTTTATAACTTGTTGAAATAAATAAATACATGTTTCCAGAAGGCAAGATGTGAGAATGTAAAATAGTAATAACATATTGATCTTAAAATATCAAAATTAATGAAGCTGTTGGATGAAATCAGTATATAACTGTTGGTTTTGCTTTCTTATTGAAATATAGAGATTGTAATATATGTAATTTAAATTATAGAGTGTTTTTAATGTATAAATTTTATTTTCTTTGTTAAAAATGTGGCATTTTTGAAATTATTTTAATTAAAAATATTCATTACTATGTAAGGATTTATTGATTTATTATTTATACTAATTTTCTACAACACATAATTACAGTAAAAAGAGTTTTTTTATAACTACATAAATTAAAGTTAATCCTAAAGATTTACAAAATTGCCACTTGTACTTACAACTTTTATTAAAAAAATTAATTAGCTACAAAAAACAACAAATACATTAGGTTATCCCTTAAATATTCCTCCTCTATGAATTAATAAGTGGAGTTTACTATATATGCCATATATGTTTTAAATTCAGGATTCTAAATTCACTAGAATTTAACACTGTTATAGTAAAAAAAAAAAAAATCATCAAAAAGAAAATGTAAATCTACTAATAGCTATTAAATGCTCTTAAGGATATATGGAAAAAATAAATAAATAACAGACCCGCCATTGGTACTATAACATTTCTTGTTAATATCAATAATATTTAGGTATCTCATCAAAATGTCTTCAAAGAAGGGTTAATAAAAAAAAGACTTTTCCATAAAATTAAAGAAATCTCCTACTGAACTACTATTACCGAACAAAGAAAGAAAAAAAGATTTTTTGACAATGGGAATAACAGGAGTGCGAGAATAGTTAAGGTTTTTTTAGTTTATAATAAATGTGGAATAAAATCAATTGCGTATAAAAAAGGTAATAATCAATCATAAACAGCCTATATCAATAAAAAATGGTTACCAACTCATTTATTCGTCATTATTTCAACAGATTTCATAGCAGGTAAGTTGAATTTTTCCTCCTTGTCGTTGATAAGAATTATTCTATTTCACTCTGGTATTACAGTGTAATGTCAGATGTAATTTCGAAAAAATATAGCGTTGTTATACTTCTGTAGAAACGTTTTTGATCAACCAGTCTATCAGTTAAACAACATTATTAATATGAAATATATTTATAAATTACTAATTATATTTCTTTAAAAAATTCAGTGTGAACGACAATACATGGATAAAAGAGATTTTGATATTCCAACTATCCTAAAAGAATGATCTGGTCTTTCACCCATTATCTGATGCTTATTTAAAGCCTGGCAAAGGGACCGGTTTACCAGGAAAATAACTTGGCTACTGTCGTATTTATAATTGTCAGAATTTAGAATTTCCTTTCGTGTGCACACATGAAACGTTATTTTGTGGTTTCCCAATTAGAGAAGAAATAAAATAAAAGGGCTACAGAAGGTTAGGAAACATAAAGAAAAATATTGATTTTAGATTTTCATTGAGCTAGTGAGTAATTACTATAGGTAATAAAGACAATTAGTGGATAAAGATAAATATTGGATGCAAACTGGTGTACACCGTGGAAAACCGGCTATTAGAAGACTCATGGGAAGTGAAAAATGACATTTTTACTCATTTCTGAAGGTTAAAGAAAAAAAAAAAATCATCTCATCTTTATTTTTTTTAATGATTATTTGTCACAGTCCTAGTTAAATAACAAGATTTCGAAGATTTATTTTTTGATTTTAAGGTCATCGAAATCATACATTTGTCTATCTCCCTTTGGTAAATAAAATGGGTTAAGCTAGTTTTTCAATTGAATTTTTTTAACATTTTCTGTGAATCTCGCAGGCTTCAATTTGGGCCAATGAATTCAATTAATTAACTTTATTTGTATTATAAGTCCCAATGTTAATTTTTGTTTTCTTTTATTGTTTACTTATATATCTGAAACGTCGATAAATCAAATAACTGCTTATTTATAGCCTTTGTGTGTTATTTATTCATGAAAATATGCAATTTATATATTGATGTGTGTTTTTTATTCATGAAAGCTTCACTTTCTATCTTCTGCCCGCAGGTACAGATGTGTCCATAGATATGTCAGGTTTTTGTGCATAAGGGTAACAGTCAAATCGACGTCGTTTTTTGAAAAATGCTTAAGCGCCATTTAGCAAGATTACAGGAAACACATTAAATCCCTCAAATAACAATATATATATTTTTTTTTATAGTAGGAGTTTATTAAGGTGGCAAAACCTTCTAGAACTGGTTAAGGCCAAAGTGACAACTAAGAATCATTAGTATTTGGTGCTTACTTCATCAATTGTCGATTTTTAGACCATTTTCAACTTTTTTTTCTCGATATATCGTGAGCGGGGATCGATAGTTTTAATAAAACGACGTTGATATAGTCCTTACCATATCAAACTGTCGAATATGAAAAAACACAACTTTCATACTGGTCAATTTGAAACGAACTAGTTGAAGTACGAAGTGTGTCATGAATTTATTAATGAATATAATAATGAATATTTATAATGAAATTAAGAAAGTCATGAATTTCTAATCCTCAATAGACGACTCCTATATTTTGGGGGTTAGGTTTTCGAGACATTGCCGCAATGCGTGCCTCGTCCGCAATGCGTTTTCAAAGTGACGACATAGAAGATACCATGCTTTCACATTCGATAGTTTGACATGATAGGGATGATATCTCAGAAGTTGTAATTTTCAAGAATAGATTATTCAAAATTTCGAATTAAAAAAATAAAATAAAATATTCTCAAAGGTGTAGAGCATAACATGAGAATTTTATTAGGTAAAAATATGTTTTCTGAGTAAATTCATCTGAGTAAAATAAAAAGATAAATTTTACCCGTAGGCATAGCAATCTCCCCTGCAATTAGAGGTGTATTTGAATTTGAGAAATTTACTTCAAAGACGAAATCGAATCGGATGACCAAGTAAGTGAATTTCTTAAAATTGTAATAACAATATGAAAGCTTAATTTAACAGCATATTGCTTTAATTTAACTTGAGAAATAATGAAGATGTGAATTGAAAAACTCTCAAAATTAAAATTAAAAAAACAAAAAACAAGGGCCCGTGGGAGATCATTATTTCCCTGTGTAAGAAGAAATCGTAATTTATGGTAGTTCTGGCGGAGTTCATCGTTACATCGGCTGCTTATTGAAATTCTCGTAATACTTTAATCGAAAATGAAATAGAAAACTGCAAACCTACAATTCTGATTTTTAGTAAGCTACTGCTTTACAAAAAAAAAAAAAAAAAAAGAATTTACGTGGTTATTAATAATTGATCAGTGAACGAAAATCCATTGATAAATTTCTAACTAGCATTGAAGATAGCCTAATGAACTATTCAACACTGAACAATGCAGTTTCATTCCTATTCGTAAATGAAAAATAAATAGTTCATCTGCTCCAAAACAAAAAAAAATCACGAAGATGCTGCAAGTCAATTTAAGATTAGGCTCTCGAGTCATCGTTATATAATTTATTGAACTTTATGTAATTCTTGTTGAAACTAACTCGTATGTACTTAGGTGTATAATTTTATCAAAAATTTTTCTTTAGAAGGTAGAGGTATTCTAAATAATTTATAAATGACCAAAATGACCTTGTTCAAAACAAAAAAAAAATGTTTGCTGATTATCGTACTAATTTCCTCAAGTGATTAAAAAAAGTATATTATTACAAATATTAAATAAAAATAAGTATTTTTATTTATATTTTACTTAGATAAGTTTTTGTTACTTTGACTTTTAATAACTTTATATTACTTATGTAACTAAAGACAACAGTTTTTAGGAATTTTGCGGTAACTGTTGTTGCATATATCCCACAGCCAAAATGAAATAGGCACAACACGAAATTTCTAATGCCTAACGTCAGAAATTTTAATAGTTGGACCCAAAGAGGACTTAGCTCACAAATATTAGACCCAAACAATAGACACCATAGGTGACCATCCAGCAACATGTTGGAGTGGCATCTATATAGAACTTGACCTGTGTCTAATGCTGGTTCTAATAAAAAAAAACATTTTTTTGAGTTGTGCTCCTTTCATTCTGGATGAGCGATATACCAAGAAAAAAATATCTGATGTGGACAACACAGAACTTCCTTGTACGCATATTAAACTATAAATCGGTGGCTCAAAAAGTGATCCTGAATTTGGTTACTTGTTTCCAGATTGCAGTATTACAAAAACGAGACTCGGCGTCGCGATATCCATCTATTGACACACACATACTCTTGTTTCTGGAGGTCTCATTCCGTTATTATATGTCGTTTTCTTCCAGTAAGTAACTAGTTTCCAAGAGATTTCCTAGTATTCCGTGACAACATTAGAACTGTCAATATCACTAGATAAAGCATTGGAAATCGACAGTTTCGACATTTTAAGCAGAAGAACCCACTTAACTTATATCTAATTCTCCTGGTGCAGACTTGTTCATCTCACAAGTATTTTACACTCAATTTTAACACTTAAAACAAGTAATAAAAATGTTTAATTGGAGTGGAAAAAAAATCGCGTTTGTAACCTTTATTACCGAACTATATGATTTCTGTATTTAATTTTAATATAATTTTGGATGTAAGTTTATTATGACCTTCAAGCAATGTACCCTTTACGGCTCACCAATTTTAAACAAAATCTAGTATGGTAAATAAATTCATATTGATAGAAAAGTCCTATTTACCAAATTTGAGATATTTTACATTATATTTTAACATAATTTTTGATGAAAGTCTAATATGACCTTTAAGTAAAGTACCACTTCCGACCTGCCAATTTTAACCAAAATTTATTATGTTATTTGTAATAATATGTAAGTTTTATATACCAAAATTGAGAAGTTTTCCATTATATTTTAATATAATTTTTGAAGAAAATGAATAATGACCTTGAAGTAAAGTACCACTTGCGGTAATCATGTAAGTGACAAAAAATAAGGTTCACAACTAGGTTTTTAAACAATGCTAAATACAAAATTTTAACTTTCTACGGCTAACCGTTTTTGAGTTATACGAGATAAGCGTACGAGATACGTACGAACGTACGTACAGAAGTCACGACGAAGCTAGTCAAAATGGATTCAGAGATTGTCAAAATTGATATTTCCGTTGGAATCTGAAAACCGAAAATTTTCGCGATTACAATACTCCCTTTACTCCGTACAAGGAAGTAAAAAGTGTCTCGTTTCATTCATTTATCCCTAAATGATACATTAATTTATCCCTAAATGACACATTCATTTATCCCTAAAGCACTAAAGCACATACATAATCAATGCCATCAAGTTTAATTTTCATTTTATCCTTCGTTACAAAGTTTGCGATGTAACAGTTGAATGACAGTATACTGTCGCTTTAATTTAACTTTCAATTGGCCTGCACATCCTATTATGAAACCATCACTATTATAGAACATTTGCCGCGCTATCTATTAAGCATCATTTACAATTATTTTCATTTGTTCAATCGTGAGTAATGAACACTGTTTGTTAGTATGGAAGTGTTCGGTAGGACCAAAATGCTGTAAGGCATGGCCGGTAAAAACACGAATCTTTACTCCAACTACCGCAGACATGTTCTGTTGGCTTAAACCGCAGAAATATAGAGCCTAGGATCAATAGAGTATTTTATATTTTCTTACCCATTGATCAAGGGTTGTTTTCAATTCTTTCCTATTTTGTCCATAGAATTATACGCGTTCTGCTAACATCTTCTGTACCAAAAGAATTCTTCAAAAACCCCCTTCCAGAAATCTCCGTTTGAATTTAAAAATATTCTCATTGGAATACCTATCTGGAGCACATGCCAGACATTTCTATTTCCACCAGCGTTGGTCAATATTTCCACGTGTGGGTATTAAACATGAGCTGTCTTTGTTGAGGGGAGGTGTGTAGCCACCATACTATATTCAGTACCAAAATACTCTTCGGCAGATTTTTCAATATCAGTATTCAGGGCAGGCCAGCTGAATTCACTTCCGTACTATATAGGTCCTAGTGCGTAGTTCGTGCGACCACATATTACAAGGGGGTTTTCTCGGACTGAAGTACCCATAGTACTATCAGGATTCCAAACAGTTATTGTCTTTTTTTTAAAAGTTCCAGTTTAACTGTTTTACAAGGACATTTACAATTAAAGTATTAACATAAAAGTTATACACAATCCTTAAGAACTTATATCATTATATATATATGGCTTTGATAAAAATTCTGTTAAGTTCTTGCCAATAATTTTTCTAATAAAAGTTCTGTTAACAGAAATTCCAACTAGGACATTTTAAATATAAGTTTTCACATACTTTTGGATCAAAGTTTGAGAAGGATCTTCGGGAAGTGGGAGAAACCTCGGGAAAAAATTATTGTTGAAAAAATTAAAAAATCTATTTACAAAAATATAGATAATAAATTAAATTCGAAATAAAAGAAAAAATATAAAAGCAATTACCTTTTTATCTATTTTATTTAACATTTAATTTTTTATTTGAATAGAAAAATTGCTTTAATTTTTATTAAATCACCTACAGAATTTTTATTTAAACAAATAACATTTTAATATAAGAAAGCCTTTAAAGACACAATTCCATTACTATTTTTCAGATTTAATTGAGTACTTTAATAATGAGAACTTTTATTATAAAATCACTATAAAGCTCTAACGAGAACTTCTTTAATATAGAACATGCATATAAAAGTTCAAAAACAAGTTTCAAGTTATTTTGGAGCCCTGGTAAATATGATTGAAAAAGAATAGTTCAACCAAGTTAAATAAATTATTTATTTATCACCACGGTAGGCAATAAATAGGTGATCAATGTGCTCATTCATACATTTTAAATATCCATACGATATTAAATTGTTTGCCTCAACGGCTGATGTCATAAATATTCCAAGAACATTTCATTTTTGACCTTAATTACCATGTATGAAATAATATCTAGTATTGTCGCAATACATATAATGACCTTCAAAATAAATAATTAAGAAGACCATATTCAAGACAAGGAAGAATTTTATATTGTTAAAAATTCATCCCAATACAAATACCGATAATATTTATTGGTTATTATTTGTTCTATTTCTCCAGCCTTGATCGCGTTCATGTAACAATAAGAATTGGGTTGCTCTCAGGGCTATTCTGGCTGGCTTACTGAAGGATCAGAAGCCTAAAATTGTATTGCAATAGCATTCAGGGTTTTACCATCTGTAAATAATTAAGAACAAATTCATATTGCAGATGTCTTCCATCGTGTTATTTTCTGCAAGAAGGCTGTTCTGTTCTGAAATATTGAGGAAAACCAAGGAGAAACGACTTTTAATAACAATAAATAAATAATAGGAGTTATATTGATTATAAAAACGTTGGCCCATTTTACGTACGTGATTTATATATTTTACTGTAATGATGATTTATTATAGGCTTATTTTGGTTTATCATTTTCAGTATGGAACTTTTGTAATATTCCAAGAACAAAAAAAATTAACTCCCCTAAAAATTTTAGGTTGTACGTTTCAAGACATGTAGAATCCAATCATCGAATTAAAAAGTCCGTCATTTGTCCACCGTCCAAAGATTTTCTCCGCGTACGTACGTGAATACTACATTTTTATTAATTAGGCACCAAAGTCACTGGTCATTCTAGGTTGATCCTCGGAACTCGGTATTTTAATCAGCCGTTAACAACAATAAACGCTCCTTTTATCCGAACTACCATCCCACTGCTAATTAATTTTATTGTACATGAAACATGAATAAATAAAATGTATATACATATTCATATAAATATTAATTATAATTATTCATATAAATATTAATTATAATTATATAAATTTAACTGAAACGAATAAACTCCACTAAAACCCTAATATACAAATAAATATTCATATTTATCTTATACAACTAAATATTTCTTTTAAATTTTATGATTTTTTGTTCTTTGGGTCTGGGTGTTAATTTTATTATTGTTAATATTATTTTTATGATATTGCCCAACAACATTGACTCACACGAGATAAGCGTGCATACTTTAGTAGAGGGTGCACGAACCATAATACCGAGGAGAGGGGGTCCTTCCGTGCTTGCCATTAGAATCCGTGGATATTCTTTACAATTTTTATGTTTTCAACCATAAATTTTACACACTTGGACAACAAAAAATTATAGTTGAAGTTTAAGAACTTCAGTTCCAAGCAACATGTTTGTTTTAAGGTAAAATCTATAAGCTTTGCTTCTATCAACAGTTTTATAGGAATGAATATTTCTGAGAATATTTTAGGAGGTACCTGTGAACCTCTGGTACTCTCCGTGCGCACGCCTTTGCATAAGAATGCAACAAATAATCTTAAAATGTACGCCATGAAGTCCAAGAATACGCCTTTACACTATTATGAATGCTAGCGAAGTTGGCAAGAAATCACGCGGAAAACCATAAACCAGATGGATAGGCAGGATATATAAATATACTACGGAGCTACATGAAGTAAATTTGGAAAACAATAAACAAACATTATCCATAGTTGGGAACTGGAAACAACCAGCCGTAGAAGAATATTTATCCACCAGAATTCGGTAGATATATGTATATATATATATATATATATATATATATATATATATATATATATATATATATATATATATATATATATATATAATAGAGTTATAATAGATTAATTATACATATACGTTATATTACTAAGTAAACAAGTTAACATTTTCTTGCTTATATTTAAGTTACCACAGATACGTTTTGAAGGGGCCGGGGTGGCCGAGCGGGCTAAAGCGCTTGCAATAGATAATCAAAATTAAACAACGGCAAGCGTGGTTAGTACTTGGATGGGTGTACCAGATTTTGGTGACCGCCTACCGAGGAAAATCCACGCAGTCCGCGACTATTCCCTCCTCCACGGGTATATGATTCCCGTCAGCCTACTGGAATCAACCCACGCAGCTCGGGCGTAGCAGTGATGATCCCGTGTACCTAAATTGTGAACCGCATTGTGGTCTCCCAGGATATCAAATAGCCGCCCGGAGGTTTGGTCCATGGACGGTCCGTTTCGGAGAAAGAAATATAGAGCCTCATGCGCCTGCTGATCCCGAACAGCTATAATCCGTGGATCTAGACCGATTTGTCACTGTACTTGAACCCGAGAGAGTCGGTGGGAAGGACACTGCCGAATTGGCCCCAAATGGATTGGCCATGGAGTAATGGGCAGTCTGCCGTTGCACCATAGAAACCATGGTTCGCAGTAACGTGAGGTTGGATGACCTCCTCCAGGCTGTCTGAGCTTCCCGCAAACTATAAAATATCTGTAATACCACATCGCGCGGCCAAATATCTGTATGGTCGACATCGCCAACAGAAAAAAACAAAATACGTTTTGGAGCAGTCTTTTATATAAATTCATTAATAAATACTATTAAAAATTAATAAATAAACCATAATGGCAAAACTATTAATTATTTTCAAAAACCATATCGACTGATTTTAAAGGTTTTTTTTTTTATCTAAAGTTTGGCTAGAGTTGTTGGTTTGGATTGACATGAAGGCAATGTTAAATTATATTGGCTATATATCCACTATTGAATCTGCATAATCTTGAATGTTGCAGAGAACAAGGTGGACCAAAATCTTTCAGATAATTAAGAAATTTCAGGTTAATAAAAATAATTGTATTTAGAATAATTAATAGCTAAAACTTCGCCAAAATATTCTTCACCGTCAAGTTTTGCCATGACCACAAAAAAATAATAATAACGTTTTTAGAGGGATGTGACAAAAACCTTCTATGTACCTCAATACCCCTTCCCACAGAATCAGAAGATCCCAATTTTCCTTTCCTACCCGTACCGCTACCCTCTGGAATTCCCTCCCTTGTCATATTTCTCATGACTTTTCCTTGTCCTCATTCAAACCCCTCCTTTTCCCACACCTTTTCACTTTCCAAACGGACGCTCTCCAATCATGAAATTTTAATAAAATAAAATGATTGTGATTAGAAATAATTAATTGTTAATACTGTTTTAACTATAGGTATTGTTTCATTATTTTTATACTTCAATTTTCTGTGTTTTACTTCTTTTCATTTTTTGTTCACTACATTTATATTTTTCACAAGAAGAATCATTTTTTGTTGCTTTTATATTTTTTATTGAGATCAATGTAAATTCTAATTGATTTTTATTAATGTAGTATTATAGACAGATTTGTTTTATGTTTTGTTTGTACATGCTTGTTACGGTTAAATTCTTAAAGGACAATTTAAGGACAATTTAAAAAGGATAAAATTCTTTTTCTATCTATCGATTTAAAAAAAAAATATTTTCTTCCGAACTTTGTATTTTGGTAAACATGGTTGGAAAAAAATGTTAATTGTAACGAACTTCGAAATCTATAAAAAAAATTAATCATAATAAATTTTTTAGGGTGATGTGATAAAAAGAGATATTAAGCATAAACTTGATCCAGGAAATGATATAGCTCAAAATGCTCAACGGCCTGGATTTTTCCAACTCAATAAATGAAAGAAGATTCATACAATCAAGGATCAGGTAATGAGGGACAATGAAAGATATTTAGAAAGGAAAATCATTGATCTATTAAATAAAAAAAAACACTTAGCTAATAATATTAATGGCCCTCCTTTAATAGTGTTTAACGACTAATTAAAGAGAGTAAAAAATAAAAAAAAAAAACGCAAAAATTATTGTTAAAATATTATTGAAACATTCCAATATTCAATTCTGATTCATAATTCTAATTCATATTGAACTGCCTTTAATAATAAATTCCTAATTTATTCTGGAACATGTCCCTTTAGAATAACATTACAGAAAATATTATATGAATTTTAAATTTTTTAAAGTAAAAAAAAACACAACGAAAACAAGAGAATCAACAAATAATAAAAATAAAAATAAAAAAAGACGAAATTATACAAAATCATGCTAATGCAACTTTTAAGCCTTTTGATAAAAACAAATTACGAATATTAATATATTGAAAATAAATATCGTTAAGATAGAATGAAGAGAATAATTAAAAAAAGTACAAATGCTTTGGTGATCTTTTAATACATAATTAGGTACAAATTTTAATTGAAAATAAGGAATACCCATTTACAATTCTTTTGGAAATGATTGGACAGGAAGTGATTGAATAGGCGGGATATAAAAATGGGAAGAGTATTGGAGCGACGAATGGAAGGAGGAATGGAATCCCATAAGGATGGGGATCGGATAAGAAGAGATCTGTCAAAAGCTGAGAGACTTAAAGCCTTGTCATCTGATCAAATCCTAACAATAAGTTAAGCACTTTCGTTTAAACATTCTTTATATTTAATAGCATACATATATTTTACGTTATACATATTTTATAACATACATTTACATGATATGTTTTGTAAACGTTCAGTGAAAAAAAAAAAAATAATAACACTTGAATAAATGTAGGGATTTCTTAAGAAATGGTAACCAAAAAGAGAAATAAAAACATCAAGAATTTACGAAATTTATTTGTAGTTTTTATAGCGGCTGGCCTCATTGGCAAAGCAATTGCTTGTTTATTTACAGGCCCTCAGGGGAAGACGTCCAATGCATTTCGTGCTCCTGCTCTCGTTATAAATCAAAAACCCATCCAAGATTATCTCTCCCGTTTTATCATTATGGATGAATGGGCTGCGAAGATTATCTTACAAACGTATCAGCATAATATATTGAACAAAAGATGTTTATAATAGAGGTTATTTACAGACTAAAAGAAATAACTCTGTTTGGGCTCTTCTGTAAAGATTTTTTATATATATTCTTCCTAGGAGCCGCGAGAATTTAGCAAGTTAGTTACCATTCTTTTTCTGTATCGGATCCTCCCTCCTACCTTTCTCTCTAACTTTTTTTTTTTTAATAAGTAAAAATAGCAATGTGTAAATTTAACATTTTCAATTATTTTTTCTTATATGTAATTGGTTTAATTATGATAGAAATCACTTAACTTTATTTTTATAGATTATTAATTGAGGATGTGAATTCCAAGATGACACGAAGCACAACTTTTTTGAAATCGGGATTGAAGTTTCTAATGGTTTTGGTAATGTATTCCTTTTTCCAAATGTTAGTATAAGCCAGAACATACAACGATACTATCATATTGAACGAAGAAAAAATCAGTAAATAAATGTTGAACTTCAAACATCTGGTGCGGTTTTATCAAAATTGCCATTTAGATATTCTAATAGCTATATTAGCTTCTTTCGGAATTTACATTCGCAATAGTAAATATTTTGGGACAAAAAATAAAGACATTGAAAACATGAAGCAAAAAATGAAAAAAATGAAGCTATTGAAAACATTCTAAAATATCCCATTTTTTTATTTATGAGAGAAAATGCACAAATTTACAGGATAATGAATTATTCGGAAATTAATATTATCATGAAAAAAAAAGCATGGTTTGCCTAATCAAAAGAGATCATCTTGAACTAATAATGAGAAATATTTATTTACATTTCGTCATTTAGAAACATTAAAAAATCATTCCTTGGAAATCAACATGATATTATAGAAATATTATTTTCGGTATGTAATACATAAAAGTTAAAATATTAAAAATGTTGTTACGTCTTAGATTGTTTATTTAGAGGATTTTTATTTTGTCAAAAAGTGAATGTAAATTGATTAAAGAGATAGCATGACATGTGAGTTAATTATTAATATGTAGTTCATTATACTTCATGTTTATTGGTGTGAAACAAACTTTTTTAATTGCTCAAATATAAAAATTTAATATTGTCTTTGACAGATATTTTGCGTTCTAATAAGATGTTTTCTTCTATATGAACCTTTAGTTGTAAATTTGCACATTCCACCACAATGAATTTAAAATATTTACACGAGAAAATAGTTTATGCTAATAAAAAGAAATCATCTAATCTAAAATTATACAAATTATCTTCTTTTTTTTATAAATAAAGTAGAAGTTAGGAAAATAATAGTTTAAAAAAAAACCTCCATTCAAACAAAATACATAATTAATGGTTCTACAGTATTAAAAATGTATTATAATGTGTAATTTTTTTTTCTTGTTTTTTTTTTAAGATTGGAATTAAATTAATAAAAATAAATAAGTGCAAAATCTGAATTGACGCGACTGTTAGAATTACACTTTGTCTAATAGAAGCGATTTAAAGTTTTTTAATTATTAATTTTTATTTAATTCTTTGAATTTCTTCGAAGCGATTGTTAATGAATATACTCATATGAAATAAAAATACATTTAACCAAGTAACAGAGTAATCATTATTTTTATTCAGTTATTAAGTAACTGAATTTAAAAAAGTGGATTTAGTTCTATCTTTGATAATTTAATGTTCTATTTAATGCTACAAAATATTCTGGAAACTGTAAGTATATTTATATACAATTGCATCCTACTAGTTGCAAAAATCTACAGCTGCATGAGGCAAGAGAATAAGAATCCTTGTACAATATATACACTTTTTTTTTCAATATACGTCAAATGATTTTATTTAAGAATAGGCAGCACAATATTAGTAGATTTTTGTTTATACAAATAAAGTAAAGGACCGAGCTTTGTGAACAGTTTATCGTCGCAAGCTAAGTCAATAAATGGACTTTAGTCAATGAAAATGGACAATACGACCAAACATATTGGAAGTGAACATTTAATATTTTTAGCTGTTTAATGGTTCCTAATTTTAAAAGAAATTTTTATGGATCTAAGCGAATTCAATGAATTGGTTTGGCGATTTATTTTGGGAATGAAGAAATTGCAGTTTGAGCTGAGAGTGTTTGACAAGTTACTGACAAGAGGGTGGATCTGGTGAGCACTTCAAGAATAATATTTAGGCTGTTATCCTATAACTTTTATAAACGCATCGTTTTGAAGAATTGCGTTTGTTGTGATTTCCTAGCTACTACTTTAAGCTTTACTACTAAATATAACGATTGGAAACTTTAAGTGCAATAGGAATCTTTAAGAGAACAGCGCTGCTGATGCTATGTAGTAATCTTGTAATAAGTAATAATCTCATCTGTCTTATTATATCATACCTTGCGTTGCTCCTAAGAGTTGATATATTCCCTTGGGTCAGTCCTCTCAACGATTTGAAGGTTCAAAACAAACTGAGCCTCCGTCAGCTGTTGGCACAACAAATGTAGAATTGGCGCAGCGAGCTTGAGTGGAGGGGGGTCTATTTCTGGTCCTGATCAGCGGTAAGTCGGTGGCCGGAAAAAGACCCCCAAGGTCCCGGGGACATCTTCCTCGTAGTTCCCGACCTAGCTTTATCATATCCTACAATACCTCTTTGTTCCCGTCAGTTTTGAAAAAAAAAATCCATGTTGGAACTGGAGTATATTTTTTAGAAGTCGTAAACGCAACCCTAGTTGAGGACCTCCACCTATATCCGTCCTTTCTTGATGCGTAGTTGTATTGCAAACTGTTTGTTTTTCACTTCGAAGAGAGTTGCGACAAGTGTAAACAAACGCAATTTTCGGCACAACAATACGATGTTCCGTCTCATTCCTATTTACTTTGTTGTTGTTTTTTTTTGTACATAATAAATTGAGCCCTAACAAAATATCTATATAAATATTTATTTTAAGTCGTTAAAGGACCTACATTACATTACATTCCAACATGCATAACTACATTACATTCATTCATCACAACTTCACCATAGAAAAAATATTTGGTGTATCCACTCACATTACTTTTCTTACAGCTTTGGGTGATCGTCCAAACTAAAAACGGTTTGCTGCATCTTCGCTAATTATAATCCGATTAATTTTTTGTGCTTAGCATTGTAGACATTTGAATTATCTTTGAAATGAGCATCTAGATTGTTTCGGGAGATGTATAATTATCAAGTTCCAAAAAACTGAACAAAGGTGAAATAGTTTCGAAAGGAAAATGTACAGAATGCTTTATTAAACATGTGTATAAAGTTCAATACGCTACATCTTTGCTAATATTGATCCGATTTAGATGGCTCTTTTTAGTAGGAAATTTAATTAGTTTTCGAAGTCATGACAAAGCTGAGTTTTATTTAAGGATGTACCTTACATTGGAATAGTTAGAATACTTTAGTAGAAGGCAAGTAAGTTTCATCAAAATCGTTAGAGCCGTTTATGCACTAGAGTCTACAGAAAAACACGTTTTTCGGATATTCTGCAACCGCTATTGCACACCAATTTCGTACACAGGCTTTGAGGGATCCTACATTGAAAAAAAATAAGCATAAAAATGGGTCCACAGGTTCAAGAGATAATCGTGACACGGACCCATACACAGATAGGCCAATGAATCAAAAATGCTATTTTCCGACAATGGGGGCTCTGAAAAGCATAGATCCTAAGAAAATTGTACATCAAAATTTTGACATTATTTTCATATACAGTAGAGCGCGATTATCCCAACTAATGTTGTCAGTGGTGGTTCGGATAATCAAAAATTCGGATAATCGAAATTCACGTACTCGCATATACACACATATATATAATTAATAATTATATATATAATTTCTGCGTAATAATTTCCATTTTATCTTTTAATGAAAGAACCACTCGTTTTATTTTTATTGACATGTTTTAATTTTAAAAAAAAGTGATCACAATGCGGTATACACCTCACAAAGAACGGTTTAAAACTGAAAATAAGCTATCTACAACCAGCCAAATGAACGGAAAGGGTTTCACAGAAACAAATGCAATGAATTAATTAGGTATACAGTTCTAGTTATACAAATACTATTTAACGAAACAGTTTCTAAATAATTAAGAATGGCTTCCTTTATAGACGTTCTGGAAAAAATAATTTTATTTTCTATTAATTTTATTCAAATTAACAATAATTTTAACAATACCAATAAGTAATTTACATCATCAAATTAATTGAAATTACGCAAATAAAAAAACCGTTCCGATAATCAAACGTTCGGATAATTGACGTTCGGATATTCGACGCTCCACTGTATATGTTATATTTTATCATTTTCTTTCATGTAATCTCACTGTATTTAATATTTATCATATCTAAACTTCTCAATGTTTAATCATATCTTATACAATGTTTGTATTTTGTTTTCTTAGTCCTGATGAAGATCTATACTACAAAGTAGGCCAAAACTTCGTCACTTGAACAGTGTTACTCTAGGAAAATAATTTTTTTTTTTGTGATAAACAATGATCTGAAAAAAGTATGTTGTACTGCAAGATAATCCACTTAATAAACCAATATTGAAACATTTGAGAAATAATAAAATAGGACAGCCTTTAAATTTTTTAACTTATGCAAGAATGATGTTATAGAACATATTATTTGTATTATGTAATATTAGATATATAATAACAATCAGGCTTAAGCAGTATTCATATAAACATTTATTTAATCACGAAGAACTCTTCAATCATTATCTATATCATTAAATTTTTATTCGTCTTCTTATATTATTTTATTTTCAGTAACAAATATGTTACTTAAGCCATATTTAACCCTTTCAGTGACGAGGTCGCAACAGTTGCGATCACCACTTTTTTGATAAAATCTTATCCCACGATCACCTAAAATGTTCTTTTTCCTTAATATTCAGGGGACGGTTCAGCAACATTCTATTATTTGAATTAAAAAGGTGGCCTGCAGAATTCGAAAAATATTAACCCTCTTCAGGTTCGGATGGATCATGCTTAATTTTTTGTAAACCATGCTCTTAAATGCAGAGATGAGTTTATGAAACTACATTACATTTTTCTTTTAACTATCTGTGATGAATTCCCGTTGTCGATTTGAGAAAATTTACAGTATACGATTTATTGCGGGTTTTTTTCTCTCACAAAAACCACTTTTGAGATATCTCTGGGCCCCACATCTTACGCATGTAAAATTTTAGATAAGATTTCATTTATTTATTTTCTTTGCAATTTTTTCAGAAATTAAAACAAGATAAATAGCAAATAACCTAAAAATCAAGTTGGGTGTGTTAGTACCCAATCTGGTATTTAGTCTTATTTTCTTCACCTGGTAATAGGAGGTTAACTTTTATTTACTACTAATTCATGTCCATTGTCTGGTTAATTTTATGAATATGCCTCAACATTCGGTTCCTCTTTCCTGATCATAAAGCCGAAGGATCTTCGATAACCTAAATGTAGGGTATTGAAAATTCACGCCTCCATATAGACAGCAGCTTGGCCCTGGCCGTGTTAATATACGTATATGCCGTGATTATGTATTTAGGTTATTTGTTAGGTAAGAGCTAATCAATTTATAACATTGATAAGCACAATAAAAACAATTCCATGGCTGGAAGGAACATTTGTAACATAATACGTTTGCTTTTGACAAATAAAATTCTAAATAATTGCAATTAAATGTTTTCTAACATAACGCCAACAGATGAGAGCAAACAACTAAGTTTAAATTATTATTCGCAAAATTTGATGTCTCGGCCACAGGGGAGGATTTCATCATCTGTGGTCGGAGATAGCAACTGCAGCGGTCGAAAAAAAAAACATTGGAATTTTTTTTTTTAAATTGGAAATTGTTTTTTCGGTATTTCAGAAAACAATTGAAATACAAAAATGTTTGATTTCAAAAATATATATATTTACATTGAGTCAGTTTAGTTTTGGCATTTATCATATTTTTACTTTCAGAAAAGACGGAAATGGGCTAGACGAAAAGAATAATGCCTCAAATATCCTCAACAATAAATGAAAATGAAGTAATAAAGATTTTATGCACCATACAGAATATAACAATTAACCAGATATTTGAAAAATTAATGAATCACATTGGGATCCAAATTTTACAAAAATGGGGACAGCTTAATAGACCAAAGCAAACAAATTTCATAAATTTTGTGAGCATATGTCATCAACAATGACGGATGAGCAATCAACGACTAACTAAAAAAATTATTTTCAATTCCAAGAACAATTGTTAGCATCTAAAATATGCTCTTTATGTTCGTTAATATGATAAGTAGATATATTTTCGTTGGATCACGCAGAGATACACCAATTGGCCTATGCAGTTCTTTGAACCAGTGCAGTGTTCCGGGAAGAACTGCGCTTTAGTGCCACGGGTCGATGGAGTGCGTTCTAGTCGCAATAGGTAGAAATATTTCATTGAGCACAAACAGCCAACAATGATCGGATTTGGAGCTAGGCCAACCTGCAATACTCACCTCACAACAATAATGATATCGCATATTTTATAAATAAAATGCTATATTTCGTTTTGATTTCTTGTTCAATATCCAGTATGCCTTATGAAGGATTTCAATAATTGTTCATGCATTAGGAATGCATCTTATGAGGCTTCAGGACAAAGTTTGTTCTGATCATTTTCTCTAAGATAACAAAACTGCAAAATAGGCTAGGTTGTGATTTATTCCAAACATTGTCTTTCAAAGGATTTAAAAAAAAAAAAACTTTTTGAGTTCTTCACGACAATCAACTAACAAATACATACTCCTAACATTATATCGAAAGTGGTTGCATATTTAGAAGGAAGAACAGTCTATTGAAATAATTAAACATTCACAAACGATATCCAGGTATACTTTCTTTCTTAGCCCAGGTAACGGAGGACGGATGCACGCTTTACAGAAATCCAGTATCAGAAGAGTAAACACTTCAGAAAGAAACATAATATTTATATATTATATTAACATAAAATACTGCAGAGGCATTTTACTACTCTTCTTACAAATTATTAAAATCTTAATTACCTAGCTACACTTGTGATTAGAAACTGAATATATTTCTGCCGAAGAAGTAGAATTAATTAATAATCCACATATTGGGGAGAGGATGAACAGCGATTTTCAAATAACCATGGCAGATATAAGTTTTTTGACGTTAATTTTTATATTTTTTATTAAAATATATATATTGATTAATGTATGGTATTTACTCCATAAACCGAAATGTCCGTTTCAAGAGCTGGTCTAGAATAACTCGAAAAAAATAAATAAAAATAGCTCTCCAAAATACTTGAAACGTGTATACCGATTTTTTTTAAAAATGGTTTAATACTTATATTTTTGAACTCATATCTTTAATTGGTTAATAGAGTATACTGCCAAGTGGTTAAATGACTGTAAAGTGATCAGAAAAATAATAATCCCTATAAATTTAATGTAATAATTTTATACTCCATTAATTTATTCTTAAAAATAGCGGCTCAGTTATTTTTACGAGGCTGAGAGATCCTGTTCAGGATCTGGTCCCATCGGACAATATCTAGGAACCTTGGAATCGATTTAAGCTTCCATATTTTGTAGAAGCAATAAACCAAAAAATAAATTAATATTTGTAACTATTTACGTGTTAATAATTGTAAGTTATATACCTTTAGGTGCAAAGAACAATCACAATGAAAAGCAATAAATATTTAAGGAAGGTAGAAAAATGAGTATGCAGACTAATAAAACATTTTATTCACTAAGAAAATAATAATATGCAGCATTGAATTTAGTTCAGATATAATTTTTAATTTTATCTTTTGAATTTTGTAAAAGAAAATACGTATTTTGAACGTCAAGGCAAAATAAAACCGCAAACGGTAGATTTTTTATACTTGGACGATTTCCAAGCATAGGCCATCTTGCTGGGAAATACACTTTTTTTATAATAAATTCTTTGAGATCTTTGTGATGAAAGAATAAATGATAATAATAATAAGAAATCGAAACATTTGTATTAATAAAATCTCAAAATTCAGGCGGGAATAGTAAATACATTTATTTGATTATCTATTGAAATTTTAATATTATAGCTTGCAATTAGCCCATTTTACTAGGCGGATAAAGACTGACATTAATAAAAATCATATTGGTTAGTGGACAATTCGCCCCCAAAAAAATATATACTCAAAAATATCCGAATAAAGTCGTCAAAACGTCATGCATAAGGGACCTTTTAATCTGTACTGCAGATAAATATTATGCATTAAACTCTCATTGCTCTGGTTACAAGTATAGGGGTAGGCCTACGAATCAAGCTCAAGATTGAAGACCTGGATATGGTGCAGCGAGAACAGGCGCCTGTTATCGCTCGCTTCGTCAGGCGTTCCATGATCCATCTCTTGAATCAGCCCTATTCGACTTCATTCCCCTCTAGTCCAAAAAAAAAAAAATCTCCGGTGATGTGAAGACTAATTTCCTTTCCGATTCCAATGATAAGTCCTATCTGGAAAACCTATTTTTCTCTCTCCGCCATTTCATCGTCCCTTTCTCTCCCACTCACCACACCTGCAGGTCCGACAATTGGCTGAACGTGTACATTATTGACTCCGCACAAAATCTTCTTTCCTTTTCTCAGTTGCCTATTTCGTTTCTATCCTCTCATGACCTAATCCAAATTTCATATAAAATCCGTACTTCTCCGTTTCCTACCTAAAACCATTACTTTCCGCAACCTGGACTTCCACGCCTGAAAAAATATCCTGATCTTGAAACATTAGATTGGAATGGAGTATATTCCTATTCTTCTATTGATTCCATGGTGGATATTCTCACTTCCAATCTTCTCAACATCCTGAATACCCATGCTCCTCTTAAAACCTCCGCCTGCACCTTGGATGTGTCATGAAATTAAGGATTTACAGAAGAGACGTGATGCTGCCCGTAGACGCTTTAGACATACTGGGCTGGAGGACGATTACCAAGCGTTTATGGGACTCCGTGAAATATTGAAATAACAATATTAGAGAAAGTTAAATTGTTATTTCAATATTTCTTGGTGACTGTTGAGGATAATTACAGATATTTTGTATTGATATTGTAGGAAATTAAGTCCTCTACAAGATTGGGGATTGCTCTAAATTATAAAAATAGCGAAACCTCTGATTTGTATGGTTCCGTATCTCAGTAGCTGTTTCGAATTTTAAAATAATACTAAATATAAAGCTTTCAGGAAATTGAATATTCTTTAAATGTGACTAAGTTAAACTCTTAACTGAAGGGCGAGTTACATAGGAAAATCTGAAAAAAGTTACGAAAATGACGAATTCGTTTACCTAAAAAATTTGATTGCAACCGATCTAGGGTGGCAGACATTCATATTTCCAGTCTATTATGAGGTACATGGTCAAAAATTTTCTTGAAATCAGACACGTTTTTGGCCTCAGCTCCCGGACTATGACTAACGGGAAAGGGAAGGTGAGGTACGCGATGACGAATAATTATTTTTATTTGATTACTGACTGAATAAATGTATTCAATAAATAAATGAATAACGAATAAATGGGTTATTCATTATTTATTAATTTTTGTAATAAAATTGGCCCAACATTGCTTAGGGCCAATGCGCCTAACGAAAGTTGAATCAAAAGTTCTTTATAGTCTTCAGTCTGTTAGTTGAGCTTAGGGCCGGAACTAAGATTTTTGCCATGGGGTCCGGCTTAATTTTGCTAACCCTTCTTCCATTCCTTCCCCCTCCAATAAAAGTCATCATAATCTATCCTCGTCTACCGCTTAAGCAGTGTGAGGAGATCCTTTGCAGAGCTTGACCCAGTTTCCCTGTCCTGCACCAGCTCATTTCATCTACTCCAAATCATTCTTCTTTTCGCGAATGCTTCCTTCACCCCATCCCACCACTTCGGTCTTGATCTTCCTCTCCCTCTCTTGCCCTCCACTCTAGCATTGTATGAACAGCTCGTGGTGCGGCGTGGTTCCATACATAACAGATGCCCAAACCATCTGAGCCTGTTCTGTTCTAATACTTCAATGGCTGGTATTATGTCGAGGTTTGACCTGATTTCGGCGGCCTGAAGTATTGATCTATGTTTTGATGTTAGAGTCCATGACTCCGAGGAGTATTTCAGGATTATTAGATTTGTAGTCAGCCACCTTTATCCTTTTATTTATCCACATTTATCCTTATCCTTTATCGCGAGGGTTCAAGACGCCTCCATTCACGGCACTGAACATCCTGCTTGCTGCCCCAACACGCTCTGTTATTTCACTATCTATATAGCCGCTCTCGTACAGGTGCGCTCCCAGATATTTGAAACAAGTAACTTGCTCTATTATTTCGCCGTTAATTCTAATCACTCTCTACTTGGCTTCTTTCCAATCCTCATTACCTTTGATTTTGCCGGGTTGTTTATATACTCATGTTTATATACTTCACCTTTTCCTGGAGTACTACCATTGTGCTGAAGATCTTTATCATGGTCTGCTAGAATAACCAGATCATCAGCGAACGCCAGCAATGCGAGATTTAGTTGTTTCCAATTGAAAATGTCCTAGGTGGAACTTCTTGAACTTCTCAGAACACCTTCTGATGGCTGAATCTAGGACCGGCATGAACAGTGATGGGCTAAGACTGCATCCCTGCAGATGTCTCAAATTCTTTTAAGGTGTTATTGGCGAATCTTAATACACTTCTATTTATCTGATATAGGTTTCTCACCGCTCATATGTGTCCTGGGTGAACATTTTTTTCTCTTAAGGCCTTAGAAATATCTCCAATAAAAGTAAGCAGTTTTATATCAGTATTGTAGATAATATATTTTGAAATAAATGTCATCATCTCATAGCATTAACTCATTTTATTGACTGAATTGAGGTCAAAACAATAAAAAAAAATATATATTATACAAAAACCATACAATTTTTACTCCCTTGTACGAAGTAAAGGAAGTATTGTATTCGCGAAAATTTTCGATTTTCAGATTTCAACGGAAATATCCATTTTGACCATCCCTGAATCCATTTTGACTAGTTTCGTCGTGACGTCTGTACGTACATACGTACGTACGTACGTTCGTATTTCGCTCAAACTCAAACTCAAAAACAGTTAGCCGTAGAAAGTTGAAATTTTGTATTTAGGTTTGTTGTAAAATCTAGTTGTGAACCTCCTATTTTGGTCTAAATTGGAAAACCGGAAGTGGTACTTTACTTGAAGGTCATATTAGACTTTCGTCAAAAAATATATTAAAATATAACGTAAAACATCTCAAATTTGGTAAATAGGACTTTTATATCGATATAAATGTATTTACTAGATTTTGGTTAAGATTCGTGAGCGGAAAAGAGTACTTTACTTGAAAGTCATAATAAGCTTATATCAATAATTATATTAAATTAAAAGAGTAATCATATGTTTCGGTAATAAAGGTTACAAACGCAATTTGGTTTCCAATCTAATTAAACATTTTTATTGCTTGTTTTAAGTGTTAAAATTGAGTCTAAAATACTAGTTTTCCTCCCCATTTGTGAGATCAACAAGTCTACATCATGAGAATAAGATAT
Source organism: Rhaphigaster nebulosa (assembly GCA_948150685.1). Taxonomy (NCBI): domain Eukaryota; kingdom Metazoa; phylum Arthropoda; class Insecta; order Hemiptera; family Pentatomidae; genus Rhaphigaster; species Rhaphigaster nebulosa. The sequence continues at coordinate 96,271,988 of OX411310.1, forward strand.
TAGTTAATTGGGTTTTTCCGCTTAAAATGTCGAAACTGTCCATTTCTAATGCTTTATCCAGTGATATTGACAGTTTTATTGTTGTCATGGAACATGGAGAAATATCTTGGAAACTAGTTACCTACTGAAGTAAAACGACATATAATAACGGAATGAGACCTCCAGTGACAAGTGTGTGTGTGTGTCAATAGATGGATGACGGGACGCCGAGTGTCGTTTTTACTGCAATCTTCGGAAACTAGTAACCAATTCAGTATCACTTTTTGAGCCACGGATTTATAATTTAATAGGCGTACAAGGAAGTCATGTGTTGCCCACATCAGATATTTAAGATAAGTAAAAAGCCGCGCTAATTTCAAATGCTGTAGAGAAAGATTTACAACGTTCTGGGAGGGTACAACGAGCTTATTTTTCTGCTCTATCAGCTATTACATTATCTTTAATGTCTAGACAATCAAACGAAACAAAACGATTTTCCAACATCATACAAGAATTTTACATGCCCTACAAAAAACGATACATTCCTCGTGCTTTAGATACATGTTATTCATGGCTTTTAGGCACTCAATGAGTCTAAAATGACAACATTTTCAACTGGCGACATTATGATCTATCGGAGAATCGTTGCAATTGTATTATCCTCAGCGCTGTAGATACCACTAAGATAGTAACAAGTGTTATAAAGGCAAAAGCTGTAAATGGGTCGTATTTAGACTTGTCGTTGTTCTAATATTAGTAGGTGTTCAGATCGGACGACTATAAATTTTATGGAATTGTTCTTTTACATTCTGCTGGCATTTTTCTTTAGAAAACTGGGAGAGTTGCAGATTTAATTTGGGTTGTATATAAGTCCAAAACACATTTCTATTATGTTTTAACTGATAAGTTTTACCTCATTTATAGCAACGGTAATTCTTTCTGCTAATGTAATAATGTAATATGAAAAATATATTTGTGGGTTGGGGCAAGTGGCTTGTAGACATATCTTCGTCATATAATTAAAGGCTACCTTTTGCCTTCTGAAGAACAGAGGTGGTAGATTAATTCGGCAAAAAGACTCAGGGTCGGACTCGTTATTATAAGGCTCCATTAGCGACGCGTATTCCAGTGTGGTGCACTTGGCTGGAACATTATTATGAGCATAGCCGAACAGAACTGCCATAATCTATCTTGGAATCAATTAGCGCTTGATATTCTTTAGTCTTTGTAGTCCTGTCCGCTCATCAAGCAAATCCACCAAGTGCCCTCAATATCCTACGCATCTTTTTTTCAATGACTTGATGTGATGTCCCAAGGACAGACGCCAAGAATAACAATCGCAAGAATTTGCTGTGCCGACACATAACCATGTGTCACTCGTTCTGTTTTTGTTATTTTTCAGAAGAGGAGTACAGTATAACAAACATACGCAGTCGTTAATCCGATCTAGTACATTTTGGAGCTTTTCTTTTATGGTTAGGTCTTTAGCTCTGTACGATATAGCAAAATCGTCGGCGAAGTGTATCGCTTTAACTTCAGGTGGTAAATTTAATCCTATGTTACTGATGGCCAGTGCGAAAAGAGTTGTAATTACTTATAATACAACCTTGTGGCACCCCACTCACTTGTTCACATAACTTTGGCAATGATATTCGAATTCGGAACCGAAAAATGCGACGAGAAAGTAAAACTTGTATTGATTTAGGAGACCTACTTCTTAATCATAGCGAATTAAGCTTTCTTAAAATGGAGCATTTATCAGTTTTATCAAAGGCTTTCACCTCATTAAAAGTTTTGAATGAGCTAGTACTTTCTAGGCAGTAGGGAATTTACGCACAGGCAGATTAGGCACTTGTCTGGGACAGCAATTTTTGGGGAGAGGACAAATTTGAGTGAAATTATTTTTTTGTGTTTGTAAGTAAAAATGAATTTTTAAGTAATAAACAGTTCAATTAAGCAGAAATAATTATAAAAATCATCTCCACTAAGTTTTTAAGGTTTTTTTAACTCTAAAGTAATTTTTTTTTTAGATTGATGTGGCTGGAGGGAGCGGCATTGTCTGCTATGCCTGTGGGGGCAGTACAACGAATCTGTCTCTGTTTCTGGGATCCATGTGAATTCTCTTGTTCACCGAAAGCTTCATTGTCTTACATAGGCATCTGGTTTAAGAAAATTGGTCGATAACCAGATGGATAGTGCTTATCAGGTCAAGATCATAAAATCGGAACTAACATAGATTGATCTCAGTTGCTAGGAAAGATACTCTGTCTAGATGCGTTTGTAAAAATCCAGTTCAATGTTGTTTTCGGAATATGTTGAAGCCTAGCATAGTGCATATTGTCTGGCCCAGCCATGTTGTATTGATTGCAGCTCCCAAATATTAGGGAATGGATTACTGCTGAACAATGTTATCTAAAAGTATAAGCTTAATTGGTCAATAACATGTCATAGTAACGGAGAAAAAACTATGGTGCAAATGAGATAATTGAAATGTCATCAATCCTAATTTTTTAATGATTTCAGTGTATTCATTAAACAAATATCTTAAGAAAAAAATTATCACGCTACCAAGTTGAATGTATGTTAGAAACAAGAATTTATTGTCATATAAATCAATTTGATAATCTTACAATTCTGGAAAAAATGTTAGTGACCTTGCGAGAAATGTTCTACACTTTTGTTTTTTCCCTCATCGTTTGGAATTACTAATCTATAGATAGCTATTGGCCAAAGCATTATATTTAGAAAATTATTTATAGATTAAGAAGAAAGGAGGAATAAACATGCCAAAAGGTAAATAAATATTACTCCCGACTATCTGAGACGGTGAAATACTGCCAACATTATACGACGCGCAGTCTAGGCCCAGCTGTATCTTTTAATTTTTTTTGTTTGTATTTAGATTGTTATTTAATATAACGCGACTAGAATAAGTATTAACTAAGTTCGCTTTTTTTTTTCTTGTATCATAAATATTTTAAATTTTATTTATTGTAAAAGTATCTCTATAATTTTATAGAATGATGACAAAAATAAGTAAATATAAAACTATTTAAAAAAAAAAAAAAAATCATTATAGCAGTAGCACAATTGTAAGTTGTATATTTTCAGTTATATTAATCTATTGTATTTTATAGCATTCTTTTTTATGTCAAACAATGTTTTTTTTTCTAGAAATTTTAAGGGTTTGTAGAAAAAATAGTCTGAAAACATCGGTTTTAATTTCAAAACTACATTACTGAATTAAATGAAATGATGCAATTAAATAATTTTAATTTAATAAGGATATTAATTTCAGTTTAAAATAAAATTCCATGATGAAAAATGAAAGTATCCCATTTTTCTGTGTTTCCAAGGTTACGTGTGTAGCCATGCTTGGAATCTGTGATGACAGAATTTTTTTGCGATATTTTCGGAAACACTGACGCCTGGGCGTATTTTGAACTTAAATTTAAACATGTTTCCGGCTCTTGGTTCTCCAACATTATTTTTAGACAGTAACTCTTACTTTTCCTCTTTATAGGTAGTTTTCCAATTGTAGTATTAAAACTTTCTCAGCAGAGATTAAAAATTAGATAAAACAATATAGAGCCACAGGATTCTTGCGTGGAATGGAGGGTCTGAAAAATATTATTTGATGAATAAAGAAAGAAATATGCTCTCAGGAAAAATAATTTTTTTTTTTTTTAAGAAAACGGCTACTTTTTTTTTAGAAAATAGATTATTGATAACTATTGTTGTTAAATTATAAGTAACATTAATATGAATAATTCATAATGATATCCAATAAAATAAATTAAATCATCCAAAAATGAGAAAAATTTATTTCTAACAAAATTAGCATACTCAATAGGATAGGAAATATTTTATATATTATAGTTCCATTTATAAATTATTATTATTATAAATATTCATATAAAAATGTTATCGTATTTCATTACATTCATCCATTTCATTGTAATTATAACTAAATAAATATGAGTTAGTTAGATTTAAAATATAAAGCCCTAATATTTTCGAGTAAGTTCGGTAGTAAACGAGGGAGTGGGGTTGGTCAGTGGTAAGGTAGTATGCTCCTATTCTATTGGTACTGGCTGTGCCTAATAATCGTGAATCGATCTTGTGGTGTCAGGAGATCTTCCTCAGGCTCACTCAGCCTCTATAAAGTGGGCACCATTTACTGGAGGTTAAACGAGATATCGGCCGAATCATCTCTTCCTTAGCAAGTACTGAACCCAAAACTCTTTATGGGTTATAGTGATACGGTCTTTTTTTTTTAGCAGTAAACTGTGGTCTCAATGAGTCAGTTATTACTTCAATGCTTGTTTTTTACTTTTCCGAAGGCCATACTACTAAAAAATAAAATAAAAAATTTTAAGTACTAGTAATTTTAATTATATGTATATATATATATATATATATATATATATATATATATATATATATATATATATATATATACACATATAATTAAAATTACTAGTAGTATGGCCTTCGGAAAAGTAAAAAACAAGCATTGAAGTAATATATATATATATATATATATATATATATATATATATATATATATATATATATATTAAATATCAGTATATAGAGAGACGTTGCCATGGGATAGATAGGAAGGTGTCACCTCCCCCTCCAATCATTCTAAAGCACACAAAATAGGAAAATTTGAGATTTGAGAACCTACTTCAAACTGTAGTAAAGCATTTTACTCAAAGATTTAAACAAATTTAAAAACAATACATTTTAGTTAAGAAATTGGGATTTGATCGATCATGTAGAAAAATATAGAATAGAAAAAAAATTATTATTATCAAAAGTCATAGGCCAGTTAATCTATGACAGTTGTAAATAAATGTTGGAAAGCTGGAAATGCTTTTAATCTATACATTAGATGCCAGATAATAAAAACCTAAGTTTGCCCCATTCAAAGTGGCGAAGCAAGAAGGAGAGATAGGGAAAACCTCAAATTCTCGGACTTCTTTCCGGTTTTAGCCTATAACGTTTAAACAGCACACCCTAGCGAAAATTGTATTCTATTATAAATTAAAGAACATTAAATCCTGCGTAAAATGAGTACCTCAAATGTAGGATTACTTTTGACAGAAGAATCAAAATTGAAAATCAAAAACATCTGGGTTCCAGTTGAGACCAGGAAGGAATCTCGGAGGAAAATTTTGGAGAATTTCTGAAAATTTGTTTATTTTGTTTATTCTGAGAATTTGAACTTTGTTACCTCTAAGGTTTCCCGAAAATATATTAAAAATAAACACAATAATTAATTTCAAAATTATGCCTCATAACTTCGAATTGTGCTCACTTAAAAACAGAGCGACCAATCTAAAAAATTCTCAGAATCAAAATTTTTGGTAATTTATTCTTCTTTAATTTAGTATAAAATAAATATTAGAATTCAGTCGAATAATGCATGGTTTCCAGGTATTACCAAAAAAAAAAAACAACAAATTTTTTTTTATATTTCCGGGAAAAATTCAAGGTAACGAAGTTAAAATTCGTAATCAGTACTCTAAGTACCATAAATGAACAAATTTTCAGAACTCCAAAATTTTCCTCCAAGAGCTCTTGCTCAATGATTAATTTAGACATTGTGCCTCTTTATTTTGAATCGCGTTCGCTTCAAAACTGATGGTCCTAACGAGAAAATCTTTATAATCTAAATTGTAGGAAATTTACTCTTCTTTAATGCAGTATAAAATAAATATTAGAATTCAGTGGTATTCAAATTCGTAATAAAAAAACATAAAGAACAAATTTTCAGAGCTTATCCAAAATCTGCCTCCGAGATCACTTTCTGGTCTCAACTGGGGTCTATATGTTTATTTTATTTACAATTTTTATTCATCTGTAAAACTAAATCCAACGTCTGGGTACTCATTTTACGCAGAATTTAATTTTCTTTAATTTATATTGGATAAAATGATCGCTAGGGTGCGCTGTTTAAATGTTATAGACCAAAATACCTACAAATTTGGGGGTTTTCCCCGTTACCCCGTCTTGGCTCACCACTTAAAACGGGGCAAACTTCGGTTACTACTATCTGACATCTAATGAACAGAGTAAAACGATTTCTAGCTTTCCAACACTTACTTCCAACCAGCGTCCCAGATTAACTGGCCTATCAACATTCGCTTGAAAAGTTCAAATCCAGAAGAGATGGGGAAAAATTACAATATTTCATGATGTAATAGGGAAAATTAATATATTTAATTTAGTTAGGAAGAATGGTCAAAATTGTTGGACAATTTTAGAGTTTGTACCTTTCTACCCTTCTCCCATAAATTATTGTAGCAACTGAGAATATAAATAAATATTCTTTTTTTGTGGTTAATATGCACATAGCTGAAATAAAAGCGAATGAAAACATGGGAGGAGGAGGGGGAAGGAAGGCAATATGTTACTTTTTAGGAATTTTTTTTTTTTTATATTCTACAATTAAAAAAAAATACGTTTTACTTTAAAATATGAACAAATGAGGAAGTCTTTATTGCTTCATAAAATTAATGTTAATTCACTTTATTAAAACTCTAAATTAAAAACAAAAGTACTACCTATACAAATCATTTCCTACCACTCCATTCTGCATGGTACTCAAATCTGGAAGTTAACTAAGAAATAATGTAGAAATTAAAATAGATAAAAACAGTCCACCGACTTAATTATTAGTGAATATGCGGAACATAAAAAAAATAAAAACAAATAAAAGAAATAAATAAAGAATCAAGTTATCTTTAAAGAAATTAAATTAAAATGTGTAGGAAAGGAAACTCCATGACTGAAATGGAGTTGGTTGGGACATCTGAAGTCAAAAATCAGTACTGAGAATACTCCAAGATATCAAGCTAGAAATGGGTAAAATCACATACGAGATGGTCAGGTGAAATTACCCAAGGAGTAGGAATAAATTGGGGAAAGTTGCCAAGGACAGCGTTGTGTGTGAAAATTATAAATAAACCCAAACAATTGATTTATTTTGACTTTTTTAAAATGCTTTATTATTTACTATATTTTATTTTATATTTCAATAAGTGTTGTAGCTTTCATTTATGGATTGCTCAGTGAGTAAGATAATGAATTCCAAATTTTCTGGCCTGTGTTCAAACCTGGTTGTGACAGATAATTTATCTTATGGATTGACTTTGGGGTCTATAGACCCTCCTAGAGTAGACCAGTCTATATGAAATGGATGAGTAATCTGGTATCGAATTTTAGATAAATCCTACTCTGACCAATTCTTATTTCATTTATTCCATTTAGCTTTGCTGAATGAAAATTGTAGAAACTGCTGATTCTTAAATGTGAACTTCAGTAACGATTGAAAAATTGTTACTTCGCTAATACATTTCGAACATTTTGTCTGTGTAATCTTTAGATGGAGTGAAATTCTAATCAGTTACTTAATTAATATTCCTATAAACAATTATGAAATGTGTCTTTGAGATTTAAAAGTAAAATGAAGAAAAAATAGGTATTGCACACATGAATTTTAAATTATATTTACCTATACACATAATAAGTTATTAAGTGAAAACATCTATTCACTAATTAGTAAAGTGCAAAAAGTTAAGGAAGGAACAATAGCATGGAACTAAGCCAAGAGATGAGCAATGTCAAGTATGTACTAATTTAGCACACATAACTTGCAAGTTTAGTACAACAATTTCTTTTAGATATGAGACTCTGAGAGTTAAAAGATGAATTATAGCTTAGTCAAGATAATCAACTTTTAATATCATTGGTATTTGATGAATGCTAATAAATTAGATGCTAAATAATGAAGGATTATGAATATTAGATATTCACTAATTTATTTTCTAATGTTCATTTTTTTTTCTGCTGATTTTTAGTTCTAATCATAGTTAAATTGTCAAGATTCCAATGAAAGTAAATTTCATTTGTTCCGTACGGCAATTATTAGTCATACTGTTCTTCGCAATTTAAATTATAATTTGAACACAATGCTATAGTTCCCTCTATGCTGTTTTCTTTCATTAATAAAATAAATTATGAAATTAGCTCCGGCTGGCTGAAATATTATTGTAGTTTCATTTAAAACTGGCACATAGCATAAAATTATCAATAACATCAGTTTTTGAGTTTGTGATATGCAACTGCTGGAATTATTTTAAGCATATTTGAATATAATTTATGAAACAGTGTAAGTCAAAAATAGAGAATGAAAAGTTGAATAAATTATACTGATATGCTGGTTAAACATCACACTTAATACAGAATATTTTGTTGTTTGATAAAAATCATTAATCAGTAAACTTTTGCTAACCAGATTATGGCATCTTTCAGATTGTATAAGTATAGTATTAATAAGATATAATTTTGTCATATAATGAATAAATTTGAAGGTACAAATGAATATTATAAATTTTAAAAAATATTTTAATCAGAGAAAGTTAAAATTCACTAATATTTTTTAAAATAATAAACTCCAATAAGCACTTTATATTACATTATATTACTGCCCTCAAGACAAAAAAAAAAATATTATTGATAATATGATAAAAAGGATTTAGAAACAAATTTTGAAGGTCATGTATAAAAATAAACATTGACAATGAGTACATGTAAATTTAATTTATGATATTGCACTTTTGGAATTTCTAATGTTGTAATATTTAATATATTATTACAAAAATATTCCTTTCTTTTTCACCAACAGAAGAAAATATTGAGATGAACAATTACAAATGATGCAAGATCTTAAACTGTTGTTAAATAACAATGCATTCAATACTGCTCAATATAATGATTGCCTTTGTTAATACTGAGATTTATAGTTTCTTCAAAATAAAAAAAATGTTTACACCCATTCATTAAATTAAGTTGAACAATTAGGAATATAGGGTGCTACTGTACTCCTCCTTCTTATTTATCCAACTTGGCTATAATTGCTTGTCCAGGAACTAATTGCGTCTCTTGGAATGTGGCATACCGTTCAGCTCCACCGGATGTATCAAGTATGAGAACACCACCGTAATAGTGAGATGAAAAATCTTTCATAACTTTTTCTTTGCCAATGTTGGCCATTAGGAGGAATGTGTGCCTTCTTGGATAATTCCTTTCCAATAGGAGAACATTTTCGTCAATGTACCTACAATGAAATTTATTTGTTAGAAATTACTTAAATGATTAAAAAAAATAAATACACACCACTTGAATTTTACTAAAAAATAAATTACTATTCATTTGTAAGATATTCATTGACTGTGATCTGCAGGCATTAAAATACTAATTTGCATTTCTATTCTGAATTACAAATCAGAGAGTACTTAATTACAAACTAAACAGGTGTACTTTTTTTTAACTAAAGGCTTTTATCATGAAGTAATTTTAGCTATCATTGAGCTTGGGGAATTTGGAGTGATTTTATATTCATACTTTCTTTTTCTTTTTTTTCGGTAAAAGTTATGTTTGGAATGATTGACAGAAACAAATGAGGAATGCCTCTTAGCTGCCATAAGTATACAAGTATACATCTGATTAAGAATTCACACTTGTGTTAAAGATTTTGACCATATTATTTCAAAATAAAGATATAGAGTAATCTGTGTAAAATATATGAACTAAATGACATTATGATTTAATAAGTACACAATTTACAAAGAAAATAAACATGTCATAAGCATTTAAAAATATGAACCTGATCTCGGAATTCGGTATAAGTCTGTCATTTTTCCACATGGCATTCATATATAATCCAGGACTAGCATCTTTAATGATGGACATTTGTGTTATAAATTGGGTGGCGGACAAAGAAAGTCGTGCTGGAGTCACTTTCATCCAGGGTATAATGTTTCTTACTGCAAATCCGTAGCTACCTGGAGAATCTGTCCAATGCATTGGAGCCAGCTGGTGTAAGTGCAGCACATCCTATGGTAAATAATAATTTAAAGAAAACGTGCTTATATCAAACAGATTTTAGCAACCAGTAATTTTATAATTTTAGAAAATAAATGGAGTACCTTATAAATTAATAATGTTATTTAATACATACAATAAACTGCTCATCATCTACGTTCAGAAGGCCTATCTCGTCACCATAGAATATGCCAGTGGTGCCTGGGAGAACCATCGTAGTAAGAAGTAAAGCCATTGTTACATTGCCATAAGGGGCTTTACTAGCCAGTCGAAGTGTATCCACTCCCCCACTAGTCCAGTACACCCAAGGATATCCTGGCTTCGAGTAGATAACACCGTTCTGCACTTCATGAAGTTTATCCTTAACACTCAGTACACCTTTTGAGAATGGATCCAGGTGGACGTTGATCAAGTCAAATGATTTCATCACAACGTTCAGCTTTGATTCTGCACTCGCTATAGTATGCATATTTTTAGTGAGAGATTTGACAACTTCTTCTGAACAGATGAGAACCTTTTCAAATCCTTGGTTATATTTGTTCAATATAGCCCTCCACTCTAAAATTTGGCTGATAAAGAGTTCATCAGTTAAGAAATGTTCCAAACCATCTAAATAAAATCCATCAACTCCGATGTTCAACCAAAACAATAGTACATCAGTTATTTCGCTTCGTTCGGAAACCCAGCTGTGGGTTTTATTCATTGTGCTGACCAAGATATGGTTATTTACAATTACATGTTTCACTTCTTGCTCTTCCTCATCGCTCTTCATCTTTAACCGATCGAAGAAAGGGAAGAGTGGTATGTCCAATATGACAGATATGTTGCTTCGGTGAAGGATTTCTACCATAACTTCGAAATCTTTGAAAGTACCAATGCTGTGATCTATTTGAGTGAGGTTCTCTGGATTTTGGAAGTGTTCTGGATATGAACGAGATGGGAAGATGTAGCTTAGTCTAACTCCTCTGACGCCTAGCCTGTCAAGATAGCCAATTCTCGATGTGATCCCTTTGAGGTCACCAATCCCATTGCCATCAGTATCTTGGAAGGACGGTGGGAATATCTGGTAGATTAGAGTTCCTTGGTACCAGGATCTGGAGGGGTCACACCGCCGAGGTATGGTGGATATATAGCCTATAATGATGCAGATGCAGGCGACAGTGAGTGACATCACACCCCAGAAGCACCATCGCCGGATCACAGCCCAGTTCCAGGATACGAAGCTGTATTCTTGTGCTTGTTTACTCAGTCCTAGTAAGTTTACAATGGATTTTATGCCTCCTTTCTCCTGTAAACAAATATAATTATTCTTGCAAAATTAGTATTAATATTTTAATATTTAATTTAATAAATATTTTAATATTTTAATTAAATTTAATATTTTAAATTTTAATAAACAAATAGTTCTATTAAAAACAGGTTGTTTTAGTAATTCTAATTTTATGATGTAAAGTCAGTATTAATTTTTAAGCTAAAATTAAATTTTGACAGGCTGGCAAAACCTAAACAGAAGCGTTTGCGCAGTCCATTACTATTTTGGACAAAAATAAATTTTTTATATTGAATTGATTTATATCGATATTTTTAGGTTTGAAAAAATAAAAGTACCAATGCTCAAGTACCAATTTGTTTGAGTGAGGTTCTCTGCATTTTGGAAGTGTTTGGGATATGTACACACACACACACACACACAAACACACATATATTCATTAAAACATGCTTTACATTGTTCTAGATGTTCTTCTTCTGACTTCTTATAGATCTTTGTCACATAAATTCCTTTTTTTATCACGATCAGAAAATTGAATGATCTAGATCAAGTAATAAATTGCTCATTAAATCCTTATTTGAACTCTAATCTAAGAGGTCAATTTAATTGATTTTTACCAGAAAGAGGGGAGATTATTAGATGATATAAAAATATATAATTTAACTTATAAATATATAAAAATGCTCATTTAATTCTTAGAAATACCAATTATTTTGAAATGAGTTTCAGGGCTATTGGAGAACTTCGTGGAAATATTGCAATAATTTTTCGAGTTATTAGACCTAAAAGCAAAGCGCAATCATATTTAAAGCGTATGTTATTTAATCACTGATATTCATTATTTACTTTTTACTATTCTCTATTACATTAAGATTTCTTCCCTTTTCCAAATTAGTAATATTATTCTATGTAAATATAAAATGTTATTCTATCTATATTTGAAGAAATAAAATAATAACTAATCTAAGTATCTAACTTACTATATAACTTACAATTCTGCAAAACATTTTGTTTTATAAATGGGCACACAAACGCCAGTTTTACACGAGGCGCCACCTTTACGCCAGTAAAGGCAATTTCAGGAAAACTTGAGGAAATCCTGTATTTTCCTTATTTTTTTTTTTTTTTTACATATACGAAAACCATCAATCAAATGGTTTTCAACTCGCGAGCGAAATCTATCGATAAATACATTTATAGATCGGATTTTCTCTTGTTTTATTTCTTTAACTAATAATAAGTTGGGTATTGTTTTGGACAATACCTATTTACTTATTACTGATAATTTATTTATTATCTATTTATTACTGACAATTTTTATACAAATAACATTTTTTTCTTCTGGATAATTCTGAATCTCTTAGTTAAAAAAAATATAATTGAAGAGGGAAAAATCTTGCATTACGTAATTTTGCTATATAAAATTACTTAATAAAGGATCTTTTCTTCATAGAGATAACTAATTAAATCTTTAAGCATTAATATTGATGGTGTAAGTATAATTGAGGTGATTACTAAACAATTGGATTGTTCAATGAAAGTATTAATCAATTAAGGTTTTGTGACACCATCAGCGTTTTCCTGTTATCGCAATGTTATACTTATTTGAATGTGGGCAACCAATAGAAAAATTATGTTTCTTTAAACCAAATGAAATTTCACAATATTTCAAAAATTTAAAAATAATTGACGCAACATTAACAAATTCTGGATATATCATTTAGCAGCAGTTTAAAGGATTAACAACTCAAATCATACTTATTCCACTTTGAGAATATTTTGACTAATTTTAAATAACGAATTTTGGTTTATATATCCACCATCAATCGACGATTAATATTTACTACTTATTAATATATACTATTGCTATTACTATTACCATTTTAAACTGACAATTTTATAAATAAATGATTAATTATTTATTTATGATTATGAAATATTTATGATTTATTTTTTATTTATTCCGAGGTGTATCAGCGTAGATATCCCGACCTTCACACTCTGTTAAGTTGGTAAGTAACCTCCATTAATAAATTGGTAATTGAGTGATAGTAATGTTAATCTGCCATTCCTGCTCTAACTTCACATATGCTTGTTAAACCAAGTAAACAACAAGGATAATAATTGGTTCTTATTGTTCTTCATAATTTTCTATTTCACTTTATATTTCGTTAAGAAAAAATTTTCTCACCACTTTTTAAAACCACCACTTGTTCAATAAAATAAAATTACAAAACTTTAATTCTTCTTTTGAAACATTATATCTTTATATTATTTCTGAAATCGAAGTTTTGATATCGTTGTTAAAAAATCTCGTGCGCGCATCACACAACCTTAACTTACTTCCTTACTTTAAATAAATTTTAAATGTTTACATTTAGTTTCCATGGAAATTCCACTTAGTTTTAACGGAAAAAATTAGTTTCTATTAAACAATACAACAATAGACAATATTATCTACGACAATCTCTTAAGTTTATGCGTCTTTCGTCACTCTCTTGGTATTTATGTATACTAATATGGGTATTTATGCTGCACGATATTTTTTATAAAATCTTTAGCTTCTCAACGGTATACGATACATTTATATTACTATTCTTATTTCTAGATTTTTTTTTGCAATCTGAGAAAATATTTCTCATTTTTTCTCATTTAGTTAATAATCAAATTCTTTCATTATTTATATTTATCACTTCTAGCAATGAGAGTTGGTTACAAATATTACAAATAATCGAAATTAAAGGTACTTTGAAATTCAGTATTTTACCTCTGCTAGACTAATTCAATGAGAATAAGACCTATCTGATATTAAAGACTATTTTATTATACACTGATATAACGAGTTAGATCAAAATCATTAGAGCCATTTTCGATAAAATTGATGACACAAAGTGGCACTTTCCGTTGGTCGATTTTGGCCAATACATATCATACCATATCTATGTAAGATAACATACCAGGTATATGTCCATCTTAAATCTGTAATTTCAGTTTTGTACAAATTTTCGTATTGGGGCTAGGCATACCATACAACACACAAACACACACACACATACACACACACAGGGAGGAACTTTTTTTTTCTGAGGAGGATTTAAATTTATATTTATTGAAACTGTTTTGTTTGTAGGTATTTTATTGATTCTTAGATAAATTTGAACAGAAGAAACTTGTTAAAAAATCCAAGAGTAGTTCATGGGTATATCCATTGAATTGTGAAGGGTTCGAACAGGAGAACGTCAAGGCAGTGAATAATTAGAAGTTTCGAAAACCGAAATACTAAGTTAAGCTCTTTCTTTGTTTTCCCCCTCTTCTTTCTGAAATCATTTGTATATACAACTAATATCTCGTGATATCACAGACATTCAACTTGGCGGGCGTCACCAGTAGAAAAAATTTCATTATAAGAATCATCTTTCCATTTTAAATTCTTTAAAACAACATTTCTTGGTGAATGTTAAATAAAAAGGCTTACGATGCTGTTGTAGGAAAGTGTATCAATTTAACGTAAAATTGATAAATCTGATGAAAAAGTGATAATCTGATATCGCACAACTGGAATTAACAAATTAAAAAATAAGAAATTATAAAATTATCAGCAAATAAAGCGTTTTTTTTCTCGATAAAATCAAGATTTTTGTTTGTTTATTCATGTATGTTTTAATATGTGTTAGTGGATATTAGCAAAAGTAATAAAACTGTTGAAATATTTAGTTAAATTAGTTACTCACGGTGACGGATGGATCTGCGGAAAGTGTGAAATAATTAAGGAGTTGGGCGGATGCACCGCTGTCCTGCATCACAGAGCATGAAGAGGATGATGAAGAACCTTCAAGACCATCCGTGATGAGTCGACCTAGACGCAGAAATCAATTAAAGGATAAAGGAAGTCAAAGCATTCCATTGTCACTAAAACACAATAAGTAGCATTTTCCATTCTAGGTATTAACAAAAAAATAAATAAATTGCTCGATATATACCAAATCTCGCCAAACCAATCAATAGACAATAGCTCCCCATTGATAACAATCATAGATTAGACAATCTCTAGGAGTGATTTTCAAGAAACGGGTAATTTTGATGTATCAGGTAGATATCTTCAGAACTATATGCCCTGGAATCCTAGGGTTTTTTTAAAAAGAATTTTCTATATATATTCGGGTATTCAGATCTCCCACCGTTTTGGATGATAAATATTATTTAAGGGTTCCTTTTCATAAACATGGAAAAAGTTCGTACAGTGGGTGTATCCACTACTGATTTCAGATTTCAAAACCTAATATTTGACTTAAAAATATACTGAGTTATACCGTCTATCCATTGCAACAAAATAGTGTTTATTTATGAGTTCGGCGAATTTCGTTTAAAGAAATAATTCCATCTCGGGAATGAAAAACTCTCTCCCCATGCTTCAGTGAGACGAATGGGGAATTCTAGGATGTCATTTTGTTGTGAATGCTCTTGGAATAAACTTTCTTTCGCGATCTCCAGGTCTCGGATTCCAGACAGCGTTGCAGGGGGGAACATCGCACAGGTAAGACATTTTATTAATGCCCAATAAGTTAGAATAGTTTCACTTATTCAAACTTTAATTTAATTTTTCCTGCTATTACTATTTCATTACATTATTTCAGCTAAACAAGGATATAGTAATTATTTTTTTAATTAGTCATTTTAATTACTTTGATTATTCGACTTCAATGTAAGAGTTTTCCATACCGTGAGTCTATTCGGACTTGTCCCATGGAAGCATTATAATTCCAAAGGGTGGACAATATGTCCATGAAACTGACAACTAAGGTGGTAACTGATTCTAAACTTCACTAAATAACATCAGAATATATGAAATCCTTTTTTTAGTCAATTTTTAAAAAGTATTTTCTAAATTATAATGATTTTTTGTTAACAAACACAACTTCCCTTAAATATATCTTTATTTTTATAATATTAACATTTTTATTCCAATCAAACCGACGTTTCTAAATCTTCTTTCATCTTCTGTTTTTTTTTTTTTTTTTTTTTTTTTTTTTACTTTTTTTCTTAAATTTGCTGTTATTTTCTAATATTTAAGTCGTTCACAGTCTTTCCTTTGTTTTTCTCACGTGTCGGTTTGGCTAAGTCATCTACTAGTTGCTGAAGGATATCTAGGCAGTTCCTTGTAAAAGTAAATGTGTTTTATACCGGTGTTTTGGGATAAAGGTGCGAAATCAGGGTAACTATCCTAAACATCAATATTGAATTTTCTGGAAGCTAGAATAGTGCTAGTGCATTTAATCGTTATTCGCTTTACATTCCGTATTGACCAAATGGCAGTTAAGGAATTGTGAGCAGTGAAAGGTTGATGGGTGTTACAAAAACAGGCTCTTCATCACTCCTAAAATCAAACAAAACGCAATCTTCCACCTAAGTTTCGGTCTACCTCTCGGGCGTTTAACAGTTGGCTCAGCGCTTATTAACCTTTTAGGGATTCGTTACGAGCCGTTAACTTTACAAGCCGTATGCTATCACCTCAATTATACTGACAGGGAAAAAGTTAGCGACCACACCCTTAGAGAACACTCTAATTAGTATGTAGTATTAATTTATAAATTAATAACAAATTGCAGTAAAATAACTAAATTAAAATACTACGTTCATTAATAAAAAAGATCTACCTGTCTCGGTGTTAGGGGATTTTTCAGTTCTGGTGCAGAGGGCGGCAGGAAGACTACTTATTTCGGTATCGCCGCTAGATGGACTCTGTTGTTGGTCATAACCTGTTCATTAGGACAGTAAACAGTTAGTTACCTTTGGGTTGAAAAAAATAAAATTAATACAGTTTTCTAAGATTGGAGCTAATTTCATAAGCGATAAATATAAAATATAGTTAGGGATTGATAAATTATTTGTCACTTCTATAAATTGAAAACTAGTTTCGAATGTTATACATTCATCCTCAGTTCAAAAAGCACACAAAAAATTCAAAAATAAGCAATTCAAAATATAGTTTGGTATTATTATACATATTAAATTACATAATTACATAATTTAATATGTATAATAATACCAAACTATATTTTAAATTACTTATTTTTGAATTGTTTGCGTGTTTTTAGAACTGAGGATGAATGTATAACATTCGAAACTAGTTTTCAATAAAACAAATTTATAGAAGTGGCAAATAATTTATCAATCCCTAATTAGATTGATCCTTCTATACCATCATGCGGATGTTAACTGATAAAATATAGTTATTTCCTTAAGTTCTATTTATGTATTAGGTCTAGTGTCATTAAAGAGATTTTTCTGATCCGAAAAGACTAAAGACATAAACTAATTTACAACTGACTGATCTTGAATATGGATTTGAATTTATCATGTCTTCACAAGAAGAAATTTTCTGTTATAGGGACAGATCAGACCTTATTATTCTTTTTAAATATATTTATCACCGGATGTTATAATCTAATCTAGTTCTACCCAATAAATACATAATATCACGGACCTCAATCTTTCTCACGTTTAAAGTTAAAATACATACCATATTATTCAATTTAAAATACATAACATTACTCGTAGAACATGTATGAGTTCATTTGTTGTAGGGTTTCTTTCTTTCAGAGAGCAAGAAAACAAAAATTTTAACTTAAAAAAAGACAGAGATAGAATTACTAAGATTTAAACAAATGTATTTATGTAATTTGTCATTTCTCAAAAGAAAGAAAGTGAAAAAAGACAGAACAAAAAAAAAAAAAAAAAAGAAAATAGTCGTGATGGTATAAATGATTAATTATGAATCAACGGTAAAACAAAACTGCTATTCATAAAGCAGCGTTTCATGAATAAATCTTGTATCAAATCATCGTGAATAATTTTTTATCTACCTTTATCTGAATCATTTGGACCATTTACTTGTACTAAAAATGTTTGTTTATTTTAATGTGCAAAATAAAAATGCACATTTAATTACAATGATGAAACAATTTGTAAATACTTAAGATTATAACAATATCTTCCATACGATAAGTATCTGACAATAAAATTATTTATGGCATAATATCAGATGTATAGTTAACTCCCAAATTTTTATTTAAAATTAAGTTTATAAAAGTAATTAATTTTTCAACCAGCTTTGGAAGTTAACATGAGCACGGTGAGACGGTAAAATTTAAATAAACAACTTTTTTAAATCGTTATATGGGCTTTACTTTGGATGGCACCAGAACTACAAACTCACTTTATTTCACCCAAGTTTTTCGACTTGGACTAAATACCTGAGTGCCGGAGATTGAAAACTTAAAAAAAAAAACATTGATAAAAGTCACTTCGTTACAGTAGAAGAAACGTCTTGCTGCTGACATAGCATTACGGGAACCTATTATATACGGACTACGCTAAGATAATTATAGGATTGATTGACATATATTTTGCTGATTTTGCAAGGAGAATGGATGCAGTTCAAATCGTCTAATCCACTGAAGTAATGCATTAGTTATTAAAGGGTTTCCTTAATTAAGTTCCAAAGATTTAGTTTTATATGCTGTATTAAGCATAGATGTTCTTGTCCAAAAAATATAAGAATTTCAACATTGATTTTGGATTGGAAGAAAAAAAAACTAAAGTGGGAAAGCACCGTTCCTAGACCACGTGTTATACAAGGATTTGGTATGGTCATTATTCACGTTCAACTATTAAGATTTTGGATTGGAAGAAAAAAAAAACTAAAGTGGGAAAGCACCGTTCCTAGACCATGTGTTATACAAGGATTTGGTATGGTCATTATTCACGTTCAACCGCCAGGTTTTTCCTCCATACTCTATTTCAGGAGTTCTCCCAGACTTCATGTCACTATGACACTTCCACTTTTCAAGTAGCTGGCAGTGCCGCTATCTGTTCTTATGCTACAATTATTATAGATTTGTCTTAATAAAAATATATATAAACTGATTTCCAAAAACTAATTAAACAAACAAAAGAATATATATATAACACTAAATGTGCGCAAGAAAATAATAAATGGAAAATAAAGATCTAAAATCCAAAATCAAAAGTGAAATTGATATCACATAACAACAGCGACAGTAAGATTAATAACAGTCGGAAGCATACTGTTATTTATTTACAATCCGAGCATCAATGCTTGGCTTTATGGAACTTATCTTGATTCTTAAATCATCTTCAACACTAAGTGCTTTCGCCTTGACTACAATAGGCGTGCCCACGGGGTGCTACAGGTGCAGTAGCGCCTGTTAATACGCCAATCTTGTATCTTCTTAAGCCCAAGAGTGTTAAATGTTGGAATCCCTCCAGAAGAATAACATTTTTTACGTGTACTGGATCACGGTACTGTTACTGCACTGACATGTTTAAATTCATTTAACATTTAAGGCTTCAGCCTTAGTGTCAAATTAAAACTTTTTCAAATTTAAACGTTGTCAACACAGATTATAATCCCAAGACTTATACGTAAATCAGTAATTAGCAATATTGCAGAATGATATAATTTTCAGATCGTCGGCCTGTCATCCTGTTCCACTAATTTTGTCGGACAAATGGTATAGCTCAAAAGAACTTCAACTTTCTATTGAAACGCAAAACGCCTGGTATAACTAATTATTACTTATTTCATTTAATTAGCTTTACTCCTGGGTACATATTTCAGCTGTCTTTTAAGATATCATCTATAAAGGGTGTTTCAGGTTTAAGTATCCTAAGTGAAAATATGAACTAAGGATCACAAAACAAGATAAAACATTTCCTATGAAGGAAGAAGGTATGTCCGTTAACGCTTTATTTAGGAGATATTCATGTCTAAAGATTTTCATTGTGATGTATTATTTAGATTATAATAAATAATTATGCGCTCCAACTACGTAATTAATGAAATGCAAGCATAAAGATTCATATTAAATGTTGTTCAAAATGGTTACATTGAGTATTAAGACAGGCTCTGCATCTTTCCTCCACAGCAGCAGTGGCCAAATGGCACTGGATATTTGTTATTTTTTTGGCGTTTCAATTATCCTTCATCGTAAAGAACTGACCGGGCTTGCATAAACTTTTTGTTTAATGCCACGCCAAACAAAATCCAGTGGTGTCAGATCTGGGGAGTGAGCATGCTTCTTTCTTCATATCGTAAAGGAGCAAAAGCACGATGAACACGTGGCATTATAGGAAATGTACCGGTTTCTCTAAGACGTTGAAACGTGAACCTAAAGCTATCTTTGTCTATACTTGTTTGGTTATCTTTTATTCGGAAATCGCACAGACTATCCACGACGGAGAGCAATAGCTTTACATTGTAAAAACCGTACACGAACACCTTATCGGCATATTCACCATTAGTATAAATGCAAGGCATAATGATGAGTACTCTGCGTCATATAAAGTGATAAATGTCATTGAGAATTATTGCTAATTCCAAGTAGTATTAATCCTTATATTGTCAATATTTCATGTACAGTTAGGGAAACAAGGTCATGTTACTATCATATTATATATCTAATATCTCCTGAACAAAGCTTTAAAGGACATACCTTCATAGACATTTTTATTCTCGTTTTGAGATTCTTAATATTTTCAGTTAGGATACTTAACCCTGAAACATCCTATATAATAAAACCCTTAGGTGTGCCCGACCGTGTCCGTCGTTTAGACCCGCTAAACCTTCAAAACTCATCAGTATTGCGGGTACTGTATAATCTGTCCCGTGTCTATTTCATGATTATATCATTAGAAAATTTATGAACATTTGATAGTTAATCTATGAAATACCTCTACACGACTTTATTGTGGGGAAGAGACATAAATGAATGAATCTAAATAGAGAATAAATTAAGGCTAAATAAATAAATGTTATATTTTATATTTTTCCCTAATGATTACAACCGTCATAGGGACATGATCCTCCCCTCTCCTTTAGAATTATTATAATAAATAATATTATTACCTTCATATTAACATTTTTGTCACGGTGGCCCTCGGACTATTACGGAAACTTTGAAATAGAACTAGTAGCTTATATGAAATATATACATTACCTGGGCTGGACAGAGGATGCCTGAAGTGTACAGCAGTTGGGGAAGGAGTCAATAGTGGGCAGATGGACCGGGACTCTTCATCGAGGAACTCAGGCGTTATCCCGAGGTAGAGATTCTTCGGACTTTCTGCTCCGCTGCTCATCTAAGAGAAAAGTGAATGATTTCGAGTATCTTTGAAAAGATTATTAGTATGTATTTCTAAAACATTTGCATCATAACGCCATGCTCTAATTTCAAGAAACTCCAGAATAGTGTGTTCAATGCCCTCAGAAAAAGAAGAAATCAATGGCATGTAGGTATGGAAAAAGTTCTTAGTGGATGACTTGCGGAGAACTTGAGATACTGATTCATATTCCTTTTCGGCTCAATCCTCTGCGGTACAATGGACGTTCTCAACAAATGTAGGATATTGTTAATATTTTTTTTTACGTTGCTGAGGTAATTCATGGTGATAATTTTTTCGATATCAGGTGAATAAAAAAAGATCAATGCTTTCAAATATTAGGGCTAAATGGAATAAAATTGATAATTTCGGAAAACCCAATGTATATAATTAATATAGTAATGTTTTTCCAAAAAAAAACACAAAAAAAAACACATTAAAGCAAAATAAAAAACAAAACAATTGTCATACAGAGATATAAGCCAGAGGGCCCAATAGCAGTTTTTTTCACTTGGATATAAATGAATTAAAATATTGCAATTGCGATTTTTATATATTACTGGAAGTAAACAGAGTGGAGAAGAAAAAATATTGTATAAATCAGTAATAAATAAATATTTTATATGGCCCATTTTAATGATTAAGTAGCACCTTGTTAAGAAATTAACTTCTAGATTCATCCGAAACTGAATAAATATTTATAAAAATAAAGACATGTATAGTTAAATTTTGTACTTAAGGGGAAGCGAAAGGCAAAAAAATATGAAAACAAATTTTACATTTTTATATGAAAGTAGTACTTTTTTTTATGAATAGCATGATATGTACATATGTTTACTTTGCATGAGTATTTCGTTAGAAAAAAATAATATATGTATCTCTGCATTAACATAATCCAGATAATTCACGAGTGCATAAGGAATAGTTTTACATGATAATAGTACAGTAGAAATATTTTGAAATAATAATAGTATTTCAGAAGCTATTATGAATACAATTAAACGTACTTAAAATGGTCTTTCTCATCCAAATTTACATTAAAAAAATTCTAATCTGTAAATTGTAAACCTGAGTTTTTGCGTTTTTTTCCGAAAGTTTATATTTTTGGCAAATTAGGAACATTTTCTCAGAAAGTCATTATCTGAATTTTTTGGCGTTTTTATAGTCATTTAACAAATACTAGCACATATGCTGTTATTTTTTTAATTTTAAATAATTATATTTACGTCCTCCAAAAAAAAAAAAAAAAAATAACTTAAACTTTAAACAAGACTTAAAAAATATTTTTTTAGGTTGTCTACCGAGAGACAAAGTGATTGATAAAACGGATTTTGAGAAAATGTTCCTTATTTTAACATAATTTATAATTAGTATACAGATTCTATCATTCCTTAATAATAATGTTTACACTAAAAAAACAAACAAAGGATGTGATTTAAATTAACAAAATAATATAACGATAATAATAACAATGGAATGGGCAACAAACAATATATGTGTTTTTATATATTTTGTATGTACTTTTCCACCTAGACTCTAATATTGATAATATAAAATATGTTCTTTCTAGCAGACCAATAAATAATTAAAATATCTAAGAGCTTTGGTTGAAATTATTTTAGGTTTAAATGCGGGTTCATTGTAACATTAAATTTTCTGAATTGGCGGTTAGCCAATCTTTTCTAAATTTATCCCACATTTTATACCTGTTTTATTTACATTCTAATAATAACCCTTTGAAGGCCTATTTAATCGTATAATGGCACCTAGCTCAAAAACATTTGACAAGGAGCGTGTAGGCTCACGTTTCAATGTTATAAATAGAATGAGGGCAGATAGCAAGATAAACCAAACAAGGACATTGGAGGATAGTAAAGTCATGTAAAATAACAATGTCTAACCTCAGATGCCGGTTGAAAATACTTCGCAAGACGGAACGGGACGTCAATCCATCGCGACGGTCTTCTTAGAGCCAACTGTTAGCGGCGGATTGAGTCAGCCGCCCGCCATCTTCCCAACCTTCCAATCGATTCGGTCAGCTGATCCCGCCAACATTTGAATGTGACCCAGCCCTCTGTAGGGCCATTGTTGTCCTGCTCCCAACAGCTTTTTTGTTTTATCAAATTGGTTAGAACAAAAACCTAGTTGGTTCCGCATGACCACAGCCAACTTGCCTGAAAAACGTGCAAAAAGGGCTAAACGATGAATAGGAGTGGGATGACGGATCTCATTTAACTGAAAATCGTGGCTTCAAGACCAGTTTCTGATCTTCCTCGTGCCATTCATTTCTTGTTTCGATTCCTCGATGATTCTATAGATTTGTCGGTTGATAATATATCTATATAATACACGAATAGTCGGTTGATAAGATATCTAATATACGAGAAGATATGAACATAATACTTTATCATTAATAGTTTTTCTTTTGTTTGATTTATAGCCCAATCTAATTAGACAATGGTATTGCAATTACCTTGCAAAAGGCCGGGTACATACCTAATTCAAAATTTGTTTTTTGACCGTGACCTGCGTGACGAAGTCTTCTCCAGAAAATTTGGATAAGAGCTAAGAAGTGACTAAGAATCTGTGGTCCTCACAGGGTTCGCGGATGACCAGGTTGTCTCAGCACGCGTCAAGGGTGCTTCAGAAACAGTGATTGGCAGCATCTAGAGGACATTTGTGGAGATTGGTTTGGCTATAAATCCTCGGAAAAGTGTGGGTATCGTTATGAATAAAGGATAGCTGAAAACAACGACGCTCTCCCTTGAGAATGGAGATTGCATCCAAACATTGAAACATGGAGATATCATTAAGTACTTGGGATGCTCATTCTCGGGAGAGCTACAGTTCAACGAAGATTCGGTAGCAAAGCTAAACGAAAACTTAAATAAACTGGCCCAAGCAAAAGCTTAACATTGCCAACCAATATCGGTTCTCGGGTCTTACTTACCCTCTCCAAACAGCGCCCCTCACAAAGCTACGTCCGAATATATTAGAAAGAATCGACACCATCATTCGGAGGAGCGTAAAGGCCAATATGGGAGTCTCTGCGAACACCTCCACGGCGATGTTGTACACTCCGAGGAGGTATCGAGGACTAGTTTTGATTCGCTGCCAATGGGAGGCTCCTCTACAACACTGGTCCATTGCCCAGCGACTGTCAAATGTGCCGGACGCCCTGTTCCAATCTACGCTTGATTATTTGGCTGAGATTGCCAAATGTGCCGAGAGATTGAGCGTTAATCGGGAAATCGGAATAAGAGATCTCTACGACAGTCTCTGCGAGAAGATTCCTATAAAATATGGGCCAATTACAGGTGGCATGGTATAGTATGCATAGCAGGTGGCATGGTATTCGCCATTTTAAAGAGACCTCGAGAGCGAACAGATACTTTTTTAAGAAGCAAATACTTTCGGGTTCCGAATGGTCTAATACTCTGAAACTGAACATCAATTATGGAGTCCCTTTGAGAAGGCCATGCATTGCTCCCCAATGTCCCAATGATCAGTTAATGGGCGATTCCGGAGATAGAAAGAAAGAGAGAGACGCTTCCAAATCGAGGGGTGGATGTACGAGAGAGGGTGTATTGCAGGTAATGGTCTCAGTTTTTTCTAAGCCAGATATTTTCACTGAGAAAATAGCTGAGTTGGGAGAACAATTTCTTGTAACTTGGTACGCTGGAGACATGGAGACCCAAATGTTCAATGAGTTATGTTATCACAACTTCGTCAAATCAGCGAAGAAGAACAAATCGAGTTTAGCTTGACTGCCACCAACAAGAGATGCTATCCAGAAATGTATCTCAGGACTTGCCAACAAGTTAAAATGAGTTAAAATTCGGGACTAGAAAGAAATCATGTTAAATGGAGCTGAATGCGTTGCAGTCAGAACCTCACCCCGAGTACAACTACAAAGGATCCGGCCCCACAATCCTTGCTCAAATTCATTTCATGAACCTCTATAAAGAACGAGTGCAGTGGTGCTTATTCCTGCAAAAACGCAGGACTGAAATGTTATCGAATCTGCAAACACTTCAATGGCCAATCATGTGCCAATCTTCCGCAAGTCTTTAACAGTAATGACAAGGGCGACGACTCTATGGGTATCATCCAGCGAATAGAGAATCGTGACTTATCTCCACTCGAGACATACACCACAGAATTCTAATTACCTGGGTCCTTTAAACGAATAAAAAGTGGAAACGAGTAAAAATGAAAATAGTTCCAGGCTTTTCACCGGTTTTATATTAATATTACAGTTTCAAACGATCTTATTTTAAAAAAATAGAAAAAATGAAACAAAATATTTTTTAAAAAACTAATGATTTTTTTTATTTTTTAATTTAAATAATAGAATCAAATTCGTGTAAAAATGGAACAAAAGCACAATAATAACAATAGCAACAAAAACAAAGTATATTTAATGCAACAACCCCTCCAGTCTACCTCATTGTTATTTTAATTAATTAATGCAAATTAACCGGTTAGTCTTGGAATTTGATGCACCTGAAGGGCAGAGCTAGAGTGAAATTAATTTTAATACTATTAGACAGACGAAGAAGTTGTAACAAAAATATTTTATTAAATAATATCTCATTAAATATTCACTGATTTTATGTTATATGTATAAACAAATATAGTCGAAAATTCAGATTTTTTCCATTTTTAGTTTTTGAGTTATAAATTAAAAAATCGTCTGTTTTTAGTCACGTTTTGAGACATCAGACATCAGTAAGTTCCAGACCATTGGTTTATTTGACATGGAATGATCCAATTCATTAAATAAAATGTAGATGACACATTTAAAATAGACACGCACACACATCATTTTGCGAGACTTGGTTATTTGGACTTGGGGGACCAATAACGTGGATATCCGTTGAAAACACGGATTAAAAATTTTTCACGAACGCAATACTTTCCCTTTCTGTATAGTTTGTATTTAGATACCTAAATGAAAGTAAAAAAAAAATTTGAAAAATTATTTTTTTTGTATTTATGTATTACTTATTAAAAATAGGGCCGGGAGTCTCGGGAAAAAGCACGGACGGCGAACCGATTAATTTTTTGTATTCGATTTTCGGATTCTCTGTATTTTGAAATGTAAAACCAAATATTTTGAGAGAGGTTTATTTATTTTTTTCTTAGTGGATTACAAGGTTCATTATTGAAAATAATAAACCAAAATATATGAACAATTTTTTTCATTCACCGAAAAATTGACTTATTTTTAGTTCTTTGTTGCTCGATTGTAGTTAAGTTTAGAAAAATAAGTTGTTTTTTTTTACAAAATTTGTTGTAAATTTGTTGTACATTATCAATGAATGTAATTATTTTTGAGTTACGTCGCTTAGATATTCAGATATTTAGCTAAAACAAAAAAAGTTTGCAAATTTTTGCAAAAAAAAGATTTGCGAAATATAAAAAAAAATTATTCATTTTCAAAGCCCGATTGCTGATGGGTGTAGAAAATAACGTTTTCCACTAAAATGTTAGCAAATTGGAAGCTGCTTAAAATTGAGTATGGCCAACCATTTTCGAAGCTTTAGAAAAATGAGGTATTTAGCGAAAAAGTCCGAAAAAAGTCTATCAATATCGAAAACTTGGATTTTTTATTTTCACCAAACACCTATTAATAAATATATAAAAAATTTTTGCAAGATAGGCCTCTTTTTTTTTTTTTATAATTAGATATAATTTGACAGACTATTATAGGCCTTTTGCTGCCTTACCCTTTTGTTTTCTCTTGCAAATTTTAAATTGTTAAATATTTTTGCCTTGCAAAGTTCAAGAAGTTCTTTGTTATGAAATATACTTGATTCATGCTTGAACCACACCATCCAGGAACTGTCACTGCCATATTGTATAAAGCTCAAAGACTTTAATGTGATTAGATTCATATCTATGAACTAATGATAATCAGGATAACTGTCTTGTCACATATGTATATAAATTTGTACTTCACCGTGATAGAAACTTAGTAAGAGTTATCAGAAGATCTGGGGAGCTGTATGAGTTTTCCTTAGCCCTAATAAATGTATTACATGCTTACCCATCGGAAGAGCCCCAATTACAGTAGGGGATGGATTTCAGCAGACGCTCAAACAGAACTTGTGGTATTAGATGAAACTATGACTGCTTTGTGATACTTCAAGCCTTTGCAAGAAGAATTTATTTTAATGTATGATAATACTGTTACTTTTGTTACTAGAAATTTGTTACTTGGGTTGACTTGCATGATCATCAGACCAAAATTCAAATTGAAAATTTAAGGTATCAATTTTTACAACAGATTTCAGGATGGAGTATCCTTCCACTGTCTCTAGATGAGCAGTATTCCTGGAGGAGTACTTTTTAGGAGTAATTAAAGCTTGTAGTCAAAAAGGAACTAGAAATTTTTAGAAAAATTGTAATAAGTAAAAGTTATTCGAAAAGTAAACATTTTTTTTTTTTTTTTTTATCAGAATGAAAAAAACAAAATAATGTAAAATTTTAAAAATAACTGTTTCAATTATTTATTCTATAAATTTAAAAATGAATTTCCTTCTAAAAATGTGTATTTTAAATGATCCACTTTATTGGCAAATGAGTATACTATTTCATTTAAGTTATTGATTGAATACCAAATATTTTTTTAAATAAAATAAAACTATCTTCAGTGACAAAAAATGGGTGCATGAATACTACTTATAACCATTGTATGCAAACAACTAGTAACTTATGTATAGAGGTATGAAAGACAACTACTTCTTTTTTTTTTCCACACTTTTAAAATTTTAAAAGATTTTTATTTTGATTAAAATACAGATTATAATTTCAATAAATAATTTTTATATTTATTTGGACTATAATAATTGGAATAGAATTAATATAAATGTATTGAAAATATTTAAGTAATTTTATGTAGTTTAATAGCATCTAGAACAGATTGTTTGAGCAATTCTATATCTCATTGATTAAATATCATAATTGAATTGTTGGCTGGAGCAATGTTGGGTACGAATTTTTTCACAATTACTTTTTTTTTATGGAACAATGCTTATTGTGAATCACTGTATGGAAGGGTAGGGAAAAAGTTCTCAAAATAATCGATTGACTCAATCTAATAGTTGCTTTGAGAACTTAACCCTCAATTTTCCCACACAGTGAGTCAAAGCAAACGTTATTCCACCAAAAAATGTAATTGTCAAAAAATCACATAAAACGTTGCTCCAGCCAACAATTCAATTACCATCCAAAAAGGTTAATTGTAAGACAAACATTTTTTACGCATCCTTTGAATTTTGATTGCTATTTATTAGTCAGAGTTTGAATTTTATAATCAATAAAAGCAATAGATATAAAACTTTTATTTGTTCTAATAAGTATTATTATATAATTACAATTAAGTTATAATTTATACAGTTATTCATAATATTACATCATTTATATTTATATTAACATAAAAATATGTGAAGAACATGATCTAAGCATAAATTTAAGGATATTAATCGATTAATTCTGATTCATCTTACAGTTGAGTTATATGAATAGCTATCTAAAGATTTATGTTAACAAATACAAATTTTTTGTTACAAGTATATACATAGGCATGCTTCGCCACCTCCTGGATAACATTCTGGACTACTGTAGTTTACTCAGATATCTTCAATTACCTAGATACCTTCATTTCTAGATATTTACTCAGAAACCTTCAATTATCTTTCACATTTATGCATTTTGTTTAGCATTTGTAAAGCTTAAATGTTGTTGTTTTTCACTACCTATCAGATATTTCACTTATAAATCAAATATTTACGTATTTAGGTGTTCTGTAATTCAGATTTAAGTTCTGTGAAATTCTTCTAATTAGAAAAACCTTTGCAATGCACTGAAATGTCTAAAAATCAAGCATTATAAAAAAATAATCTCAAAACATGAGACAAGAATTACAGATATATTATTTGAAGATTCCAAAAAATCTTAAGTCTCTCAAATAGCAGTAAATAACTAACCAGTCAATGTTTCGCCAATTCAGGCATTATCAGGACAGAAAAAGACAACTATATCTCACATTTACAGTCTAAAAAATATTAACCAAATGGAGGTAGTCACATCACTCGAAGATAGTTCAAAATATGAGGAATGGATACTCAAAACTGATTAAATCTATACTTTGTCATTTTTTTTTTTCAAAATGCTAAACAGTTTTCCATACTGTTTAGCATCCTCTTTAAGGTAGGTACATGCTTAAGGCCAAAAAACATACTAGATCCTATCTAATATTACGTTCAAAGTTTAGGTTGAGCTTCAGGATGGAATAATTTCCCTAAATTAGACATAGTTTTGGGCTTCCTGAAAAAATTTGAAATTTGGATTCATCCCCGTTTGTATCTCCATATCTCGTATATTCTATGTATATATTCGACATAGAGTATATTTTAAACTGCTATGCACCACCTTTATTTGGTTAGTCTTTATTTGACTGTTGATGTGATATGTAATATTTCTGGTCTGCATTTATGCAATTTTTTTCTGTTCTGATGATTTCCAAATTGGCGAAACGTTGGGAGGTTAATTATTTTATAGTATTTGAGAGGCTTAAGATTTTGTTTTGGAATCTTCAAAAAATATCATTAAATAAAAATAAAATAATTTAAATAAAAGCTTTTTTACTAAAGCAGCTTGCAATAGAAACATCTTTATGGACAAATAAAATACAGAAATTTTTTTTTTTTACATCTTTGACCATATGAATGCAAAAAAATATACACAAAAGTAAATTTAATTATTTAAAATGTAAATTTCTTTTTTCAAAATTTTAAAGAATAATTTAATAATTTTAATTTTAAGAATGAAATATGAAGTTAATACAAAAGTGCAGGCTTCAGTTAGTTTTTTGTACTAAAACTTATCTTGTTGATTCTCCCAAAACTGGGAATTTTGAAAGTTGTAATTTCATTAACTAAAATATAAATGATTCGACTGTTATTTCACCATAATCATTTCTTGGCATATTCACTAACACTTAGCTACCAAATTACATTCATAGATATTTTTCATTTTTACGTTATTAATTCAACAATAAATTATTGATACAAAAAAATGAGGCGATGAGATGAAAACTCTCAAAAATAGTATATTTTGGGCCTCTTAGTCTGTCTGAAAATTGTTTACCAGTTATCTTTCAAATAAAACACTTTGGGGATGGTTGTGATCTTCGGAGGGTTTAAAAGTAGAATTCTCAATTTAAATTATCTAAATTTAAATTCTCAAAATAGAAATCTATTTTTTTTTTTTGTCAGGTATCTCATTATTTTAACAGTTATTTTAACTAAAAGGAATGAGAATTTCTAATACAGATATTCCAACTTTGACAAAAGAATGAGAATCGGAATGTGAGACTAGGATAAAATGAGTTGTGGATAAAGCGTGTCACATTAGAAGATTTTCCTTTCTTTAGCTTAAAAGGCTTGAAATCTGGTAAAAATATCATAAAGCAAAATCTAACCTAAGCTTGTTCTTAAACAGCAGTTGAAAGTAAAACAGCGCGATCTCGAACAGGCCAAAGAATTGGGTGGTTTATGATCAATTAAAATAATGTTGTTTAGCAATGATGTATGTTAAGCTATAAAAAATTGATCCGACCAAAAAATGTTGATGTGAGCCCACAACAGGAACGTTGGATACATCAATGATTTTCTGGAGAATCACCAGCTCTGTTGTTGTTATTTAATTTATGTTTGCTGTTAATTGCTTTTCTCTATATATTTGGTTAAACCTTCTCATTTTCTTTTTATTATCTACAAACATGAATAATTTAAAAAAATAATCCACTGCAATAGACTATGAAATAGCTTCTTTACAGAAGAGTTTCACTATAGCAATAAACATCTGGAAATTAAAAATGTAATAATGACAACAAACATGTATGCTGAACAGACAATTTTCTAACAGTTATGAAAATGTGTTGAGTATGTAAAATATATACTCAGAATCACAATAAATTATTATTAAAAATCACAATTTTGTATCATTTTATTTTTCTAAACAATGAAATATATGATTAATTTGTATATAATAATAAATTAAATTTATAATATGATTGTCTATTACATAAAAGTATTTTTTTAGATCAATAATTTCCTTAAACATTTTCTCTTAAGCTGCCTGCACACAACCAATAATATTGACAGTATATATAGATTAAACTTATTTGAATAATATTAAAATATTGAGACAGGGAATTAAGGAAAATCTAAATATTTAAAAAAATAAAATTAGTTGGGATGCTCTCAATGTAGGGAGTACATTTAGTGTTGTTGTTAGCTTTGATTTAGCAGATTTCTGAACATAACCGATTCCAAAGAACTTCAGATCCGATCTATAATTATCATTCTCTCAGAGTTTAAGGGATATATCAGATGAATTGATAAATAGCAAAAAGCAATAAATAAAAAACAAAACAATATAATTAAACAGATTTCATCTATGTTTAACATTCTGGCCATGATGTAGAAATTTTTACAAATACCTGGCCTTTTAACCCCTGTAGAAGCGTCCTGTTTGATTCTGTCAACCCCAACTGTTCTGTACCTACTTAACCTTTATATAGGAACTTTGTTCAAAAAAAAAAAAAAGCAATATTTACTATTTTTTTGTATTTTTAAATATAAAAATGTTAGTAAAAATTATCCATATCCATGGCGAATCGCTAAGTCTTTTGTAGGTATAAATCACCCATACTCGTGACATTCTACAAGTTTTGTGTAAGTAGAAATTACAGAAACTTACAATACAAATTTAAAAATGAGGATTTAAATTTTAATTCTTCCTTATATCTAATAGCATAATGTACATATTTTAATTGTGTTGCAATAATTTTGATATTTGCATGTTTATTTTCTTGCTCTCTTGTTCAATATATTTATATTTTTTAGAGTTTTTTTAAAATTTAGAAACTAAGAATTAATGTAAAAGCCAATAAATTGTAATAAGACTGAAATAAAATTAGATTAAGTTTTATGAGTTGTAATTAAAAATTACTCATACACGGGAGTAATGTAAGTTAATTCACCTCATGACCAAATAGTTGAAGCACTAAGCCACTGGCTTGAAGGAAAACATGAAAAAAAAAAGAAATTAACTGCGTCTGAACAAACTATCAGAAGGAAATCTTAAAGAGATCAATTTCTCAAAAAATTAAAACTTTTACATTTTTTTTTTTTTTTAATCCATTACAAACTCATCAATTTCATTATTTTTAATGTATACCATTGTGCTGAAAAAAATATTATTATATCCAAGTAAAGCAAACTGTACTAAAAAAATAAATAAATCAACTTGGAATATATTTGCATTCCCAGCCAAAGTTGAGTGCACTGACAACAGTACAGTCCCTATATGTGTGGACAATTTTAAGATGTAATGATAACACTCTTCGCAATGCATGGTGTTTCTATAAAAAAAAAAAAAAGACTATTCTGCAGAAATTTTTTACGAATTAAATTAAGTTTACGACTTTGTCTCCTTGCATCCATCTTTCAACTGATGTTAGCCTCAAGATTGTGTTCCAACTGGCCACAGTGTATATTCACTTGGATTGATCAATATTATTGATAAGTGAGAGGTGCTTTATTACATAAGATAAAAAATAATATATGTTTATAAGATTCATAAGGCTACCTAGCAAAATAATTTAATAAAATTTTCAGCATTCAGGAATATAGTTATAATAATAGCACAAAGTTGTATTAAAAGTTATGGTAAAATACAAATAATATCAAATAACATTCATTACTAGCCTTATGAAAGCAATTTATATATTTTATAGCAATTACATATTTTTCTGTTTTGTATAATTAATAAATGTATATATTTTTAAATTTCCAACACTTTAATTTCATAAACTTTACAATGAAAACATTCATTTTAAAATATCAGATGACTAACATCATCTACTTAAAATTTGTTTACAATATCGTAATAGGTTAAATTTTGTTATGGTATTGTCATATGTAAGTGCTTAAAATTAATGTTCATTTTTACTGATAACTTGTTACAAAATTATTTTATATACAATATTTACAATACAGAGTAAAGAGGAAATTGGCAAAGTTTTTTTGACAAAAGGAATTTAAATGAAAAATAAATTGTAACAATTTATTTATAAACATTTAGACCAATAACATGTTAATTATACTATCAACTTTTTTTTTTTTAAACTTTTGAAAGTTAACATCGTATACATATTTTAAATTATCTCGGTATAGACTATATTTACATCAACTATTATTTATATATAATTTTTGTATTTACAATTTATTAATTTATAAAAATTAGTTATCTTGGAGTTGTCCATTTGAGGAGCAATACAACTGAACTAAGCCAAACTGCTGGGGACCTAGCCGCTGCACAGTTGTGCTCTAGACAAAAAAATATTCTAAAATAAAAATCAAGCATACAAATGCAATGCAAATATCATAACATTATTACTAATTGATTTAAGTAATGCAATATAAAGTTTCCTTAAAGAATTATTTCTCTTTCAATTAATGTAAGGGCAAATATTTTTATGTAGGAGAAGCTTAATTGGGGGTGCGGTCACTGAATGAACACACAAATAAGAAAAACTTATTATATTGTGTGCCAACATTTCGGTCTAAGTTTTAGGCAATCATCAGGGCTAAGAAAAAAACAGATAACAACAGATAACTACAGTGGTAGCACCAGCAATAGTAAAAAAAAAGTAAGAACTAAAACAGTTAACAACTAAGAATTAACTTTTGGTTAACTTAACTTTTTTTTTTACTATTACTGGTGCTTCCATTGTTGTTACATCTATTGTTATCTTGTTTTTTCTTAGCTCTGATGATGACCTAAAACTTAGGCTGAAACGTCGGCAGACAATATAATAAGTTTTATCTTATTTGTGTGTTTATTCATTGACCGCACCTCCTGTATCAGTACCTGTATACTATAAAAAAACATATTAATCAAATAAATTATTCTTTATCAAGCATATAAGTTTTCAGCTTAATGCATATAGTTAATGCTGTTATATGTTTTATTGCTATATTAAAAACCAAAATTTTAAATTTCATGCAGTAGATTGCTTGGTTATTGTTATTATATAAATAAACAAAGAACAATTAAGCTTACCACATATTTCAATAAAAATATTTGAATTACGTTGAATATTTTTGGAAGATCCCAAACAAAAGCCTCAACTCTTCCTAAACAAAGTTAATCTCTAGCCTGTAAGTAGGCTTTCATGGCCGAGGGAGTCTGGACACCCTGATACACTTGACTCACATGCAGCACTCTACTTAGGATCCAGCCAGTAGGGTTTGACTATTATATCTAGAGCAAGACCCACCTCATAAATCTTGACCTTCACACTCTAGCCACAATAGGTTTGCAACCTGTAGGGGCAACCGTCCTATCCTGGTCGAAGTATATAAAGGTCTTAAGCCCAGCTATCAATTTAACTTCTCAAAATTTAATCTAGTCAAATATCTAAGGATTAACTCTTCCTTATAAATCATATTACTGAATTTGTTCCCTATGAAATAAATAAATAATAAAAATCCTGGATTCCATGTAAACACCCAATGTAGACGTGAACTGTAGACATCATAGCAAATCTAAAATCAATTGATATCAAAATTATTCAAATTATTTTGTAATGCTGGAGTTTTTGAAGATTCCTAAAGTTGGCAAAACGTTAATTAACTTAAAATTAAATTTAGCCTGAAGAACTTTAATGTTTAATTGTAATCTTCTGAAAATAATCCAATTTAGTTTTATGATTTTTTCCTCTATTTGGTGTACTGCTACCTTATTAGCAAACTTATCAACACTTCTTTGAAGCGCCTTAGCTTCAGTAAAGAAATTAATATTTCTATTAAGGAAAAAATACCTGTAGTATTAAAAATTCCCTTTTTATAATTATTAATTTCTTCAATAATTATATGCTAAATGGAGGTGCTTCGATGAAGATTTGATGTTTACAAATTTTATGGCAGTAAATATAGCATAAGTTTCATTCTACACATTGCTTTTATTTTTATTATTTATTTTTTTTTTAGTGAAAAATAAAAGTTTTAAAGAAATAATTTTGATATAAAATTTTTTTAATAAAAGAAGTTTAAGAAAAAAAAAATTGAAAATATATTTTAAGGAAGGAGAAACCCACCAATAATATTGGACATTAAATAAAAGAAAAAAAAGTAGAAATAAAACACTTGAATATAAGCTCTCTATAAAAATTAATTATCTGATTCATCCATTCTATTTTTTATATTACAGATAGAAAAATGTTTTAACTAAAGGTTTAGATTCATTTTTTCTTCCTTTATGATGAATATAAAAAATAATAAAATTATTAGATAAATTCATTTATCTAAGTTCATACCTAAAACTGGCAGAGGTGTTGTAGGACCTTTGACATGAGCAAGCTGCGGAGTGTCTTCTTGAAGATCAACTTCTGCACTCCGTCTATAGAGCGAAAACTGTGTAGCGAGACATCGTAATCTCAGCTTACCCTCTCTAAAAAGGCTAGTTTTAGCCTCTAATTCAATTTCTGTCAAGCCTGCTTTTTCTTTTGTTTCTATATTTTGCCAATTTTTAATCTGAAAGCAGTTGGAAAATTAAACAAAAACCCAATATTATTCCTTAGAAATTGAATAATACAATAAAATTCTCTGAAATAGTTTTAAAACACTGATTCATATAAATTATATATTAAACATTATTATTAAAAATGAGATATATTAAAAATAAGAAAAAACAGAGCTCATGACTACTGAAATAAATTTCAAGAAAAAAGCAGTAAACACCAAATATGGAAAAATAAAAGTAACCATGAAATTTAAGTATTTGGAGGAAATAATATGTTACAACGGTTCTAAAAAAAGAGAGCATCCGAGAGAGAATCAGAAAATTAGAAAATCTAAGCTTTCAAACAGGCAAAATTTACAATAAAAAGAACCTTTCCTCCAATGCAAAATTAAGGCTTTACAACGTTGTGATAAAGCCTGTAATTTTGTATGGAATGGAGGCCACATGTCTACCCAACTTGGAGAAGCTGCTAAGAATAGAAAGGAGGATCTTAAGAAAAATCTATGGGCCCAGAAAAACACAGGAAGGTTACAGGCAAACGAAGAGATATACAGAGAAATCAAGGACTTGGAAATCTAGATAAGAATCAGAAGGCTGATGTTCTATGGGCACATGAAAAGAATGAAGAAGGAAAGATTGAACAAAATGATCTTTAACAAAATGTTTAGCTACAAAAGCATGGGAGGATACACGAAGCAAATAAGAGAAGAATTAAAAAATCTTAAAATTTCGGATGCCGACTGTCTGGATAGAGACACATACAAGAAAACACTGAAAAGTCTCACCAATATTTGAAGAGAAAATAGGAGGGGTACAAAGTGGTCCGAAGAAAGAAACTGCGATGGGAAGAAAGAAAATCAAGACTCCCAAAGAAGCCTAACCAATTCGCGTGATCCTTAGTGGCCGGTACGTGATTAAAAAAAAAAATGAGAAAAAAAATGTCGTCATTTTTTATTGTTTGGCCTGGTTATTTTAAAAAAAATAAAAATACATAGTAAGGTCCATAAGTTTCTGGCCTGCCCTCATTCCACTACTTCAAGCAGGCTGAGACTTGCCCGTCGTACCTGTCTATGCCTGCACTCTCCATACCCATACTGCGGGTGCAGTTCCTCAGTCCTGTCAGTCCGTATCTAACCTTAAAAGAATCTGTGCGTCTTAACAATGTTCAAGATTGAATATCGTGCTGTTTAAAGAGTTTAATTAAATTCTTGTATAAAGAGGGCCTTACTCCTATGCAGATTAAATGAGCGCTTGAATGGTGCATATT
The DNA here is from genome assembly GCA_948150685.1 of Rhaphigaster nebulosa. Taxonomy (NCBI): domain Eukaryota; kingdom Metazoa; phylum Arthropoda; class Insecta; order Hemiptera; family Pentatomidae; genus Rhaphigaster; species Rhaphigaster nebulosa. The sequence goes on from OX411310.1 coordinate 96,309,184, forward strand.
TTTGGGAGTCCTTCCCCTCGTATTCCACTGTAAAAGAATGAGAAAAATTATTAAAGTTAGAGAGAGAAAGTCTGAATGACGATCTGTGTCCTGGTCGCCCATAGGAAGCTGTCACTTCTGAAACAATCCAACTTTTGGAAGCTGAATTGCTGTCTGATCGGAGGCTGAAGACAAAAAAAATAGCAGCAAGTTTGGGACTTTCAAAAACCAGTGTTCTGAGGATCATTAAAGAACATTTGTATATAAGCAACGTGAATGCAAGATGGGTTCCAAAAATTATCTCGGCTGCTCAAAAAGAAGAACATGTTTGCTGCTGAAATGAATTTTTACATAGGTATAATACCGACCCAACAAATTTCTTGGATTCTATTGTAATTGGGGATGAGACAATGGTTCTATACTATGAACCACTCAACAAAAGGGAGTCCATGGAATGGAAAAGGCCAGGAGAAGCACCTTCGCTAAAGACAAAAGTCACGCAGTCGACAAAAATGATAATGGCACCACTTTTTGGGATTGTAGAGGACTACTGCTGACTGATTTTGAGGAAAGGAACACCACAATGAATGCTGAGTATTATGCAGCCCTACTTCACTGCTTACGAGACGCTATCAAAAAGAAAAGGTGGGGAAAGTTGAGCAGAGGTGTTCAGCTTCTTCACGACAATGCTCCTGTCCCCACCGTATTGATTTCCAAGGCCGCTGTGAAGGACTGCAGATTCCAAGAAACCTCCCATCCACCCTGACTCCCATCCAGTCCAGATTTGGCCCCTTGTGACTTCTATCTTTTCTCAAAGTTAAAATCTGACCTTCGTAGAAGGAGATTTAAAACCGACGATGAGTGGAAGAACATTTTTCTAACAAAGAAGAAAATTATATTTTTCATGGTATAGAAATGTTGCCTAAGCGTTGCATTAAGTGTATAGAGCTTAGAGGAGAATATATTGAAAACAATAACACCATTTTTTTTCTTTCACCTTTCCTTCGTCATCAGGCCGAAAACCTTACTATGTAAAAGATGGATGTTATAATTTAATTGAAATTGGAAATAAAAAAATGCTAAAAAGTATATTTTAAATTTTATTATGTTAATCTGTCTTTAGTAAGTCTTTAGAAGGAATTTTAAAACTGTACTAGGAGGTTGAAGAGAAGTAGATTATCAGAAGAAAATTTGATTCACATATTGTTCATTTCTTAGGTAATGAATTTGATTAATTTAGTTATAAAATATTACTTTTATGAAAAAATAAAGAAAGATTAGGGGACCAACAAACTTAAAATAACCAAGATAACTTAAAGTTTTATTGGTACTTACTTAAGCCAAATACATTTAAAACTATGAAAATAGCAATCATAGTATATGTCAAATAATGTAATGTTATATAATCTATATGATCTAGCAAGAAGTATACCAAACATGGACCTATGGACAATATAGGAATTTGTAACTAATAACATATGATTTTACTGATATTTACATACCTGTTTACCATTAAGGTACCAGGTGAGATTGGCAGGAGGAAATCCTCCTCGGGATGAGCAATTGGCACGTATTCTATCACCCAAAGAGTATTTTGTTTTTTCCACCATTACCTCAGGCAGGGCTTCTGGCTCTTCTGCAAACAACCAAATTTTATCTAAGCACAACAACAGTAATAATAGTTCGACCCCTTGGAATGACAAGGTTCCAACTAACACATCATATGTTTCATGAAAATTGATGTGAAAGTTTCATTGACTCATTCAGTACTTATAGTAGTGATTTCTGTATCTGATATTAGTTGGTGCTTGTCACTATATAATGTAAAGAATATTATAATGGCAAAATAACTTATCATTCTTCCCCCTACCTCATTCTTTGTAAAACTACAGCTGCAAACAACCTTTGAAAACTACAAAAAATTGGTATCTGAACTGTGTTCTTGTAACAGCTATTTCTTCACATATTGGAGCATGAGTACATTCTATTTGTAGCAGAAGCCAGATAAAACCTTGCCACTTTAACAACTCATTTTCTTTGATTTTGTCAGTTGGAATCTTGTCATTCTAAGGGGTTGAGTTGTTGATTGAATAAAATAATTTGGTGCAAGCCATATTTTTTTTCCAATATTCATATACCAGAATCAACTTAATATAATTCATAATATACTAACCAATTTTATTTTTATTTTTTGATGTATTCTTACCCGTTACGATTACTGGAGCTGTCTTAATTATTGTGTGGAATAACGGAGCATCTGCTGAAACTTCACAACCATAGAAACCAGTCAAGTTTTTCTGTACATTGTTTAGTGTCACAACAGTACTATTGGACTGTGAAATCTGAAAAAAATATAAATATTATCTAGAAATTAATGATACATTTATTAAAATTTTTAGATTTATATTTAAGGAAATATTATTAACCCTAGCAAGTAAGTCAACAATTTGGAAACTGTATCCATCGAAATTTGAATACCTTCTAATAGTGTGGTGTCTCCCTACCACTGCCAATTTTATGCAATGTAAAAGCCAACTGATCTCTTGGGTGGACCAACTCTTTTTGTATAAGTTGAACTCTTCTTTACTTGAAAGTACTTATCAATTTTTATTTAATTACAGATAAATTAGCTCTATTTTAAAGGATAATTTGCTTTATATCAGTTTTAAAAGGAGAAATTTCATTCTAGTTGATTTTGAAAGTTATACATTAGATTTTACAATATTAGATATGTTTACAATAACACAAAATAGGATGTTATAATGAAAAAAGTAGAAAATGAAAAGATGTTATATAATTATAATTAATTAAACTATTAATAATATAATATATTAATTAATGATATAAATCAGTTGATCCTATTGTATACTAGGTTTAAATAAATCCTCGAATATCATGGTACAGAAACCATAGCGCAGTAATAACCATAGTCCGGATTTGTATGCTGTAAAATCTTGCAGAGTACTCGTATGCCATATAATATGTAATAAAGACAGCAAATATATTCAAATATACTAATGTGCATATAAAAAGTTATGATCTAAGAAAGAAATTGGAAGAGGGACTAAAAATTAAACGATAATTATTTCAAATTTTGTTATTTATATATTGTTATGATTATTATTATTATACTGAGGGTTGGGAAGCCTTTCCTCAACATCACCCATGTTAGACCATTTCTGAGATTATTGCAATGACAAAATTAATTAGAGTTAAAATGTTAATAGTGCAAACAGAATTTTATTTAAAAAAAACAGACTTGTAAAAAAAATTATTTTAAAAAGAAAAATTATTGACATTAAAATTATTATAGTGTTATAATCAAATGAGCAGTGGAACAATTGCTTGTTTGAGGGATCAAAAAGTAGAATTTTTATATATATTAAAAAATATATTTAGAATAAATTTATTCTACAAACATGAGTATGTGTTTTTTGAAAATAAAGTTAAACTAAGAATATCGACACACTACTTGGATTACGCTTTCTTAATTAGTAAATCATTGTGGTGAGACATACAGTATTTTGTTGAGTAATTAGGGACTTCTGCTCATTAGCTGGCGAGAGAAGAGGACTTGATCTTGACATCGACTGTACTAAGTGTCTTATATCGAGCCAAGTTCATTTTTAAATTTCTGAAAGTCAGTATATGAGTTTTAAAAGTTTTTTTGTTATTTGTAAGTTTGCATTATTGTGATATTTTGGATTTTAAAAAGAGTTTCATAATATATTTTTGATCATTAATAGAAAAATTGCCATTTCTTCTTAGTCACATTATGTTTAAATTATTTCCATTCTGGTTTATGAAAAAAAAAAAAAAAAAGATATATATATATATATATATATATATATATATATATATATATATATATATATATATATATATATATATATAAATATATCCTTTTTGATTGTTTGAAAAAACAAATTAATCTATATATAGAATCTATAATATACATACATATATATATATATATATATATATATATATATATATATATATATATATATATATATATAATATGTATAGATTAATTTTAATATGATTCACTTTTTTTTATCTTGTTTATTTAGTCCTAAAGAAGACCTGCAGAGTGGGTCAAAATGTCGGTTTCTAATAAATAGTTTATACTATTTGTGATCCATTTTTTTTACCGCCTCCCGGACCATCTTATTCCTTCATTAAAGTAAGATAATTTCAATAATAGTACTGATGGACTGAGCAACGCTATAGAATTATTTATTTAATTTGTTAGCGTGGAGAAAAAAATATAATAGTTATATGTCTTACAATCATTTAAGCACTTAAAAATAATTTTACTTTTCTTATTCTTTCGTTATAATTTTTATTGTCAACTATTAATTATTCAATATCTTATTTTAAATAGTCACAAATTTACAAGCTGTGTTTGAAAGTCGGATTGTAATAAAGAGTTGCTGCCCTCTTAATAAGATCATAAATAAAACTTATTAAAAAGGAAATGAAACATTAGATACAAGTTAGATACTGGGAAGGGTGCCTGAAAGCTAATCAATCTTTAAGCTTCAATTAAGAAAGGTAATTCAATTTACAAATTTATACTTTCTGAGGCTGGCTACAGAATCTGTGATTAGGCGATTTTAGCTGAATCAGGTCATTTACCAAACTTAGTCTAGTCAGGCGGAAATGCTCCCTCATCCTATAGTGAGGTTGTTCATATATTAATAACTGTGTAACAATTTTTTTTTTTTTTAAATCAATCTATTAATAATGAAATATTTGTTACTTTTTTGTCAATAGTGCGTTGTACATAACTGGGTTTGATAAGAAAATATAGAGTTATTGTTTAAATAGAAAAAAAAAAGAAATTTATCATTTTTCAACACAAAACATTTTAATTTATTACAAAAAATTGTATATTTTTAGATGCGATAGTAGCATATACAAATAAATTTTCATCAATGTAAAAATAGCCCATATCATTATCAAACTTTAGGCCGGAGTTATTTCATAGTCCATGATCTCTATTTGTAACACTAGAGAATGCATTGTTCTTCAATCTTGCCCCTCATGTTTTTTAGTAAAGCATCAAAATCACTTAGCTATTGATGCAGATAAGAACATCAAAGAAAGTTTTAATCTTTTTATGAACACTATTATGATGTCCAATACAAATTTTAGATTTTTCTCATCTCTGAAAACTAGATTTTTTTTTGTTCACTTGTCGTTTAAGAATAGATTTTTTTTGTATATTCAAAAGCTTAAGATGAAAACCTCTTAGCGAAACCAATTATTTTTTGAAAAGTTTTCTGCTTTTATTTCAACATACTATTTGGGAGTTAAAACAAAAACAAGTGTTCCCTGGTTGAAACTTTTTTCTTGATAAAAATTTTCATTTACAGCTGTCACGGATAATAGAGGCAATTAGCAAATTGCCTGTTCTCATCCAGCTCCTTTTTAATCACTTACTCATAACCTACTTAAACCAGGGAGGGTGGCATGCCCTACTCTCCCTCACAGAAAAAGTGAAGCCAAAAAGTGGGGATTTGACCAAGCCCCTATTGCCCAGGTTTCACAAACAAATATAGGGATTTCTCCCAATTTAAGTTATTATCTGCAAAACCGTCCATTTAATCGCATATGAACAGAATATAAAATGTAGTAAATAAAAGTTTCAATTATTTGGTTCATCAATCCTGAGAATCCAATAGGCCGTTCTCGACGAATTCGTGCTTAAATCTCTGTTCTTTTCAAACTGATTTTAACTGAAACTGATTTTCAATGTAAATAGTAAGGATCTAAAGATATATTGACTGTTTTAAAATGCAGAGACAATTAAAATTTAATGAACTAACTTTGTAACAGACGGTAGACGGTATTAGTACGGATTGTCCTGCCCCTTTTATGACACGCCCCATTGCCCATAAGTCCTATCTTTTTGGCTTCACTTTTCCCGTAGGATTATCCTCTCTATTATACTCCTTCCTCCAAGAATTAAACTCATATTGGTATGCCTCACAGATCCACGGTTCAGCAAAATAGATGCACGTACAAAATCTACAATCTATTCAATACAAAATTTTAAGATTAAAAATATAAGCTTCTTTGCACTTCAATAACAAAACAAAAAAAAAAAAAATATTTGAAGACCCACTTGGATGTCTATAATCTTAAACTGAAGTCCGAGAAAACAAAGAAACAGTCCGTTCAATATAGTGTTTCTAGTTTTAAAAACTTGAAAAAAAAAAAAATGGATGTAAAAGGTTTCGAAATCAAATCGGACTTCTTCAATCGCCGAAATACAAACAATAACCAAGCAATTAATATATAACATGGCGTATTATTGAAATTCTATTTGTTCTAAAGTCTTTAAATATTACTAGAGAACATCGCTCCAAAATTTAATACAGTCGAGAAATGTTCAAAACCAAAAGCTTGTAGAAAATTAGAAGCATCTTGCAAAGCGTAAGGTATAATTTGAGATAAATATGAATATTAAATAAGAGTAGCTAAATGGAGCTGGATAATTATCTGCCTGGAGTTATGTTTGCATGGAGAATTAAACGGTGCTAATGGCCATCTTGGCTGGAGCCCAGGGGCCATCTGTTGCCCTGGAGTCCTCTCCTCTCTGCCCAGAACTGGATTATAGATTTTAGTTACACTGTCGAGAGAGTCCCATACTTACCTAGATTAATTTAATAACTTCAAAGCTGCAGCAGAAGGTATGCAGCTATGTCAATAGTTATGTCGAATTTCATGCTAAATCCGAGTTTTACTTGTTAATATATTTTTTTTTTTTTCTAATTCCCTAACAGTTTCTTCCTTAATCTCTTCTTTCTCCTGTAACATATGGTACACTTAACAAATAGATTGAGAAAGATTTTCGGTATGCTGTTTATAGATGCCTGCATGTCCTGATAGGGCTCGCCATTGTTTTAGATGTTCTTACATCTACATAGTATCTTATGCTAATTAGCCATCGTATCCTAACGACGTTGAGGGATTGGTGAGGGTGTTCTGCTATTGAGAAGTGGGTGGGTAAGACACTTCGCTGAACCCTTCTTTTTACGATTTCCTCAACATTAGATAGGGTAGGTAGGGGCAAAGCTCTGCAGTTTTTTATTTTTTTTTTTTTAAATTGTCGACAATCAGAAATGAAGTTTCTTTCGGTTTTACATCGAACTTTTCGACTAGGATCTTATCTGTAACTAATGTAATTCCACTTCGCTGCCTCTGTCATAGTATGAGAAAATGATCCAAGGCACATAGTGTCGGAAAGCATTTTTTGTTTTCCTCTGCCTTTTAACAACAGCATGGTCATTAAACAAAAGCAATGGTGAGCTTTGAATCTTCTGTGAAGAAGTATCAGACTCCTGTGAAGTTCCAATCTCTTCTTTGAAACTTTCTTTTCAGTGAACATAATTTCAAAATCTGAACTTCTATCGTGGGTTGAGCTACAATATTGAAGCTTGATTGACTGATAATTAGTACCTGCCTACCTCAAACAATACTGAACTGAAATATCATAAAAATCATAACAAAAATGCATAAAACAAACATCTCATTTTCTCAGCTCATCATTTGTCGAACTTCACGAATTTAGATAACACTTTTACAAAGATTAACATACTGTTTGGTGATCAGTTCTCAAACCAAAGACATTCTATTAAAAAATTTAGTTCAGAGCTTTGTCTCCACCTAGCCTAAGTCTAATAAATCATGAAAATTAGGTGATTTGCTTCTGCGAAATATGGTATTGCGCACTGTCTTAAAGATAATTTTATTCAGAAACTGCTAAACCGTTTCATAATTGATAGTCTAAAAATGTGTGCCGTCGGTGAGAACTGATAAGAGGATGCTGTTATAAATTAATAATTTGATCCTCAGAGTTAACGTAAGCGTAATAAGTCAGTGAGCTAGTTTGTTGTACTTAGTTTTAACCGATCTCAACCCCTACCTAGAGTGAATATAATTTTCAAATATATAGCATTTCCATGTCAATTGTAGTCTTTTACAAATCAATTGTCACCTTTTCTAATTAAATTGTAACTTTTCCCATTACAAATGTAACCTTTTCCAATTCAATTGTAACCCTTTCCAAATCAAATTTCCTCTTTTCCTATTCAATTGTAACCATTTCCATTTCCATTGTGACTTTTTCCATTTCAATTGTAACCCAACTGGACATGAATTATTTCAATATTATTTATTTTATTATTGAAAAATAATTATTTTAATTATAATAATGACTTTAAAAATAATTTCGGAATATTCTTCCAACAATTTTTCGTTCATTAAATAATTGGTATCATGTGCTATTTTCAAGTAGTTTAACATTTTGAAATAAAATTGTTTGTTTTTCAATATTTCTTATTTTTTACTTATTTGGTGGGTGAGGAGGGGGAAGGGGTGTGGATTTCATCGCTTTGGTGATGGCTCATTAGGTTTTCGAAGTTGCTAATGTCAAATTTACTACCGAAATTTTGTTCGGCCTCGAGCATTTCTACTTAATTATTAGTTTTCTAAATTTTTCGGTATAGGTATAGTTTACTAGATTTTTAAGGGTGATATTTTCTAATTTACTATCGCTTTTCCGATCGCGCATGCGCATTTCTATTTTCCGTTGCTATTGAAGGTTTATGTGATAAAGGGATCGTTTATTATGTTTTCGAGAGTTCTGATTAAATTCTTTTAATTGCATTTTTAATCGCACATGCGCGGTTTGCACTTCCATTAATGTTGGAGTTTTCTACGACATAGAAGTCGTTTATTAGATGTTCAAGAGTTCTGATTAGATTTCTTGAATTGGATTTTGGATCGCGCATGCGCATTTCGCTTTCCAGTTTCTTTTGGAGTTTTCTATGATATAGGGATCGTTTACTAGGTTTTAGAAAGTTCTGATTCCATTTTTTGAATTGAAATTTTTATCAAGCATGCGCATTTCGAATTACCATTACAGTTGACATTACAGTTAGAATTTTTGGTACAGGAATCGTTTATTAAGTTTTCAATCACTATATGTTCGAATTTAGTATCGGATTACTGATCGCGCATGCGCATCTCGATTGTCTGTTCTTATTGAACTTTTCTTCGTACATAAGGGCCGTTTATTAGATTTTCTTCTGATTCAGTTTTTCGGATTGGATATTTTATCGAACATGCTCATTTCGGATAACCATTGACTGACCTTTCTTTCGGTGAAATTATTATTTATTAGGTTTTATCGGACGATATACTCAAAAAATGCCAAATATAATTTGTAATTTGAAATGCGCATGCTCGATAAAAAATAAAAATTGAAAAATACTATCAGAATCGACGAAAACCTATTTAACGCTTAGTTTAACAAAGAAAATTTCAACAGTATCAGTAAATCGAAAAACGCTTATGCGATCAAAAGTCCAATTAAAAACTATCGAATCAGAACCCTCCAAAACCTAATAGACGATACCAGTACCTAAAAAATATCAGCAGTTATAGTAATTCGAAATGCACATGCTCGATAAAAAATCCAATTCAAAAAACTGAATCAGAACCTTCGAAAACCTAATGAACCATCACGTAAGCGATGAAATCCACCCTACCCTCTCCTCTCCCCCCCAAATAAATTAAAAATAATAAATATTTAAAAGTAAATATACAACAATTATTATTTAAAAAATTTAAACTACTTGAAATGAGCACTTAATATTAATTATCTAATAAACGAAAACAGTGTCGGAAGATATGCCGAAATTATTTCAAAAGTCATTATTATAATTAAAATAATTATTTTTCAATAATAAAATAAATAATATTGAATTAATTCATGTCCAGTTGGGTTACTATTGAAATCGAAAAAGTTACAATTAAAATGGAAAAGGATGCAATGGAATTGGAAAAGGTGACAATTTATTTTGAAAGGGTTACAATTGAAATGGAAAAGGTTACAACTAAAATGGAAAAGGAGACAATTGATTTGGAAAAGGTTACAATTGACGTGGAAGTGCTATAATAATTAAATTTATAACTAGCATTTATTGATATCAAATATATGCGATACTTTGTTGGATAAACATATCAATATTTTCTCAAATTTCGATTCCATGGAAGAGTATTTGAAAAGCTTTGGGGATGTGTCCTCTCAAGTGTTTGCTATCAGATTCTTCCAGCTTTCTTTGGCTGTTGCAAGTTTCCAGAACAGTTGTTCTGACAACTTTTCGAGGTATTCAACCCACCTCTTCAACTGCCTCCCCTTTCTCCTTTCATAGAATACGCCCATGCCGTGTTTCTAAAGCACCAATTATTTGGCCATTCCTCGTCTGCCATTCTTTTTTTTTTTTTTTTTTTTTTGTAAATGAGCACAAAGTAACCATCGCACTTGTCATGTTCCTGAAGAATTTGTTTTTTTATTCGTTGGTTTCTTATTCGTATTTCAAACGATTCTTACAATTGACATGACAAATATAATTTGAGACAGGATGAATATTCCACAGAATAATATAGTATTGCATTTTTCATAACTGCTTCGGTTACGAGAATTCTTCTGAGGCTAGACGCTAATCTGCTTTATAATTCTTGTTCAGTATATCTTTAAAAGATTTGATTGAATTTTGTATGAAGATAAGAAATTCTATTTCTCGAAATATTTCAATGTTCAGATAGGTAGATATTTCGATTATGATTTTTATTTACTAAATTCTGAAAATTGGCGAATTTATCGAAAAGTTTTATGAATCGGATTTTTCAAAGTAGCTTGAATTTTATAAAGAATAACATTGCTTATGTTGACTAAAATTTCCATATTTCTTAAAAAATAATTTTTTTTTTTTTTATCTTACACTAGGATTCCGTTGGCCTGTTGAGCCATCCGTTTCCTTGCAGCCCATATATAATTTAACCATTTTAGCATATATGCTATCTTCATCTTCAAAGTGTACCCTTATGTCCTCAAGTGTTGGGCATGAGTCAAGATGCTCTCCAATCATCTCTCCGTTGTTGCAAAGAGTGCAGTCTGGAGAATCTCCAATCCCAATCCGATGCAAATGTTTTTCTAGGTAATCGCGGCACGTTATGATTCGGAAGCTGGCAATCGCTTGTCCGAGAGAGGTTAGGAGGGAAATGTCCTTCTTCCTCTTATAACACACCCCGCCTCCTCTCTTCAACCTTTTCAGAATATCTCTACCTTAAGTGGTGTGTCAATATTCCTTCTGTAATCCTTTTAGCAGATTCGAAACTGAGAGCATAGCGAGGTTGGTCCATCTTTGATCTCTTCTTTGCGAGCTTGTGTCCTCATTCCCATGAATTCCACAATGTCCCGGAACCCATTGGAGTGCTAATTTAGTCCCATTTATTATTAGTTGGTGAGAGAGACGCCTGCAGATCTGCACTAAGCTGCCCTCCCAATCTGCTGCTGTAGAATCCGCCAGGATAGCTGCCTGAGTGTCAACTAAAAGTACCACTTTTTTATGGATTACCTTAATCAATTACTCAAGTGCCAGTCGGATTGCTGTGACTTCTCTCTCAACGTTTGTGGCTAAGCCAGCTGGAGCTGCAAGCCGGAACTATTTGCAATAAACGTATGCTCCTGCATGATTCCTGGCTGCAGATTCTTCAGTGTACACGTGCACCTAGTCTTTATCCGAAAACCTGCAAGAGTTTCTCTTGAAAAACTCAGCAAGAGTAATAGAAACTCAGCAAGAGTTTCTATTACACATGCTTTCATTAATTTGGAGATGTTTCTTTCTTTGACACTAGAACAAAGTAAGTATCTCCAGAAAAACTGTTGGCTGATTTGCAAATTCCGTAAGTGGTAGTGATGGGAACACCTGTTGCCTCTCGGATTGCGGGTCATACTTTTCAATTATATTTTGCACTTCGAATGTATAGTTGGTCTGTGTTTTTAAGCGTTGTGAAGGATGTTTTATGTCTCCCAATAGTCAACGTCTAACCTTTTCAATCGTTCTTGCATGTTTATTGTTTATTGCACGGGCTTTCAGTGGCTGTATATCAGTTTTTAGCTCCATGCCGTTTAGTTTATAGCTGTTGACTTAGAACTTTAGTCATAAGCTCTACATTTAGCTTTTTAAATGAGGTTTCTGGAGCTGTGATAATAAGTTCAAATCCGTAATCCATGACAGGGCGAATATACGATTTGTAAGTGAGACTTAAGATATTTAATGTTGTTACCCGTTTAGTGCCTGTCAACCATTTAAGAACCGTTATTCTCTTCGTTTCCATATTAATTAGTTTTTTAGGTGTTTGTTCCAGGTCAGTTTTGCGTACAAATTTACACCGAGATAAGATACTTCATCTGTTAGGGGCAGGGAATCGTTTTGGAGTCTCAAAGTCACTTTGTGAGGCTTGGTAGAAAGGCGAATAGCTCAAATTCCGACTTCTAACAGTCCAAGGAAAATTCTTTCTCTTGGATCCACTGTTCAAGTTTCTGTAGCACTTGTGTAATTCTAATGCTTTGCTATCGCTACTGATTACGCATAAAACGAGATAATCAGCAAATAGAAGTACCTTAGCTCCGGAAATTGACCAATTAGGGTTTTAATGTCATCAATCGTAATGCTAAATATCTGCGGACAAAGCATAGAGCCTTGCGGGAATCTTTGTTTCATTCTTCTATAAGAGGATGATGAGTTCGTGTATCTTAATTTTATAAGCCTTTGCCTTAGAAACGCAGACTTAGTCCTGTATAGATAACCCCTCATTACCCTTTTCAAGAATTTTATTCATGAGCTTTTGTCACCACACCCCACCAAAAGTAATTTTAAAATCTATAATAATTGCAATTGGACTTTGTTTACGTTGGAAACCATCCTTTATCTCCTGAGAGAAACGATTTATTTGTTCGGTGGTATTCTGATGTTTTCTAAACCCTGCTTGGTTGTTAGTCATTAGTTTATGTCGGATGACTTCCTCCGCTTTTTGCCTCTCTACTGGTGTATAATTTTGCCACACAAACTTAAAAAACTTGAGCATTGTGTCTTTAGCATTTGGTCCTAGATAGATAAGGGACTTGGGTAGGATTTAATCAAGACTGGCACTTTTTCCTTTCTTGGTTTGAGCAAAGACATACTGTAATTCGTGAGGTTCCGGATTGCTCCAGAAAAAACTGTTTTCTTCTTGATTGAGCAGCTGCTCTTGCTTCATCTCTTTCTTGCTTTATTTTTTGAAGCTCTTCTGACCAAAAGGGAGTTTTTTCCTTGAATCACATGTAATTGCGCTACAGCTAGAACATACTTTAGCATGGCTATTCCTTTTTTTTTTAAGAACGATCTATGTTTGTTTTTTCAGCGAGGTCTTTACTAATTTGGACCTTGGTAAGTTGCGTATATAGGGTCCAGTTTGCTTTCTTGGTATTACATCGTGTCCAGCATGCAGAAGTGTTCGGCGATTTCCTTTTCACTAAAAATAAGTTTGTTACCTTTCCACATTTTGGCTGTTCAGTCTCGAAATTAATTTATGAGTGCGAACTCGATCTTTGTGAAAATCGAGTTCACTTAAACACATTCTAAAAAAGGTGCGTTTTACTGTAATAATTTCCGTCTTAAACACTGCAGAGTTCTCCTTCAGAGTAGCAATTGTAGATTGATTTATATAGAAATTTAACAGCTGATCTTGCTTCATCTCTTTCTTGCTTTATTTTCTGGAGCTCCTCTGATCAAATGGGAATGCATTTTTTCATTGAACCCTATGGAATTGCGCTTCAGGCACACTCTAGCTTGGCTATTCATATTTTTGTCAGTGGAACTATTTATATTTTTTTTATCAATGAAGTCTATAAAACTTTGGGAATCGGTAAGTTGTGTATAGTTAGTTTGTTTGTTTTATTTCCAGTTTATTTCCTTGGTATTCCATCTTGTTCTCAGAGTTCAGTAGCCACCCAAATAGGAAACCTATCCTTTATCACGTCTGGATCAAGGAAGGACTTGACCGGCTTAGCAGGAGCGGGTGTCTACATAGAGGATTTAGGCATTAACTTAAGTCCACCATTGGGCAAGCACTCTACTGTGTTCCAAGCAGAGAGTTTGCGATACTGTCTGCGGTCACATATGCGGAAGTTATTGGTTGCGATAGGGCTGGAATTACTATCTATTCAGACAGCCAGTCGGCTCTCCAAACCCTGAAATCCTCTAGGGTAACTTCCGTTCTGGCAAAAGAGTGCCAATAGGCATTGAATCTACTCGCCTGCTCGAAGAGATTGGAATTAGTATGGTTCCTGGACATAAAGGAATCAAAGGCAACGAGATAGCTGACCAAGGGGGATCAAGAGAAGGCACTGAGAACCCTAATTTTTGGCCAGAACCTTCAGTAGGCATCTCTAGAAGGTATCAGCGGAGGAAGGTCCACGATTGGACATGGAAAATAGCAGGTAAGGAGTGGAGGGAGTGCGTAGGCCTCTGACAGGTTAACGCACTAATTAAAAAACCCTCTGCTTCTAGAACCAAGTGGCTGCTGGGCCTCAACAGAACTCCGACTGCTTATCGGGGTACTTACAGGTCACTGCAGGCTTAAAAGACACTTAAAGATCTTTGGAGTAGTAGGGGATGAGACCTGCCAATCCTGTGGGCAGGCATCTGAGACTGCTCTACACTACACAACTGAATGTAATAGATACGCGTCATTAAGATACAGATTGTTAGGATCTGACAGAATCAGAGAACAAGAGGCACCCTCCATTGAATGGACGTCCCTTCTGAACTTCATCAGGAAAACCAGAAAGCTCGACATGGAAGCTTTCTATATTGGTGACCACCTCCGGTGTAGGCAAAACGGACCGTATTACAGTAGTTATTCCAATGAAGCTTTTACCCCTCAATAAAATTGAAAAGTTTCTAAAAAGACGTCTGAAAGATTAAAACAAATTTCTTTAACTTCCCACCACAAAATCCTTTGACATTAAAAATCTGATTTATTTATGTTTTTATTACGTAGTACATGAAGACGTCGTTTTTTGAAAAAGAGTTTAGCCAACTTTACAGAAAACATATGAAACGTTTTTTTTCCAAAAAACAATACGTTTTTAAAAAAAATTGTTCTTTATTGTTTACAGAAGAAGTTTATTAAGGTGGCAAAACCTTTATAATTATAATACATTTTTAAGGCTTTTAGCACAGATTTTAGCACAAGCCAAATTGGCGACTGAGAGCCATCAGTATTTGGTGCTTATGTCATCAATAGTTATTTTCACACCATTTCCAATTTTTTTTTCTCGATGTATCGTGAGCGGTGATTGATAGAGGTAGAAGTCACATAATAAATTGAAACCTAAATTTCTAATTTTTGGCAGTGAAGACTTTTTCAAAAAACGTCGTCGATATGTATGTATAGTGATAATTTAGAGATTGAAATTTGTATACATTTTATACAAAAAACAAGATGAAAAATAATTGGTCCATCCGTTCAAGAAATACTCGTGCCGTAGTTACACAAACCAATGGCCAAAAATGCGTTTTTTGGATGCAGAGGTCTCTGAAATGTAAAGATCTGTTAAAAATAAACATCGAAAATTTGAACCGATTACAAATACTTTCCATACAAAGTAACGGTAGGATAGTAAAAATACTTTTTAAAAATGCTTAAAAAGTAATTATATTGAGTCAAATTTTCGATATGCAGTTTACAACGCATCTATGAGTTTAAAAACTCCCTGAGTCCAAAAAACGTGTTTTCAGCCATTGGTCTGTCTGTACGTGTCTCTGTCTTTCTCTGAGTCTATGCCACGATTACTTCTGAAGGGGTGGACTGATTTTGTTGCTATTTCATTCTTTTGTAGCGTTTTGCCCTTTGATAGGCTGTGTGCTACGTCAAAACGGCTTTAACGATTTTGATGAAATTTTCTTGAGATCATCTCATGAAAGCCTTTTAAATTCGACGCAAATAGTACATTCCTCAGAAAAATCGGGAAAAAAGGAGGAAAATAATTTTTATTTGCGCATAACTCGAAAAGTATGTAATTTCAAAATAAAATATAACCAAATAAAACATAGAATAAAATAAAACAAAAAAATCATGAAAATTGGAATGTTACATATATATATATAATTGAATATATATAATATTATAATATTTTGTACAGGCCTTTGCACCAAAAGTGGTAAGGAAAGTCGTAGTGGACACACCTGATATTTTGTTATTAAATTTTATTTAATATGCAACATTCGATTCATAATAAGATATGGCTTTGTTATAAATTAGTTTGGGAAAGAAAATTATTAATGATAATATAGTGGCAGTTTAGTAGGACAAATTACGTTATTAATTGTATAGGGTGGGAAAGTGTGGAACAGAAACTGGTTTGCTGTTAGGTTAATGCATATTGCTGGCTGATTTGATGGCCATGCATTCTTCAGGAGCACTCCAACCGTGAGCCTTCTCTACAGCAAGGACCAATAATCGATCTATCGAATAGCTTTTTATATCTATGAATAAAATAGTAGAATTATTTTTTTAATAATCACCACAAAATAAATATACTTTATTACAATTGCATCATATTTCGTCCTTAAAGTGAAAACGACTATTGAATTGATAATTCGATTAGAAAATCTACAAGACCACGCATGCGGCGAAAGTCTAACCTTCATCAATGTTAGCTAACACGTGAGCATCAGTACAGTACGTTTTGTGTTCATTTATTAGTATCAACATTTTCGTATGATGATAATGAGAAAAAAAATTGATATAAAATTAGTGTATCTTATAATGAGAATCCAAACAAGAAAAAAAAGTTTTTTTTTTTTTAAATTATATTTATTGTAATATTAATTATAATCTATATATATTAATATTACAATAATTATACAATAATTATATATTAATTATAATATTATATATAGTTACTATATTCATCTCATATCAGGTTTGCGTGTTACAATGATTTTTTTCATGTAATATTGCACATTACATTTTTTTTCTTTTTAACTTAATTTAGACATCCACGCATGTCTAATCTAAATAATTGACATCCAGTGGATTGCCTGTCAAAATTAGCAATAATGTAATGGTATGTCAGGCATGAGGTATGAAAATACCCAACAGTTTCACTCCTATGGCATTATTCAGGAAGGGGCAAGTGGGACAAATCCCCGAGGCTTCCGGAGGGCCTGCGATGAGAGTTGACTAAAACAGTTTAAACTGTCAAAAAATATGTTTAATATATGGAAATATTTTAATCATTTCAATCGATAATAAATAATATTGCGTACTTATATCATACTCTGAAAAAATAGCCTAATTTATAATCATGTACGTTATTTATAGTTTAAAGAGAAAAGAAAGTGCTGTCTATTGATTCAAGACTAGCAAGAACATTATATTTTGATTCGATTGTTCAAATTTTCGCAGAAATAAAGGGAAAAAGAGTGCTATTGTAAATAAAACATATTTCATGCTCTATTACATTTATTATGAACACTTTAAATAATTACTTATTATTAAATTATACTATTATTATTAAGCAATTTTTTGTGAAAAATATGTTGAATTAGACATATGTTGAATAATTCTGTTCTACATTCAATACAAAATAAATAATTCTGGTTATCATAATGTAGTAGTAAGTTTTGTTTTCGTAATACCTTAAACTTAAAATACATAATACTCTTTAGAAAAAGAAAACATATTGCTTATGTGCCACTATTATTCCTGAATGACAGTAAGTTTCTTTATTTCGTTCTAATTCTATAGATAAAAAGTAGTTTTTTTCGAGTTGAGAAATGAAAAATGAAGTAATAAAAAAATGTTGTTTTGTGGTTTTGTCTCGTTGGAGGACCTGAAAGTTTTCTTTTTTTTTCTTTAGTAAGTTTTATTGAATGTTTTAAATGAGAATTGAAATTTCTTCATGATCGAAAAATAAGTATATATTACTGTTGTGCTATGTTTTGTAGATACTTATTTTGATCAAAAGCAGGAATTAAATACGAGGTAATTCAATTTATTAGATAAATAAATTTTTCATCAAATTTGACACCGACACAATCTAAAAAAATAGGTTTCACTTTACGGCCCTAAGGAGCGGGAGGGGGAGGGATGGGAGGCAAGAGAAGGGTGGAGGCTCTACTTAAGGTATAAATTTTCAAAAAAAAGAAAATTATTTTTCCAAACTTTTTTCCATTATTTTAAATAAAAGAACCTCAGAACTAGATAGATTTCCAATTTTTTCAGATTTATTTCACCATAAACCATATGAAGATTATAAAGTAAAAATAAATGGGAGGTCCACTTTTGGCGTAATTCTTCTTATAAAATATAATGGTAACTTGAGATGTATCACTTTTTTTTGGAAAAAAAAATTATCTAATTTTTAAGTTTTATTTTATATAATCTGTTGTATTTCATACTGCTTCTGAACATTAAAAGTTTGTCCGTCTATAGTTTAAAATGATATTACAAATGCCATCAGAGAGTTTAATGATTGTATTATCTGCCGAGAGAACGAGTATAAGATGTATACAGCAGGCACGCTAATCGGGAACGGAAGGTCGGGATGGAGATAAATGGTAGATGAGAAGTGAATGAAGGTAATCAAGCTAAGAGGACCTCCTTCTCTCCGCCCTCCCCCCATTTTCTCCCACCGCCGCAGTATATTCTTTAGTCGGTCTCTGGTTTTAAGGACGGCTCTGATTCTGGATAACGTCCCTTGCTTTTAGTCTTTACTGCTTCCTTCCCCGTCCCTTTTACCCTGACGTTGCTTGCCAAAGCCCTATTTTATTTTAGCTACTTAATTTGTCAGCCTGTCATAAGGGTTTAACGATTTTGAAGGAATCCTGTAATAAACAATTATTACAGAATCAGAAATATATTTTTATGAAAGGTATTGTGATGTAAGTACACACTGGGATTTACAAAGTTCGACTTTAAATGACTATAAAATCTTTATTTTTGAAGCTAGATTTTTACTGTTTTTTTTTTTTTTAAATTGTTCCTTAGACGATTATTTTTTAATATTTTACTCAAGCTCACGTTTTAATCACACCCGTTTTTATGGTATTGATAATTCAATTTAGATGCACCTAGTACGCACTTGCCCCTGCCTTTAGAGGTAAGTGCGTACGGGCTATCTGGAAGAATCATTATTCAAGCAGTAGCAGTTTAGAGGCAATTGCAAAATAGTTCGTTTCCGGAGGATTATTATACTGATGTAATCATAAAATAGAAGTTAAAACTTGAAAGTGGAATCTGGAACATAATTGAAAAAAAAATTAGTGAAAAAGAGAACTTTTATTTCAAAAATATGCTAGTCCGCTGTTGTCCCGGCAAAACATAATACCAGGGGTATAAGTTCACACCACATTTGTCCACAAAAAAGATCTGCGCTTACTCTTGCCATCATGTTTGTCACACGGCAACTCTGACTAGCTCTTAAAAACTAGAAAACTATCAAGGAGAAATGTAAATCAAAAGTATTTTGAAGAACAGCTTCTTAAGGTTCCATATTTTTTTTTTTTAATTAGCTCATTGGTGGATAAACCCCGAGATAGGTGTTTAACATAAGTTGAAAGATCCAGCTTAATCAACAAGTTGCAGCTGATGTCTACAACTCGTTTTACTTCACTTTAACGAACTTTCGTTAATTTCTGATACATTAGTGTTTAAAATCCATGCTCCCGTCCCGTAAAGAACTTTTTCGAATTGAAATTCTATAGAATAATAGAAAAAGTGTATTAGGTTATAACCTAATACAGGAAATTCCTGTCTACAAAATGGATTTTGAAATTTACCACGAAGAATTTTGCTTAAACTTTTATTATAGTATTTTTGGGCTTCAGAGATCGATCAACACTTTACCTCAGGAAGAATCTTATTTATTAGAAAAAAAAAAATTAAAAATCAATATATCTCCTATCTGAATAACATGGGATATGAGCCTTATGTGTATTTTGTGTTTATGCGATATGAACACGAAATGAACATAATTGGAAAGTAATAATTGCTCCTCCTTTTATTAATTATTGGACTTCCTAATATATTTGAATAAAAAAAGGGATAATAAGCATGCTCTGATAAATAAATCGTGTTTATATTCGTATAAATATATAGTCCTCTTAGTGTATAGTTTTTCTTTAAAAATTTTCTTGGCGATCTAATCGTCTTTTTGAAAAATGGTCCAAAAAAACTTCAAATGATCCGCCTCTCGAATCTTAAGAGCATGAGTTCTTGAGTTTGCGAAATTGTCCAGCATTCAGATAGGTCAGAACCTTATGAGGGTTTTATAAAGTAGTACTGTGGTGTTTCGTTGGGTGACATTTACTTATGAAGTGCTTTGCATAACCATAAAATATAACTATTGGATTTTTTTTTTTATGGCAGTCAACTAATTAAATAAAATGATATCCGAGCATAGTTCGGTCACCGGGTACTATTACAGGCACAGGTGGGGAGAACTAGTCCAGGAAGCTTATATAGATCGCAAATAGATAAGCCTGGAGACGAACTAAACTTAGACGGTAAAAGTCTTGGAAACCCTACACCAATTCTTCTCAAATGGTGATAAAGTGAAGTATGGTTTCTAAGTTATTTCAGACTTAAACACACTTAGAACTTTCTTCTTATTCAACCTATCGCAACATGGAGTAATGTTTTTGATCAGTAGCAGATCGTTGGTAAAATGGGGGTGCTGCTTCAGAACATTTTTAGCCTTTGTTTTAAATTTTCGAAAAAGAAAAACAAAAGTGTAAAAAAATAAAAATATTCATAAACTTTCTAAAATTCTAAAAGAACAAAATAAAACATTTCTTCCTTGCTATAACATTAATTGTTACAGTTCAAGCTTGATCAGTTTATTTAAAAATGAAATCCGTTCTTCTTGTTTCAATTTGCGCGAAAAGACTTTATACATAAGAAAACAATTTATACATATATTGTAACGTTCTTAAAATAATACTTGCTTTGGCGAGGATAGAGGTCCTTCGAGAGGTCTTTATTTCAAAAATAGTCCATTTTAACATTGATACAGGCTTCAATCAATTAAATAGGAACGGACTATATTAGCGAGTAGAGAGACATTACAACAAAAGCTAAAATAGCATATTTTAATAGTCGACTGGTTCTTCCTGTATAAGAGAATGGATCAGAAAATTATTTAGGTAAGCCTCTCACAGGTCCATCAGGACTGAAACCACAGTCTTATTTAACACCTTTGGGAATCTCAGGGATTTCAGATATTGTGGTTGTTCCATTAATTAATTTTTGGTTATGGTGAATCACCATTTTTATCGTATAGCGTTATAAACAATTTTTTTGTAACGCTAAAGATAATAATAAAAAATACAATTATAATGATAAAATGAAATACAATTTTAGTAACACATGAGCATTTTTATACAATTGTTCTTTGTTTTGGTATGATTTTTAATATTCAAACAATAAAATGTTAAGTTTATCATTATTTGTTCGTATCGTTACGTATAATAATCTCTAAATTGATATTTTGGTTCTGGTAGTCGAAACAACCAAGATTAACCAGTTCAGTCCTTATTTTATTAATTTATCGTTAATCCAGCGAATTTTCGATTTTTTAATACAATACAACATTTTTCTTTTCTAATTACTTTCTAAAACACCGGAAAAATAGTTGCAAAATTCTTTCCTAAAATATTTGTTTTCAGTCGCAACAGTTGCGGAAGCGGATCCTCCTCTGTGGGTACTGTGAAAATAAAAATGAAAATTATATAACAGAACAATTAATACTATTTGACACTGTAAATTAAAATTGAGTTAAATTACACACACACACACATACACACACACACACCACTCACCACACACACACCCGTATATCTATGTGTATATATATATATATATATATATATATATATATATATATATATATATATATATATAAGCAAACCAGTATATGATTAAAATTATAAATAGAGGAAATCATGAATAATTATCCCCGTTACACCGGGAAGCACTCCAAGCAAAAGTCTATATTATCAGGGCATTGCACGCACATATAACAGGTGTAAATTTTACACCTGTAACAGGTTGCAGGAAAACAATAATAACAATTATAATGGAATAATTATGGAAATACCTCTGTGTACTAAATATAAATGAAGAAAAATAACTTCTGAAAGGTATCACCACGCCTCGTACTAAACAACAATTGATTATATATGGCCGTGGATTTTCAAGACTCTACAGGAAGAATGCCGATGACTCTTCGATAATGGGAAAGGGAAAGGAGAACGAAATGTTGAGGCATATAATAATTATAAAATACAGATATTAATTGCAAAAAAAGTTAACTCTCTTAACTAGGAAAAAAAAATAAGACTAAATACTGGCGCACCCAACCTAATTTGTTGGTAGTTTTTGCCATTTTTTCTTGTTTTCATTGCTGTAAACATTAAAAGGAAAAAAAAATGAAATTTTACTTTTTCAGATCTTAAAAGTGCCTAGACGCACTCCAACAACAGCGTTTGAGAAAAAAAAAATCCCTAAAACTTATACAGCAATATTTGTCAAATCAACAATTGAATTGATTACAGGGACTTCCGTAGGCCACCTTTTTAATTCAAAGGAAATAAGGTCACTGAACCGTTCCCAGAATTTAAAGTGAAAAGAACAATTTAGAGGATGGTGGGGTAAGATTTTATCTAAAAAGTGGTGATCGTAACTGTTGAATCCCGACCCATAGTGCTTCGAATATATTGGATTTAGGAGAATATAGTTGGACAAAAAACTATTGATTGTGGATTTTAATTGTTAATGGCATCCTGATTATGAATATATACCATAGTATGGGTAAAAAATTACTATTTGGCAAATATAAGCAAAAAAATCAACAACAGAAAAACAGTTCTAAGAAGATCCAAGTATAAATTCTGACCCTGTTGTGTATCGGGCCCACGCCGTTCCGGGTCGAGCACTGAAAGACTCTCGGTCTACAAGGGCTCCCTCGGGTAATAATAGTAATTCATTTATTTATTTAGTATTTTTGTTAGGCTGTTGAAGTGAGATGTGCTATATCTGGTCTACATTTATATGCTCTTATGTTTTTCAGTCCTAAAGATTCGAGACTTGGCTAAACACTAACTGGTTAGTTTCATTTAAGATACTCAAGGCTATCTTCTGGTAATAACTTAATAAAATATCTCTTGAGCATTGTTAAAACTCTTATGAACTTTATAATTGATGATCGAAATGTGGCCTCAGAAAAGAACTGAGATAACTTTTAAAACTAAATTAAATTATTTAATATGAAGCTTTATGCTCCAGAAATATGCAGGCGGCATATTAGCTCTAGTCGGAGGGCAATACGCTTTTGAAACAATGTTTGATCAATTACTATCGGAAAATTACCGTCAAGCGTGGAACAATTACAATTTCAATTTCTGGCCGTGGGAAGAGCAAAGCGTAAAATTGGTCAAAAGGCAGACCGCCCGGTGGACCGTAAGCCACCCCGGGCTTTGAGCTTCACAGGACTTATTGCTTCCTCCCTTCATTTCTATAGGTGACGGCTCGGGTATATATTTCCAAAGCTGTGTTAGATCCTCTTTTCTAGCGGCTCTCATCTCAGGTTCTTTCAACCATGAGAGGTCACTCATCGGATTTACTTTGAAAGCAATCGATGGCATAGGTTTCTCAGGAACAGTGCTTGGTTAAAAAAAAAAAATATAGTCTTTTACAACGACAAGAACATTAAATAATTTTATCTTTACCACAAAAAAAAAAAAATTGGCCATTTCAATGCAAACCGAATGAAACTTACCGAATATTATTTTATTTAATAAATTTTTATATTTAAAAATAAAATTGTAAATGATTATATGCACGATTTCAACCAGAAATTTTTTTTTTTATTCAAACCAGAGAAAAGGTAACAAAAATAATTTATTCGGTTTCAGAAAGTACTGAAAAACACATTCCCTAAGCTATATTTAGTTCAAATAAATATAATTTTAGGAACTCTATGACAATAGCATTGATAGTAATTTATTTTTCATCAACTCTTTTAGTACATAAATATGTTTAGAATTAAAAAAAGTATATTAAAAAAAGAAACAAATAATTAATACAAAAATCACGCCATGAAAAAAATAAAAAAATAAGAGGGAAAAACGGACAGGTTGAAAAGGGTTTTATCCGCTATTATAAAAGCAATTCAGATTAAGGTAAGAATTCCGGCAATGGTCGGAAGGTAGATGGTTTTTACCGGGATTTCGAGAATAACAGAAATGGACCAAATCCATTTTATGACAATAACAGAAGACTATTATTGTTAATATTAGTAAGTGGTTATCTAAATTATGTTTATAATGAATAGAAAACTAAATTTCAATATCTGGTTCACTTTCATTGAAATATTAAAAATGTTCTGACAATAACTTTTGTTGTATATACTTATTTTGTCTAATTCTAAGTTATATTAAACAGGGTTACACAAATTTAATTCTATGGGCTTGTTATTTAAAATTTCTTAAATTTTCGTAATTCAAGGATATAATACGTGTTATTATAACGTGTTTGGGCTTTCTGGATTTAATGTCTAATATAACTTAACTCAAGACGCTTTATTGTTCATATTATGGATTATTTCGTAGGACGAACTTTATGAAAATGTTGTCGATATATATAAAAAACAACCTGTACCACTACAACCCATGAGGGGTCTTCGGTTCAGTACTAGGTCAGGACCGTACTGTTTCTAAACCAACGGTTGTGCAAGGAGTTCATTTGATCCAAATCAGGATCAACCGCCAGGTTTTCTCCCCAATTAATGGTACCCACTTTATAGAGACTGGGTGAGCCTCAGGAGGGTCTCCCGAACCCACAGGGTCGATCCACGGCGGATAACAGAATAAATAATTATCTGCAACTAGGTGGATTTACCAGGGACAAATCGACAACTGATCAGATTTTCATTCTTAAACAGAAAATGGAGTAACGACGGATCATTTATTTGTGAACTTCCAAGCTGCCTATGATGCTCTACCAAGCAATCAGAGAATTGAATATACCATCAAAACTTGTCCAGCTCATGTGTCATGGTCAAAATGTGTATTATCAAATCCAAATGCCAGATACGAGTGCAATCACACCTTTCAACCCCAATCAATACACATAATGGTCTCAAACTAGGAGATGCCTTGGTATGTCTTATTTTTAACATCGCACTTGAGAAGCTGATACCAGATTCCAAGATACAGACCAGAGGGCATATCCTTAATAAAGAAACCCAGCTCCTAGCATACGCTGACAATATTGATGTCATAAGTAGAACAAAAAACGTATAAAAAGAAGTATTCGCAGCCCTCGAGGCATGCACTAAACGAATGTGATTGTCGATTAATGAAAATAAGACACTACAAATAATAACGACAATACAACATACATACTTTCAGATAAATAATTATAAATTCGAAAAAGTTAATGGATTTGTATATCTGGAAGCGTACGTACACTCCGAAAATAGCACTTCCAAAGAAATCGAAAAAATAATTTTGTCAGCTAATAGGAGTTGCTATGGATTAAATAAGCATTTTAGATCCAAACTAATAACTAAGGAAATAAAAGTAACCGTGTACAAAACCTTAATAAGACCAATATTAATCTATGGTTCAGAAAGCTGGGTTCTAAAGAACGACGACGAGCAGAGACTGTCGGTGTTTGAAAGGAGGATACTACGCCGAATTTACGAAAATGAAATATGGATTATATACACAAAATTTAATGGCATCCCAATAGTGAAATCCACCAAGATCATGAGACTGAGATGGGCTGGTCTTGTGAAAAGAATGGCAGAAGATAGGATGCCCAAAAAAGTTTTGGAATATCCTATGATTGGAAAAAGAAATAAAGAAAGACCGAAGATAAGATGGATGGACCATGTTGGCCACGATGCGGTGAGGCTGGGTGCAGAAAGGTGGTGTATAATGGCACGGGACCGAGAACTATGGGGACGATTTCTGTCGGAGGCCAGGGCCCGCGAGGGGCTGTAGCGCCCAGGATGTATGTATGTAAAGACAGAAATCATACAACACGGATTTCCAATTGTTGGAAAAAAACAAACAAAGAGCCTTTGTTTGTCTGTCAAATCTTTTTATTTTTCAATTTTCTGACTCACGACAGACAAACAACAGACAAACTGTTGAAACGTGCGAAAATTTAAATTTATAAATTGTGTACATTTACTGGATTTAATACAACAATAACTACAACTTGTCAAATTTCACTAAAACTTCTTCATAAAATACAGTTAAAATTTCTTCTTCTTCTTAATTTATCCTCTTCTACCGCATAGCAGTGTGAGGCTTCCGCCTATAGAGCCTCATCCACATGTCTCTATCCTCAGCCAGTTGTCTTCTCCTCGTCCAAGCCATTCCTCTCCGATCAAAGGCTTCCTTTATTCCACTTTCCCATGTGGCCACCCTCTGTATCTTCAACCTCCAACATGTCTCTCATAAGTGCTCCTTGTCAGACTGTCATCTGGCATGCGAGAAATATGCATAAACCAACTTAGCTGATGTTCCTCTATTATATCCTTTGCATCATGCAGGCCCATGTTGGATCGGTCTGTGATGTTCCTCACTCGGTCTCTCCTAGTCTTTCGCTACGGAGGCATCTCCACCGCTTGCAGCTGGTTTCTATGCTGGCTTGTTAGGGTCAAAAACTCACTTGAGTATGTCAAGATTAGCAAAGATTTTTAAAAATCGTTATTTTTGTTGGTTCTAAGAGAACTACCAACTCTTCCATTTTCTTTCCATAATCCTCCCATTTTCTTGCATTGCCTGGATCACTACTTCCTTAGCATTCTTTCTATATTCGTTATAAGCGGAATGGTCTTCCTCCGTCTGAGATTTTAAGTACTGCTTCCAGGTAATCTTCTTCTTCTTTATTTATTCTTTAACATCCTTTCACCATGCTCTTTTCTTTATTCTTTGGCCCAGCCTAGATGTACCGCAGACCTTTTTGGCTGATTGTAGCAGTATTTGCTTCACCCGCTCCATGAACTTTCAATACAGTCCGAGTCCTATTGAAAATCCCCACTGGGAGCATACACTTACACAGCTTTTCTATATTCCACGGGCAAAAGGGAATCTTTTAGCTTGAAGTTATTGAACTTGTAAGTTGGTATAGACTTATATTTTTCATGGTATGACTCTTATTTTTCATTCGAGGTGGTACACTCCTGGGAGGCATATCCATTTTCAGAAGATAATGATCGGTCCTCTTTTTCTTTCCTTACATCAATTGTGTCCTTAAGCAGTGATTTCGGCATTAAAATGTATTGTATAACTGATTTTTCCCTACGCCCGGGCTCCTCCTTTGGATTGGAGTTATATGTGTATCTTTTTGTGCAGCAATATGCTATTTGATACTACCAGATCATTTGCGAGGCACAAATTAGAAAATTGCGTTACTCTATAGATAAAATTTATTATTATTTTTTTTTTTTTAGAGGAAATAGATCTGTTAATAACTCGTCGATAAATAAAACTAGTTTTTTTTTTTGGTTCCGCAAGCACGACAGCAATTCCTATAAAATATTTACAAAAAATAGATAAATCAAACAAAAATTATATTTTATTTTATTCAAAAAAATATATTCAAAATAAATTGTTAAAGTACTTTGTTTTTTCAGGTGCTGGAAATATTTACAATAAAAGAACTGGGAGAATTAATTGGTTCTTTTTTCTGATGTCATATTATTTATTTTATTTTGGATGATGCATTTTACGGTAAGGTAATAAATAGTTTGAGAAGCAAAATAAAAATATTTTGTAGAATTGTATGTTAGTTTTGAGCTGTAAAATTGGATTTGTAGATTTTACAGCTCAAAACTAACATACAATTCTACAAAATATTTTTATTTTGCTTCTCAAACTATTTATTACCTTACCGTAAAATGCATCATCCAAAATAAAATAAATAATATTACATCAGAAAAAAGAACCAATTTATTCTCCCAGTTCTTTCATTGTAAATATATATATTTATATCCCATTATTTACTAAAATAATATAATATACTTAGACACTAAGGGATCATTCGTTTTATTTCATGGTAGAGATAGCAGTTACATTTTACAGAATGCTCGTTGTGCTTTGTAGATCAATTATTTCTGAAAGCAAATGAATTGGGTTGCATCTATGATCAAAGGGACTTGAGTTCTCTATTGGAGAGGGCAGCAAAGCTCCAATTGGTGCTTCGTAAATTTGATTTGACTCTGGCAGTAGCTAATAGGCACCTTGCACCTCTTCTCCTAATGGAAGCTCTACAATCTTGTGAAAAAGCCCCAGGTGAATTATTTTATTCTATCTTTTCAAGGAAATTATATATACACACACACCCATATATATATATATATATATATATATATATATATATATATATATAGATAGATAGATAGATAGATAGATAAAAGAACTTTATTCTGGGAATAGGTCCCTTAAGAATAACATGAAGGAACAAATAAAACAGTAACATTATCTGGCCATAAGACTATAGAATACAGGCCAATTAATTTTTACAATATTTTCAGTAAAATAAAAAAGCAAATAAATAAGTTTTTTTTATCGAAAAATATAATTAATTTGAGCAAAACAAAAAAAAAGAGAAAAAAACACAAGAAAAAACAAAAAAAAAACAGAGAGAATGAAAAATACAAAAATAATGATTGATTAGCAAAGTTTGTACATTAAAAAACTATTATTCACTTCTGATCCAGATGTTAATCCTAAACTAAAATTTCGCAATTAGAGAGCATCATTTTGGAGAGAAAGAAGGTGTTGGAAAAGGAGGGTTTGAATGAGGATAGAGCGAGGATAGGATATATATATATATATATATATATATATACATCATTATATACATTATATATATAAATACATATTTATATATTTTTTTTTATAATGAATGAATGAAACAATGTTTTCTTCTAGTATGTAAAATTGTACATTTTTTCAGCACTATGATTATTATTTAAGTAAAACATTTACTTATTCAAATATCTTCGATATATAGGAATACTCAAATTTAGCTAGAAATATCACTTCTCACAAAGTATCACTGGTATTTTGTAATATTTTTTCAATAAAAGAGTTTCAATTATTCAAATATCGACAATAGAAGTATTGGGTATAGACCACACCTGACTTACTTCTTCTAGGGCCTTCTGAGAACAAAAACAAAGAAAAAGGCTTTCTGTTGCCGTCCTTAACTTTCAGTTACCCGTTGCTCTCTTAAATTACTGAACAGTTTTCGATGACCATGAGGTACATGGTTACAATCCTACTGAGGTATGAATCAATCAATCCATAGTTGTAAGAAAAGCAATTAGTATCTGTAAAATAAAAAACTTTCACGGCAGGGATATAAGGATTTATTATGAATATAGGGATTTATTATTTGTCTAATAGATTACGAAAAACTAATAGGATTAATTAAACAAATTTCAATGTTTTTTTTTAACGTAGATAAAATATTTTATTTTTATAAAAAATTAAATTTTCAAAATTTCTCTGCTTAACTTTCTAGAATTATACTGTTTAATCATTTGCATACTAATAAGATTATAAAAACAATAAGTTAGTACTAAACTGGGAATATTCAGCAAGATTAATATAAATAGAAATCCTTTATTGTCAAATTAGGAGTAATTGACCAAGATTTATTTTCCTTCCCCCGATCCTTCAATTTTAATAGACATATTATTCCTTCAAACAGAACACATAAAGGACTTTATAATGAAAACCAAACATGCCCTCATTAGCACTTTGGCCTAAAAGAAAGGAAACATGAGAAAATTGTTTGACTAATATCAAATATGTGAATCAGTTTTTGTCTGATATTTTCATCAGCTTGTTTCAGGTTTTAATAAGATTTAATTTCATTATTTGTTCATTAATTTTTTTAAATCGGAACGATTTGGATTCAGTACAACGAACGCTAAAATGTAGATTCGGAATTAAAACATTATGATTTAAGGAAGTGACATCAAATTTAAAGGTTTTATTAGTCTAGAAAAAGTTTTTATTTTTTTTAGACTGGATTTATGAAGCTGCAACTATAAAA
The DNA here is from genome assembly GCA_948150685.1 of Rhaphigaster nebulosa. Taxonomy (NCBI): domain Eukaryota; kingdom Metazoa; phylum Arthropoda; class Insecta; order Hemiptera; family Pentatomidae; genus Rhaphigaster; species Rhaphigaster nebulosa. The sequence goes on from OX411310.1 coordinate 96,339,157, forward strand.
AATGAAGAATCTCCCTCCCAATTAAGGATAAACACAATTATTTACTGTAATTAAATTCTTCAAAGAGATTTATCATCGATATTTTGTATCAGAAAAAAAAAAAAAAATTCGAAAATATCTATCACATTTATTGAACGAATGAAATATTTTAAAGATGCAATGTTGAATGAAACTCAAATTTCTATTTTCAAAAATAATTACATAATACAACCTTTATTATTTAACATTTAAATCGATCACAGATTACATTCTTTATTCTTTTTTAAATAGGCCCTTAACAAATTGATTCCAGTTTCAGATAGCTACATAATGAAAAATTTCATGAAAAAAATAAATAAATCCATTAAGACAAAACGACACATCTCACATCAGTAGTCTCAAAACGACTAACAAAATAGAGTAGAAAGAAACGTAATTTCGTGGCTTGATAATTTTTAAACCCTCTTGGGACTGAAAAAAAAAAATGTTGTTTTCGACGATATTTTTAACATGAATGTTTTTAGTTGTGCTGAATAACAATATATCTAACGTAAAAAAATCTATAACGCTATTTTACATAATAATTTAAATATTTTTAAAAATTTAATTTTATCAAAAAGAATTTTTTTTTAATGCTCGTTAACTACTAAACACTGAGAAGTTAACAAATAAAAATAAGTAAGCAACATTTTTATTTGTTAACTTCTCAGGGTTTAGTAGTTAACAAGCATTAAAAAAAATTTTTTTTGATAAAATTAAATTTTTAAAAATATTTAAATTATTATATACTGGAAGACGTGAGACTAAGACTCGACTGGAAGTTTTAGTGAAACAAGGAATAAACTTTACTGAAATAAATATTAATATGCTTTATACAGCATTCGAGTAGGTCTAGAATGAAAATTGCTAAAAGTTTATATTTTTTTTTCATTAGAAAATTATTATTAATTGTTTATAAGAAAAATTCGTAAATACGAAGAATACGATCAGTATCGTTTGGGGGACTATTCAAGCATAAATGTCATCATTCGGTGATAGGGCAATCGTTATCCCCTCCCCCTATTCGCCGGTTTCCATCTGTTTGCTATCGTGTTTGTTTGCAAAGCAATGCTTACCGATACACGAATCGAGTTGAATTTCTCGCTTGAATTGTTTTATTGACTTTCCTAATTACAATCAACATGTAATTGCAATAACATTTCATTCATTGTTGTTGACATACAATTTAGTTGCAAAATCATTTGAAATTCAGAGAAAGTCACCCTTCCTATGGTGATGGGTAAAATTGTTTATTTAAATGAGCAGCTGAACGTTAAATTGAAAATTTAGAATAATAGTTATAAGTAGTAATTAATTAAATTTGACAACCATTTATTTATTTTGGTTTATAATTTATTATTATAGGAAGATGGGTTTTCTTTTTAAGTATTAAATAGGATTCGAAAAAAAAAAAAGAAGCAAGAAAACAAGTGATTGACTAACTGGGACCAAATGATAAATAATCGAAAATCCTGATAATCGGGGTAATCTGGGCAATAAGCAAAACAAAATCCTTAAATAAGCAGATACCGTTTATTACGATATGTTTATTTTTTTATTTTTATAGCGGTGAGCCAATCGACATCAAAGACCTGTAAACGTTTCATATATTCAACAATATAAATGTTACGACCATAATTTATAGTACAATCTATGCAGGAACTGTACATTGAATCGAACTAATCAGCGAATATTTGGCGTATTGATACATAGTTAACAATTATTTTCTAATGTGAACATTAAATAAAAAAAATTCTAAAAATCAAGTCTGGATAAAAGAAGTTCTACTGTAGCATTTAATTCATTGTTGTTCGCATCCGATCGAGTTGCAAAATCATCCGAACTTCACTCAAAGTAGCTTCTCTTCCAGAGATCGGTAAAATTTTTCATTACAATGAGCAATTAAATCTGATATTCCTAACTTAGCTTAACAGCTAAAAGTAATTGTTAGTTAGATTTGATGAAAATGTTACGGATTCATATTTCATTATTATAGGGAGATGGGCATGAGTATTAAATAGCATTAAAAACATTATAATTAATTCGAAAGACGGTGAAAACGCGGTCGACGCTCTGCTGCGCTCTAGGAAAAATTAATCAGAAATACTACTGATGAAATAAGGAAAGGGAAAATTTCGCGAGCTATATCATTTTTATTTCTATAAAAAGGTATCTCATGAGGCTTTTCAAATTGAATGGGATTGAGAAAGTAATAGGGGTTATGGCAGAGATTCATAAAGGGCAGCCGTTCTTTGAGCGACCTGAAGAAATCCGGTATGACCAGGGGAAGGACAGTGAAAAATGACCAAGGGCTGGATAATCCGAGGGTGAAGGTATAGAATCTATTGTAGGAGCAACTACTATAGGAGCCGGGATATTGTAACCCTGTTCCTATCTTCATCTCGCGCTTGGGATCTGCCATCAGTTGTCCACCTCTAGTCAATACAAACTCAGCCCCAATTTTCTTTTCAATTTATCATTCTCCCCTCTTCCATTATCATTCTTAACTCGACATGATTTTATATTGCGAGGTAGGAAAAAAATAAACAATAGCGAAACTGCTTATGAAGAAGCATTGTATAATACAATAATAAAAATAGAAATACATAAAATAAACAGTAAAATTACCGTGGTCTACATGGCTAAACAAAAATCTTGAAAAGAAATAGCCGCTCGAAATGAAAATCTGGAAAAGTACAGCCTACTAATCAATCGAACAGACAATATTAATAACAAAAAAAGAGATAGAAAGATTTAGAGAGGAAAAATAACATAAATATTTATATTAAGAAAAAAACAAATACAAAATTGCAGAAAACATAACATTCTTTAAAATTGGTTATCAGAAATGTTTACCTTAAATACCCTTGATGCGAGTTATCCCGGAAAAAAAAGTTTCATCTTGGAGATTTTTCAAGATGGCGAAAAACGCAAAGTTAGAGATCGAATATTTTTAAGTTTTACGAGAGGAGAACTAGATACAAAAAAACTGAAAATTAAAACTACTTCATTTTTTGTAAACCAAACTGGGCTAAAATGCCATTTGTCATAGATCGGGAGATTGTCAATTTTGAAAGCTATACTAGACCTAATTTTAGTTTTTTTTTTGCTCAATGGACGCAAAATTTGATGCAATACAACTTTTAATTTATGAGTTTGATATTGTTTAATTTAATATGCTAAAGCTTTTTCGATAGAATGCAACATTTAGGAATTATAAGTGAAAAAACATAAAAAGTCCTAAAATTTCGAGGATTTTTTGGCCGCCATTTTTTTCAGGTAGCATGATCCGACTTTTATTATTTTAATATAAATACTATAAGGATTCAAAAAATTGCTATCACAGTATTCTTCACATAATAAAAAAAAAATTAGTAAGACTTTAAGAAAATTAGTCTAGAAGGCTTAATGCAATTTTTATTTATAAAAAAAAATAAATAAATATAATTCTATACTTGCTTGCAATACTCAGATTCCCTGACATTTGAACGAAGAATAAAATAGGATCCACATATCAAGAAAAAAGAAAATTCCTAAATCATAGAAAAATTCTATATTCACTCCTTTCGAAACATTCAAACCTTTGACAAAAATTGAACACATGCAGTTACTGAAACCAATTTGGACCTGCATATCAGATATATGGAACAGTTGAAAAGACTCACATTAAATAACAACAAATCTTTCTGGCTAAAACTTTCATTCAGAACAATAACAAAAGAACCTTAGCATATTAGCAATACAACTTTACATACTTTACCTTCACATGCCATATTCAACGAACCTACACACTGATCAAATACAAACGATTTCATAACAAATTATATGGATGCTCTGACACACTCCTAAATGTCATGGCCACAGCACTCATGCCAGGTAACATCTATAGAAAGCTGAAGAGGAGCTGGATGAGGGATCTCCTCGTTTAACAATTACGTTGAAATCACACCAGGAAGTACTACCCTCCCTCATGACTCTCATGCCATGTCCCTGATCAATTATTCATACTATTCACTGGCTCTCGATTTAATAATTGACAGCTGTAATAAAGATTTTAGGTTAAAAAAAGGGTCTGGACAAGATATCAACTTTCATAATTATATAATTATTTAAGTAAATTAAAGCTACATAAGGGGGTGCCGCTGGGTACAATTTTTCCGTATTCCTATAAGACTTTTTTTTTCCATTTTGTTTTCTCATCTAATTACTATGCCAACCCATATGATGATTATTGATAATTGTAAATGACAAGTGCTGATTAATAAATGAAAATGCTAAAAATAATTAAATGAATACTTCCTGAGATTCTAGATTGAAAGAAAACAAATTTTAAACCTTTTTTCAACTAAGATTCAGATTTTAATTTTAACTTCAGTGGCATGATAGAAATTTTAAGTGAATAGGTTTCCGTTCCGTAGATCATTTCCGCTATCTTCAGGATGGTCTACTAAGATCGTTTTTTACATATTCCTTGGGCTTCTGGCTTCGGAAGGAACGCATTTATGTCTTCTAAATTTTTCTGTATGGCATTTTCGATAGTGATTTCATCCTTCTAGTACTCCTATAGTTAAAACACTGTGAAACTATTTTGAATTCTGGAAATAATAGCCGATCTCCTCCTTCTGAATATAAGAGTGCTGAATCGTTAAAAGAAGAACCGAGTAAGAAAGATGTCGAAATAGCCATCGGAAAACTAAAATCTCATAAAGCAGCAGGAATCTAAAACATTCCCTGTGAATTAATAAAAGCTTTCCGGTAAACTGGAGTTTCTAAAATACATCCTTTGGCTAAAAATATCTGAGAAAATGAAAAAATGCCCGAAGAATGGAAAGCATTTATACTTATTCCGATTCACAAAAAGGGACCGAGGGCGAATTGTAATAACTATCGCGGGATATCACTCTTCCCGGTATGCTATAAAATATTCTCGTTGATCCCAACTAGTCGAATCATGGAACACGCCGAGGAAATTTTATCGGAGACTAAAAATGTGGTTTTAGACGGAACCGGTCAATTATCGATCAAATATTTTGCCTACTTCAAATATTAGAAAAAAAAATAGAACACAACGGTGTCGATAGAATACAATTAATACATATAACCAGTACAAACAATAATACAAATAAACAGTGGATGTGCACCGAAAGGGGTTTAGGTTTGTAATGTAAAATATCCGTGCTTGGGTTTGCGGATGATTTGTTATAGTTAAGTGAGGACGCGGAAACAATAAAACTAGGTATAACAACGTTGATGAAAGCCGATAAAGAGGTTGGCCTCGAAATAAATACGGATAAGACGAAATATAGCAACTAAAACTATAAAACTATAAAACTAAATATAGCAACGGCAGCGATTTTGATGATATAAATCCAGGAGAGAATAGGTTGGACACGTTAAAAAATTTAAGTATTTGGGGTCTATGGTAACTAAAAAAAAACAACACGGAATTCAGGGGAAAATAAACGCGGAAAATTCTTGTTATTCTTGGTAGTTGGTGGACCGAAGTTTGTAGAAAGCGATTGGTGGTATCTGTATCGAACCTTCGGGTTCGCTAAGCCTTTTATTATTATTATTATTATTAATACTCCTATATTACTTTCTCTATTCTTTCGATTCTTTCTTGAATTTCTTGCGGAATTTTTTTTTTCGAACTAAGACCAGGGATGAATACCAATGGACGAGGAATAATAGAAAAACAATTCAGCTCACGGCTATATTTTATAAGTCAGAGCCAAAATCATGATGATTTTTTTATGATGTTCATTAGGAACCATTCGAAAAAATGGAATTTTACAGGAGAAGCGTTTGAAGTTTGCATATTTAGATTTATTGGCGCCCTCAACTCACTGTATAAAACTTATCTTCATTTTTTGATCATTTAATCATGATTCATGGATCATGTAAATATGGCAGTTTTTCATTAAAAAAAAATTACAAGCTCCTTGAAGTGTATGTAAAAAAAAGATACATTTTTGAAAAAAAAATAACTCAAAATATTTCATTTAATATTCTAAATTACAAATATTATAAACATAAATAATGATGTTTTCAAATATTCATACAGGAGAGAAATATTGATACTTTAATAGCACAATTGAAAAAAAAAACACTTAATTAAAAAGTAATCAATATCTACAGCATGCAGAAACAAACATCAAATATGAAACAGATTCGAATGCGACTTCGGACCACCCTAGATAACTGTCATTTCTTATCCTGATTATTGCAACAAATGTTCTATGTTATTTGTCAAATAGGTCCTCCAATATCACACTATTGACAGTCACTAATTGATCTACACTCTGAAAGGATTAGTTTTATATTGTATAATTAATGAATTCATTTAGTCATTGAATAGAGAAGGCACACCACCGATCATACTGAATATTAAAATAAAGAGATCTTTGCTCCAAAATACATTAGTTCCGAAATGAATGATGATTGTTGCTACTGCATTTTAAAAAGAGTGGATATAAATAGGAACACAAACCTTACTGTTTGATTTGCCCCTGGAGTAACTACAAATACAATACCGCATAACAGAACAAAATAGCTGGTCTGTTGATCTTTCAAATGAAGGGACAAAACCTCTGAAAATTTGTCCCAAGAACGCCGAAACAAACTAAGAAATAGAAGAACTAAATAATACAAAACAACATTAATCCCCTCTGTATTCAATCATTAGTACTCTTTCCGAAATTCGATCATGTTCTTCCAATTTAAGAGAAAGTACTACAAGATTGGTTCTATCGAATACAGAAACATGGCCAATAAAATTAAACTTTGACGTCTATATAAATTAATGATCAATAACATAATAATATGTTATTATAACATAATATATAAAAACAGAATACTATCCTTAATAACTGAATGTTAATAAGAACAATAACAGATCACTGTGATTTAACTAATTGAATAAACCAAATAAAGCGTACATTACGTTACTCTGTATATTAACGCTGAGCAATGAGTATGAATTATAAGATACGATTCTAATTCGATTGCGCCGAAAATTTATAATTATCAATTATATTGGCGATAGATATTAGTATGATTAAAATATTTATTTGAAAATTCTAAGATATAATCTATCAGTTAAAATCAGTCGTCCATCATCACTATCAGCAACATTCAATGTTAATTCATGTTAATTAATTCACAGGATGACTGTGAAAAAAAAATCAGTTTTAATTATTCACAGCTAATCAGTAGGCCCTTTTCCTGTATTTTCAATTAGGACGGATAAAGGGCTATAGTAAGCCTTTTATAAATTTTAAACCAATAGCATAAAATTAGTGAGGCCTGAAAAATTACATTGCAGCCTTTTGGAATTGTCACTTTGTTGTGCTCATTTGAATAATTTTATTAAACGTATATTTCTTTTACTGCTATAAAATACAAATGTATAAATTCAATTCAATAAGAAAGTGGATTATGTTAATCCTATTCAACCTTCTATGGCTATTTTCGTGTTGGTTTTAGTGTTAATACCAGGAATGAGACTATCGAAGCGTCCATGAAATATTTTGTGAAACCAATGTAGCAAGCCCATATATAATATTGCGTTGAGCTTAGCCTAAAGGGTTTTATCTTCTGAATATTTGCAGTTTCTAAAGGTGTATATTTCAGAAGTTTCACATATGTGTGGGATTTAGGTCTAGATTTTTTTTTGGTTTGAGTAACTAAGTAGACTTTTTATATTTTTGTTTGTAACGTGTAGAGGAAATACGTCAAAAGTGGACTCCCGGTTTGTTTTTGCTTAATAATTTCCATAAGGTGTATGATGAAGTTAATCTGAAACTATCTTGTTATGAGGTTATTTGTTGCTAAAATTGTCTGGAAAATATTGAACTTTTTGTTGTTGTTAATTACGAAAAGATTTTATTTGTTTTTAAAGGTGTGAACATCAGCGCCTAAAGTGGACCCCTCTCTCCCCTTAGCGCCGAAAAGTACAGCCTAATTTTTAGATTGTATTTGTATCGTGCTTTATAGAATTACAACATTTATTCATCTAATATATTCAATTACCTCTTTTACACTTGATACATTGTACACTATTGATATATCCTTAGTTTTAATTATGAAGGATTTTAGATTCTCATTTAATACATTCTATTAAACTTATTAAAACAGAAAAAGAAAACTTTCAGGTCCTCCATCGAGAAAAAAAAAAAGAATAATCCACTTTAAGAGCGCAAATGGATCCACTTTAGACACAAAACAACATTTTCATTTAACTTCATTTTTCATTTCTCAACGCGTTAGAAACGGGCGACTATTTACAAATTTATAGATTTGTTACAAAATTATAGATGTATAGATTACTTCTTATCAATTGAATCATAACAAAATGAAGACAGGTTACGAACTTCTCCTCCTTTATCATAACCTCACGTTAATCCCCTCTTACTCTTTATCACTCCCCTTTCTAGGACTGCTCTCTTCATGCCCGCATCTCTAGGTTTCAGCACTTACACCATTTTAATCACAAGCGGTCTGATTTAGGCAAGGAATCACTTTTGGCGCAGTTCTAATCTCTAATTTTAGACAAAACCTAAAGGTACGTTTTCCTTAGTGCGACGATCAAGATGATCGTTCAACGATTCAGTTATTAGAGTCGTTCAACGATAATCATAGATCATCATTAGACTATAAGAGCTGTACGCTAGGAACAACACGAACGTGTGAAACGTGTAGCGTTTGTAGATGTTTTTGTGATTCTGAAAGTCGGTATTCTAATTATAGCAAATCAATTAAATAATAGTAGTATAAGCTTAAGTGGCTTTAAAGTGTTAGAAGTAACGGCCATATCGTGCGTGTCTATATATGTATTTATATATATATATATATATATATATATATATATATATATATATATATATATATATATAGTAGTTGTGCGATACTTGATCCTTATGAAACTCCGGCCATGATTGGTATAATAGACGAGATTAGGCTGTCGAAGAAGGGTCGTTTTGGGCTTAAAGAAAATCCCAGAACTTATCAAATGCCTCTGCGGAATCCAGAAATACACCAGTGGCGTATTGCTGAGCATTCGATCACTCTGTATAACTCAAAGCATATTTTTCTATAAAAATAATCATAATTAAAGAGCTGAACAAAGTAAAGAAATTAGGAGGCATAAGTTAATTAAAATGAAAAATAAAATCTGGAACAATAAGAGAATCTGTTGTAATTAAATAATTCTTTTAATTCCAAAATTATTTTAAGATATGATGCTCAGGTGTTAGCATCAAGAACTATGATAATGTTCGCTAATTTACGCTTATTTACCAGTATGGATAAAATATATGATAAAAATTATCCTGGAGATTTAGTTCGGATATCTAGGATTCCATATTAGGACTCGACCCTACTCCTGTCAATGAATACGGTTAAGCATTAACGCAGATTCTTCTAGTATTCAGAGTAGAGGCTCTATGAAAAAGAAGCCGTGTACTGAAGCCACTGAATACGGTGTAGTAATAACGAAGTTTCTTCTTATATTCAGGGCAGAATCGCTTTGAACCGGGAGACTTCAATAAGCGGAATGAATGGAAGCATGACAAGAATTGAGAGACGAGACGAGGGGGAGGGAGAGAAGCTACCTATTTTAATTAAACTGTATCCATTTTGTGAGGGAACCGTATCATTTGTCAGTGTCAACCTGTTGGGAAGCCCTTGGAAATGTGCTTATGCAGCTTCCCAGGTCTTATGTAATTTCACAGATTAATTGAGGACGGTTTTATGTGCGAATCCTCTTGCTCTGAACCATTAAGTGAATTTGCTCATCATTATGTTAAGTATTCAATCAACAATCTTTACTCGGATAAACACTGATTAAATTAACTTATGCATAATAATACTTTAAATATATAATTTATTTCATTAAGATAGATTCAGTTTTTAGACGAAAAACAAAACACACAAAAAAATCAATAAAAAAAAACAATTGCACTAGAACCTATGAAGAGTCTTCGGTTCAGTGCTTAGTAAGGGATAACTACTTCTTACCCAATATGGTTATTCAAGGGGGTCATGTGGGTTATCCCCTTTGCCAATTATGGGTACCTACTATACAGGCTGGGTGTTCTCCAGGAGAGTCTACCTATTCCAAATTGGATCCACGTCTAATATACATAATAAATGTTATCTGTCACAGCTGGAATAGAACCCGTATCAGGGAGTTAGGAGTCCGATTACATACCCTCTGAGCAACCATAAATACAATATACTTATGGTTTAACACTACGAAAACTCAGGCCATTATTATAGGTTCCAATTGCCGCCTCAGTTTCCACCATCTTCTCTATTTTAAATCATCTCTAACTCTTCACTTTCAACTCCTCTGTTAAAAACTTGAACTCGATGACGGATTGAAGCGAATCATGAACTGTTTTCTAAGCTTCCTCTTCGAAACCTCGGGATTGCCTATAGTGTCCAACCTTTACGGCGAATTTAAATGACTCTTTCCTTCCACTTGTAAATAATATTTCCTCGGATTCCTCCTACACTAAACTATCAACTCCCAGTGCACTTATTACATCTACATTCTGCGACGATTTAAATCCTCAGTCTACTCACAGGAAACAAGATCGCGCATTTTCAGTCTCATATTTCTTTCCACAGGACTCGAAACATTTCTTGGCCGCTCTACTGTCCACTGGAATTCCTTTTCTTACAATGACCGCCAAGCTTTTTGCCTATCCTCGTTCCAACACCTCACTTTCTGATGATCTCTAATCATGAAATTTTAATTTAAGATTAAAATCTTAAATATTCGTTTTAATGTTTACGTTTCAACTTAGCGAATCAATTCATAATTTTATTTATTTTTATTTTCTCTCTTTTTCTTTTTTTTTCCGTTATACTTTTTCACGATATGAATTTATTATTTGTTGCTTGTTTATTTTTTTTAATATTAACGTTAATACTAATTGATTTTTATTAAGTAGTCTTTGGGCCAGACATACTATCTATTTCATTTGTACATTTTTGTTATTCTCAAGCGACCTAACCCCAAAATAAAGTTTTTTTTTTACCTATCTATCTTAATATAACATAAAATGGTGCCTCTTAAAAGTATTTATTAATTTTTCTGAGACTCTATCTATAAAACTACTATTACAATAGATATATTATCTAATAAAATCATAACGTCATTAGTGCTTATTTTTCACAGAAGCTAGATTTTTAAATTTACGAAAAGAACAGAAAAAATTATAAAATATTGTCAATCACCAAATATCATATATATATTATATATATATATATATATATATATATATATATATATATATATATATATATAGAGAGAGAGAGAGAGAGAGACATTTCAGGAAGCAATATGCGATAAAGGATTTATTTTTAACAGATGGAACTTAAAGAAAATTCACATTGAATAGAGTGTCTAAGAATATTTCGCTTCATCGCACAAGAAATGTATTATGAAAAATATTTTGTTTAAATTATGAATTACAAAGATAAATACAAACATAAATGCACCTTAATGCATTCCTGATATTATCTATCATTTATTCTCTAAATCCGAAAGTACCAGCATTAATACGATGGGATGTAGGGCAGTTAAAAATAGATTATGTATAATATATAAAAGGGCTGTGCTATCAACTGCTAGTTAGCCGATAATAAGATATTACCGAAACCCAAACCACCTCAATTACTACCCTCTAAATGTTTTCCGTATTTCAGGGAAAGAAATTAGGGCTCCCGAATCGATTTCTTCACTTCATCCTTCCTAACAACTCATTGTGCTTTATCCAAATGCGAACGCTAGGCAAAGGGTAAATTATAGCGAGATTATCACGAATCATTTTCATTATAACTGATTCCAATCCTAGTAAATTATTTGTGAAATTATAGAGAATCACTGATATGCACGGTCAAATACAATCATGATGATAATTTAATAGATGGGCCGTAATTTCAATGTAGATATGCGAAATTGAACACAAACCAATTAAGAAAACATTAGAATTTATTTTGAATTATATAATAATTTTCGGGAAATGAGCATATATGTCAAATAAATGCATTTTTTTATTTTTCCTAGTTGGATAATTCCCAACATCCTTTTTCTAACTCTTACAATTAGCTCAGTGTAGTTTAAAACTAATAAAAAATGAGCAGTTGTGAAAGATAAATTTTATAAAAAATTATCAGTCTGAAAACTTACAAATAATAATCAAAAATATTTCTGACTCTAAAATAAAAACAGAATATTTTTGTGAATAAACAAAAACAATGTCAGACAGATATGCCCTAGATGCGCATACGTACGAAATAGGTTTTCGTGTTTTTTAGTTGAATAATCTTTCCTCATTGTATGATATCAATATGTATATCTGAATGGATATTTATGAAAAATTGAAGATATCAATAATTGATTAATAATCAATAACTATTACAAAAGATTCGGAACACAATTTTTTTTTTTTTTTTTTTATTAAAATTTAATAAACTTTTTCTTTTCGATGGTCTGTCTTACTTTAATCGGTTATTTCTTTTCTAGAAAAATTGCAACCCATTCCATTTCAATATCGTTTATTTATGCAGTTCATTCTTCTTCGTACTTGTTAGTCAATTTTAATGTGCCCAATATCCTACAAACCATTTCTAACATTTTGCCTATTTCTCATACGAATGCTTCTTTGTTCCATTTTTCATTTCTTTTTATCATTTTTCCATTCAGCCCAAACTAGTGTTTATTTGTCTCAAACTATTGTTTATTTTTAATTTTAAATAACCGGTTTTTTCGCATTCCAAGAACCGGTTACAATGGAGTCTCACTTATAAGAAACATTCAGTTATATGAAGAATGTCTTATTCCTCGGCGAAACTCCATTTAGTCCTGTGCAATTAATTATTCACTTATACCATATTCAGTTATCCGAAACAGTCACTTATACGAAGGGAAATTCGTCCCCTCCCTCCTCGGTGTAAATATTATTCAATTATTCGAAAGAACGAAATGTTCCTTGCTTATAAAAGCCTGAAGAAAGTGGTCGCTTCCAACTGGTTTTCTACGAATCATTTCGAGAAATCTAGAGTTTCTCCACAATTTTGACCGAATTCCCCAATAATAATTTTCTTTTCTAGTAAAACATTATAATATCATTAAATCCTAATTTCTTATGTTGAAAGGTTTTGGGATTTTTTATTAGTTTTTGTAGCTCTTTGAGTAATGTGTATCATCAAAATGAACTGTATGAAGTAGATCCTCAAATCTCAATTTTTTTTTTAATTTTCAAATAATTCGAGAGGATTGACAATTGAGAATATTTGTTTTCGTAATGCTGAAGTTTTAAAGGCTTCGGTAAACGATATGGACGATTCATCTGAAGCGGCAGACGATACAGGGGCCTTCAAATAATCCCCTGAATGGTCCAATTTTCATTGAACCCCGGGAGTAACTTGAACATTTTGTTGAACGGGGACAAAAAAACCTGGCTGTCTGCGCATCTCAAAGTGACCAGGAAATTATAGCTTAAGGCATCCTAGCAAAAGTTGAAGAAATCTTAGACGATTTCGATTCCTAAGGTTTAGAAAACGAAAAACCATTGACACCACTAACCATTAGCTGCATTCAAGATAGTGAAGGTTTTAGTCTAATCTGAATGGATATCCATCTAAGGCGCAGGAAAATGAAAAAAAAAAAATCGAACAATTTTGTTGACTGTGAACGTTTTATATACAACGTAGCTTGTAGATAACATAAGCAAACTAAGATTACCGAATTGTTTAAGACAAAATGAGACAATTGACGAAGATGTGATCTCAATTTTTATTTGCGAATTTTGAGTCCTGTTTTCCTTTATAAGTATGCACATATAACAAATATTTTTAACAAAAAATATAAGCTTAAAATAAAACTAAAATTCCTAAATAATATAGATTATGGTAATAACAATAATGTATGTTAATCTGTAATATTTGGAAAATTTATGATAAATAAAAAAGTTATGACTGAACCAAGGTTCTTAGAATCATAAATTATAAATATTTCAATAAGTGGAGTTTGCTGGAACGGCTCATATATACCAGTTTAATATTTTTCAATTATTTTTGGAAGGTTTAATTTGTTTGGCGTAAAAGTGAATAATTATTACAAATATAAATTTGTAAAAATAATTTTTCTATAATTAAAAAAAAACAACATGAAACTAGTCCCTATTTATTTACACGAAGTATTCCCCGTTCTCTCTCATATTCATATAAGTGAGACTCCACTATCTATGCATCGATTAAAATCGATCAGTTTTAATTGAAGGTAAAATAACCGGAATAGCCGATATCCGTTTTTTTCTTTCACAAAAACCGACCTCTCACCTCCGATGATACTTCGGTCATCAAGTTTTTTATTTATTTAATATTGGTTTTCATTCTATATTACTTATTTATTAATACAAGGAAATTTCCAAACCTATGGCTATATTTCAGGACCATGACAACAGAAATTTTTGGGCTAATTGGATTAATTGTTTTTAAGTTTTCATATTGTAAATTGTTATGATAATCATCGAGTTAAAAACTAAATAAAATTGCACATACTTATTTATTTTTTTCATAAGACAGGTAACACCTTGGCTTTAACAAAAATGAGTCAAGTTCAGAAATACTAAATGTTTTCAGGACCTAAAATGGTGAGGCTTTCAAAGGAAAAAAATAAAAAAATTTAGATTTTCAACCAAACTTTCAAGTCATCGTGGGTAAAAAAGGGAATTGTTTCCAGTACTACTGTGGGCTTAACAGCCCTTTTATTTTCCTTATTAAGCGTGAATAAAATAAAAGTTTTTTTTTTTAACCTTTCTAGAGAGATCTCGAGCTAGAAAGGTTTATTATAATGTTTATTTATTTTATATGACCTATTTTTAAAATCATTACTATTGAAAATCAGTGAATTTTGTAAGGTACACAATGTATAAAGAAGTGCACTCCACTTACATCCAAAATCTTCAATTGGAATTATATCCTTTGGTTAGGTCTCTTTTGTGGTATTTTGTCAGGACAGACAGATCTGTACGAGTTCATATGCTGGGTGTAGAGCCACCTAATAACCTAATATGCGCATTGCTAAAAACATTATTATGGATTATAAAATAAGTACATTATATTTTGGAATACGATTTGTTTTCATGTACATTGAGTCATAAATTATAGCACAGATTATACTGGATTATGGATAAACAATACTATTGCGTAACAAGTTTAAAAATGATAAATCTTGTCGTGATCACTTTCGCAACATATCAGGAAAGATTTTTCAATTCAAAACTCAATATGCTCTGTTAGAAAAATAAACATGTTTTAAACAACAAAACAAAAAAAAAAAACAAGATCTCTACCCTCTTCAGAGGATTCAGTCTAAAATATGTATTTTTTTAGATAGTGAAAAACATAATGTGGGAAAAATCATAATAACATAATGAAAGATATATATATATATATATATATATATATATATATATATATATATATATATATATATATATATATATATATATATATATATATATATATATCATTATTTTGATGTTCATTGATGATTCAGTGATAATAACCCAAAATAACCAAAGAGCTAACAATAATTGTATGTTATGGGACATTAGAAATTATATGAAAAATAAAGGGTTTTAATATAGCCTACAATAGTCCAGGCGGGATAGTTTATTTTTTTTAAATAAATTGCAACGGCATTTTCTCAACGTGATAATTAAGAGAAAAATAGTAGAAACAAATTTTATATGGTTTAGATAAAATCGTCATGTAGAAACAAGATGATAAAAATTCATAAAGGCGCCGACAAATTTGTTTAAGAAAAATAACAAACAGTACGTAATAGCGTTAAAAATTCGAAAAAAATGAGTTTAAAAAAATTGAAGTCGGTCAACAACTTTTCGCAAAATAAATTAGAAACCGCGAAATATGACCATTTTTGATAATTATATTACAGGGCTTTTAACTATCGCAGGAACCTGTTTTGGCGCTTAAATTATATATTTTGTCAGTATTCTGACAATAATCCATAATAAAAATTTTATGCAAAAATAATAATAAATTTTCTTGAAAAATTGAGAGAATGTAAAAACAGCTGATATCGAAAAAAGATCTGAACGAGGGTCAAAATGGTCCTAGAGTCATCTTTCAAAGTGCTATTTGTGCCCGAGGAGTTTCTTTGCAACCTTATTTTCTTGAAGTATGTATGAGGTTCGATTAAATACCGAAAAAATGTCTTTAAGCATAGATCTGATTATCGTAACGGCCCAGTGAAGGTGAGACAGCGGAGGGGGAGTGAAATGGGTGGGGGAACGCTCTCTGACCCGCTCTGATAAAAAATTATTGACCGAATTCAATTTTTTCCGTATTTTTAAACGCTATAACGTACTATTTCTTTTATTTTCTCAAACACATTTTTTCGGCACCTTTATGAATTTTTTTTCACCCCGCTGCCATATACCGATGTTATACTACTACTACTACACTACTAATATTGCTATTTTATATTACTTTTTTATACTACTAATACTTTTACACTACTACTACTATTTTTCTCATAATTATCACATTGAGAAAGTACCGTTGCAATTTACTTCAAATAATGATTATATTTGCTCTAATGTTAATCTGTTTGGCACTTCAATACAAGATTCTATAAATATTCAGATACTTCCAATTTATGGTATAAATTGACAAAAATATACGGAAGAATAGCAACAGGAAAGCTGAACTACGTCTTCTGCAGCTTTAAACACACTCCCAACGACTAAGAACTGGCATATAAAACTGTATTCTAGGATGGCTCGGAAAGATGGCTTCTTAGTATTAGTTAAAGTAAAGGAATGTTAGCTGCTGAGGTGGACTTTTGGAGAAGGAAAATTCAGACGAAAAGGAATTTAAAAAAATTATTAAAAATAAAGGTTTGTTGGAGATGAGCGGAAAATTTTAAGACCAACAGAAGGAATTCGTTTTGTCATAGTCAAGGTATGACATTGAAAAAACTACTAAGGTATTTATGGAAAGAAAAATAGGAAAGACAAGTGAAATTAATGAAGACCGATAGCTAAGGGAAAGTTCTTGATTTTTTTTAAAATATCGATAATGTTTTCAACTGAAATATTGAAATTGTAGAATTCACTAAGTTTTAAGAACTTTTATATCTCGACCAGTCTTTTCGGAATTTCAAATCATTATATCATTAAAAAGGTTTGCGGTATATTCGGTCAAAAGAAAACATTAAATATAGAATCGAATGGGAATGAAAAGTATTTGTAACTACTTGCTTTAATTGAGTTTTATTTATTCCTTAGCTGCTTTATTTAAAGTAACCGGGAAACAGGGAAAACAGGGAAAATCAATTCACTTTAATAAGGAAATGAGGAAATAATGATGATAATATGGAATCTTCATAATAATAATATTAATTTGGAAGCTTACCATGAAACTTTATAAACAAAAATAAACATTACAGTATTCATACTTCGTACATTTTCCTTTTTGTTGAATTTTTTTAAGACCATCAATTCATTCCGGCAAATTGAAAATGCCAACACTGTCAGCAAGAACTCTATAAAGGTCATGTAAACTTCCATATTTTTTAACCATGGATATCTTCAACATTCCTCCCGCAAAATGCTATTTTGGTTGCCATTAACTTTTTTTTTCTTTTTTTTTTTTACAGAAGTTTCTGAATAACGTGTTGATTTTTTCTCTTAGTTTTTTTTCTAACTTTCATATTTATTTATAAATTTAATTCTACATATCATGTATATGCTACATGCATACATATTCGGGTAAATATTACATGATTAATTTTTCTTTTTGTTACAGGAGTTTCTGAATAACGTGTTTATTTTATTTCTCTTGGTTATTTCTAACTTTCATATTAACTTATGAATTTAATACTGCATATCATGTATATGGGTAAGTATTATATGATTATTTTTTCTTCTAACAAACTTTTCTCAGTATTCAAGAAAATCATGTTCCTTTGAATAAAAAAACCTTACTGACCTTTGACCCACTAATATAAATACACCTTGTATATTATCTTTAAAGTAAAAATAAATAAATATTAATTTATCTGACGCGTGTTTGACTAATCATAATTAATTAATTAAATGAATAGAAAACATACTTCCCACAAGATGCTTCTATGTTCACATATATAATGATTCCCTTGTATTGTAATTTTCAAACAGAAATTGATGGCTTATAACTTAATAATTGCTAAATGTAGGTAAAGAAATAAATTTATAAAAAAATGAACATTAAAAAACAAAAATTGATGAACGAAATTTTTATAAATCCACCTTCAACATAAAAACAAAAAATGCACGTACTTCTAGTGATTTTGTAGTATTCAAATAAGAATTTGTAAGAATAGAGTACAACAGACAATATAAGTTAATACAAACAATATAAGTTAATACAAGTTAATTTAATATTGCTTTCTTTATTTCTTTATATTGCTTACATTGAAGTTGTGGTTAGGTAAAGTAGAAGATACTATATGATAAGTAGGAGTCAGCTTTATTATATATTTCGATAGCTAAAAAGTTGTTGCAAAACGATTAAAGTAAGGACAAAAAACTGTTTTAAGACATAAATAAAAATAAAAAGAATAGTCCAAGTTTTTGTGTATTTTTCATTGCTCTATCTATCTAAATAATGACTACATCTAAATAAAATGTTTTTTTCAGTTTCTATATTATTCGCTACTAGTGATTATACGGGTTATCACCAGAAAAGTTATTTGATTATCAGATAGGTACTAAATGTCATGGCATTCTATTTTTCATCATATCGGTCTCGCCTACATAAATATAAAAAAAAAATATAAAAAAAAATACGTGATTTCATCTGTGGCGTGTAGTTTCATGATATGAATAACGTCAAACATGAATTCTTTTTTTTTGACAATTACTGGGTATCACTCGCAGTGTTTAATTCATGTTAAATTTCATTAATTTATCAATAATCAAGATGTGATGGGAAAATTCCGTAAATAAGAAATTATAATACTTTTATTTTGGCATATAGATAAAATAAAAAAATATATACATAGGCAATTTAAAACAGTACAAACATATTTAACATTATCTTGCTATTTATTGTGATAATGTTTTCTTACTTGACGGATAAGAAATGTTGAATAACTGAGCGATGTCTGAAATTGTATTTATATTTTTTTTTACTTACACTGTTCTGAGAATATATATAAAAAAAAAAAATCAAGCTGTTTTCGATAAAGACCAATAGGTGAATGAATAAACATGTTTTGATTCTACAGGGTTTTCTTTATACTTGGAAACCTTTGTGCGACTATAAGAAAAATGTTCTCAATTATCCATACATACATTCAAATAAATATGCTTATTTTTATATAAAGCGTGAAATCCTTTGAAAGATTTTATAGATTAATTGTTGAAAATGACTTCCAATGTTAATTCATTAGCTCATATAAGTAACAATGTAAAGTTTCGGGGACATTATTTCCATCTTCAGACATTAATATTCCCTAAAAAAAAATCAACATATATAACACATTATGTATTAATAATGAAAATGGGGATAATGTCTCCTAAACCTTGCAATGTTAGTAATATGAGTTAATGAATAAATATATTAGTTGGAGGTCATTTTCAATAATGAATTTATGAAATTAAGATAAACAAATTCTTAGCTTTCATTATACATATGTATATATATATATATATATATATATATATATATATATATATATATATATATATATATATAAAAAAGAAACACACACATAAACAGACATAATATAAACATTTATTCAGTAAATTCTAAATTGTCGGGTTCGATTTGGTCTTTCTTTGGACTCCTGATGTGAGCTGTGCTAAAATATAATTCTCTTATTAAATATAATCCAATCATTGGATCTAAGATTGTTTTTTTTCTGCATGTCATAAAATGGTGAAATATTTAGAAAAATTCGGGTACACTACAAAAATGTATTTAGAAAAATTATTTGGAGCAAAGATCTTTAAGCTTATCAGGGCAGATTTTCTCTTTTTTTTTTTTTTTTGTTAAATAAAATTATATAAACTTTAATTTAATTGCGTAATGAGTTATGCAATTGTTTGAATAAGACCATAATAAGACTAAGATAAAAGTCATTTTTATGATTAAAAGGAAATAAACTAATGAGGAAGCTAACTGGACAGTTGTATTTCGGTATTGAACCGAAACAATCTACCCCTATCGGAGAAGGGGCGGTAGATTGAGAAAGGTGTTGCACGGATGTAATTTTGAACTGGACCACTTCCACCCACGTTTGAGTTAGGTGCCATATGGTCCCCTCCCCCTCTCCCCCCTTCCCATATAACTCCCTCCGAGTAAATAACAATTCTCGCACTGGGGCGACATAAATTTCTGGCACGCAAGTCAAAAACGTCTGTTCATCTTCTGGTTTGAAATCAATAAGAGGAAAACGTTATTGTAAAAAAAAAAAAAAGAAAAAAAAAGGTCAATATAAAAATTATGAAAATTGAAACGGATTAGAAGTAAATTCTCAAAGAAAATTTAGTTTAGAAGTGAATGTAAAATGATAATCATCGGTCAATTTATAAAAATATTCAATTCTCCTAAAGGATTTATATTTTATTATTATTGACTCACTGAAGTTTCAGGCATGGCCTTGATGAAAGTTGTATGTTACAAATTTAAAATTTTGAAAAAATGACAAATCAAATATTCTAGAAATGATCTATCCAATCTAATGCGAAATCGTGCGATTTACCAAGAATTTTGTGTTGTTAATGTTAGGAGGCGAAGATAAGCACATAACATCTTCATTCGTAAGAAAAAAAATCAATATCCCAAAACTTGTTACATAGCACCTTCATCGACTCACGTCTTTAATTAATCTGTGTATGAATATATCATTAGGAAAATTAATTTTTAATTAATTATCTATTTTAATTAATTATATAGTTTTAATTAATTTAAAATACCTTCATAATTTTATTTAATTTACTATTTAAATTAATGTTCCACATTCCATTGCATACATTTTCTTGCACTATCTTTAAATTTTATATTTCTGTGGACGTTTCGGGTACACTGTCTGTACACGGTCTGAATACAATTGCAGTACAGGCTCACAATTGCTTACAAACTTTAAGTTATATCTACATTACATTTTTTTTTTTTATTAAGCACTGTTGAACTATTCAATTAAATTAAAATTTAACAAAATTTTTTTTCATATATCAAATATTCCAGTATTGTTGGGTGAGTCAATTTATATACTACTACATTAATGAAACATGCTAAATGGTACAATTCAAAGTTTAATCAGGGATGGTCATAGTATTAAACTATTTTTATATCACTTGATTCAAAATTTCTGGAATAAACCTAACTGGATAAAGGAGAAACTTAGGTTTGTTTTATTCCAGATATTTATAATCAAGTAAAATAAAAATAGTTTAATATTGACCCCTTTAATACCTTATAACCCAGTATTGTGGGGAGAGTCAATTTATATATTACTATATTAATGAAACATTGTAAATGAATTCAACTCAAAATTAATTTAGGAAAGGGGGCCAATATTAAACTATTTTTACATAACTTGATTCTAAATATCTGGATTAAACAAACCTAAGTTTTTCCTTTATCCAGTTAGGTTTATTTCAGATATTCGGAATCACATTACATAAAAATAGTTTAATACTGACCGCCTTTCCTAAATTAATATTGAACTGAATTCATTTATCATGCTTCATTAATGTAGTAATATATAAATTGACTCTAAACAACAATATTGGGATATAAGGTATATAAGAAAATTTTA
Source organism: Rhaphigaster nebulosa (assembly GCA_948150685.1). Taxonomy (NCBI): domain Eukaryota; kingdom Metazoa; phylum Arthropoda; class Insecta; order Hemiptera; family Pentatomidae; genus Rhaphigaster; species Rhaphigaster nebulosa. The sequence continues at coordinate 96,361,025 of OX411310.1, forward strand.
TATAATTTTATAACTAAAGTGACCAGTTCATTAGAACTTACAAAAATAATATAATGTAGATATAACTAAAAATTTGTAAGCAATCGTAAGCCTACTTTGATCATTTATTATTGTTGTATTTAGATGCTGAAGAGCGGACATGTTATCCCCGACAAGTCCAAAGAACGACCTATATAATTTAACACCTTGGTCTTTTATTTTGACCTGAATTCAAAATAGTGATACAAAGTAGTGGAAGAAAATATATTATACTAATTTAATGTTATATCCGATTTAATAATAGCGTAAAATGAATGGTCTAGAATCTAGACACTCTTAAGTTAATCAACAAGACCTCTGAGGTAGCAGTTAAAACTTTTAACTTTATAACTTCCATGTTTAACTCGCAATTTGCGTTATTTCCTAGGACGCCAAGTTATATCTTACTTTGTTTAATTGTCATATTTAAGCAGCTTCGTGGAAATCCGTAGAGTATCAGTGTAAATATGAATAGATGGTCTCAGAGGAGAGAACAAAAAACCAAGGTTGGTTTAAATGGACGGACGATTCATTAATAAATGAACAAAAATATAACTATACAAAGTTTATTCAAAATCAACAAGCAAAAGAACATTTTTATTGCTTGTGATAATTTTTAAAATAATCTTCCGCACAAATGGCTGGCTTCTCTTGATAGATTGGACTGAAAAAACGCGTTTATCGGTTATTTTTAGCCTCTATTTGGTACAAACATCAGTAAATTCGTCACCTGTTTATGTTCATTGTTAAACTGATTCCACTGAGCTGTTCAGGCTGGAATATACAGAGAAGGGAAATATTATGAACTTTAATGATAAAGAAATCGTGAAGCTCAATTCTGACGTCAGGGTAAGATCAAGCCCACACAACATGAATCTTGCAGTGAATTTGTGTGTGGTACTTAAGCTGATTTTGAAGAACCTGGGAAAGACCCAGAAACAATAAATATTAAATGATATTAAATTTATGTTAAGCATCTCAGTATCTCAGTAATCTTAAATAATCGCAATAAATATATATGTATATGTATATGTATATATATATATATATATATATATATATATATATATATATATAAAATATAAATATATTTAATGCATTATAAATTAGAATGCCAAAATTATAGAGAAAAAACATTACCATGATATCAATTCTGTTATTGAAATGATTAATGATAACAGGAGAGGAATCATGGGTGATTATCAATGAGAGTCCAATCCTAGAATATCTGCGATTGAGCGATATTTACCACACGATGTTTACCATCAGGAACATGCAAGAGAATTGTAACGAATGGAATGCAAATCTACATCACCTCTTCATAGACTGCAAACAAAACATACAGGCTGGTAAGCATGGCTTTACAAAACAGTAGAGATCTAATACAAGTCCTGTGAGAAATGTCCAGAGACTTTGCCATTCAAACAGCAGTTAAACAGGTCCTCTATCTCCAGTACTATTTAATACGGTGCTTGAGAAAATTCTGAGGGCAATCTAAGCAAAGGACGAATCGAGAAATACCCCAAAACCTAAAAATAAGACAGCCCTTCGTCCAGTTGTAATGTATAGTAGTGAGGCATGGACCCTAACCAAGTAGCAAGTGAGCTAACTGAGTGCATAAGAGAGAAAGATTCAAAGAAGAAAATATGGCCAAGGAAATTGCATAATGACATAAATCGAACTTAAGGACCTAAATGGGGAAGCAGAGTTAGTTTCTTGTATTTAAAAGATGGTTGGGTTATGGACATCATATGATATATCCCCTATGATAATATTCCCAAAGCAGGTTATGGAAGAGTGTCCAGATGTAGAAAGAGGAAGTGGATGGCTTAGATTGCGATGACAGGACGATATAGAGGCTGACCATAGATTCCTGCGTCTGGGTAGATGAAGAAGAGCCGCAAAGCACCAGTCTGAGTAAAGAAGAATCGTTGAAGTGGCAAAGGTCCATGAACCATATCCTCCATGAACCATAGCGTCGAAAGGGTAAGTTTATTTTTTATTGAGATGATTCAAACTCTATAACTGACAATATTTGTTAGATAGCAATATTTGTGTTAATAGCAAGGATGCTGCACGATGCACCAACACCTTTCAATTACTAGTGAAAGCAGAGGAGCTCTCAGATGTGCACTACGACGGAAGGTATTTCATTAGGCGAAATACTGACTACACTGCCCAGTGATAACAAAGACTGATTCTATCTCTCTTGTTTGCCTCCCCAGTCCCGCTTCATAAATAAGCAATGGAAAGCAAACAAAGCGTGTCTCCCTACTCATTTACGGTCCCATCGAACCTGTTTTTCGTGATTGATTGGGCATTGCTTTTTCTCAGAACTGACGTTAAAGCAATCTCTCCAATAATTGATGATACCAAATTAAAAGTTGCTAATGGTACAGGAGAAGAATTTAAATACGATATAACACTAAAAAAAAATCAGGTGCGGTACGCGTATCAGACAACTTTCACTTACCACACTACATGAATTTTTTTTTATTTTCAATTAGTATCTATAGAAACATCTTTTTTTGATTAAATAATGAAACAGTAGAAATTATTAACTACAACAATCACTTAAAAGATATATTTTATTTTTCTAAAATCTTAAGGTTTCCGTCATATGTCATATATAGAGTGAGAGAGAGAGATAGATAAGTAAAGGTAAAAAATGATTTCTGTTTAAAATTAATTTGTATATTTTTATTTTCTTTGTATTTTTTATTTTAAAAACTGAATATCAAAAATAGAATATCAAAATAATGAAAAATCTGTCAAAAAAAAATTATGGGTAAAAAAAAGAAGCACCGTATTCCATGTTACGGCACATCAGGTACGATTTGACCAGCATAGCACTTAAATTTTTTTGGTAAGGTATAAATCTGCGCCTGTTCGGAATTAATTAATTAATTTGATATGGATTCATCGACGTATTATTTTGAAAAAAAACACCATTTATCATACTTTACAGGAAAAACATTAAACTTTTTTTTTTTCCCAAATAACAAAAACATTTTATTATTTATTGTGTACAGTAGAATTTTATAAAGATGGAAAAACATTTATAATTACACTATATTTTCAGCAGTGATCAAGGCGAGAGTGACGACTGAGTCATCAGTATTTGGCTCTTACGTCATATATAGTCGATTTTTGGTCGCAACCCAATAATAGACAGAACCTATTTGTTAATGAACTGGTTCCCTCTTCTCTCAGGCTATTAGGTAGTACTTTGTAAACATTTATAAATGCTCAATTAATTATATTTTATAAACGGTTATTAAAATATTCCAGAGTCCTCTCACACAGGCAGCCTGCATTCCAAACATGAAATTAATTGTTAGTAAACATTATTATGTGAATTATTGAGAGCTCATTGTGTATTGATGGACATTATTCAACGGGAACTAACTATTTAACCATCTTTGAATATTGGGACAAATGGAAAGTGAATGAAAAATAATTACATAAAGAATTATTACAGAAATGAAAGACATTTTTACCCTCTTCTAATCATTCTCGTTATAGTTTAATTTTACAAAACTATGGAGTAGTTTTTCTTTTTCTTTTTTGATATCAATATAAACAAAAACACATTCAAGAAATCTAAATATATTAAAATTTTCAGTGAGCTCAATAAAAAAGGATAACAAAAAATGTAGTGCTTAGAAAAGTTTGTTATTTTATATTACATTTCAATATAATGTAAATGTTTTAAATTAAATTAATTATTTAGTACTTGCCTTTACCCCTAAGAATCATCGGCGAAGTGAAATTGATTTATTTCTTGTTATAATATTTGATTTTCATAAAATGCCAGCAGATTTTAAACATTTAAATTTGCTTATTCTAATATATTTAATCCGCCAAAGTTTTTGCAGTTTGAGTTATCTAAAAAATCTAGCTTAAGTTCTTTTTATCTTTCTAGTTGCACCAGAAACACTTGAAGCTATTTCAAATAATAGGCCAAAGCCTTAAATCCTATGTATTTTGGTCGTCTGCATAAGTTACAGTGATTCTCAGCTTCTTTAGATCCGCCAGGAGATAGTCTCTATTCAGCCTATCTCCAGGAAATCCTCCATCAGAAGTGTTCCCAAAAAGACTTTTTGCATTCTCCCTACCTCCATTCCAAAGCGGTATCTCAGACAAAGCATCAGCAACTTGGAGATTTTCTTCTTTTTTATCTTTCAATAAACGTAAGTAACTTCTCTTTTGCGTCCAATATATATATAAAAAAAAAAAAAAGTTTATACTTCTAAGTTGATATTTTTAGGAAAACATCTAGTATGCTGTTTATATGCTTTACGCATGTATGAGAAGCCTCACTAAATTAAAAGTAATTTTTTGCTTGACCATTTTATAATGAAACAATTTTTGTTTGTGGATTCCTAAATTATTTCAGTTTCCAAAAATTATTTTAATTTCTTATCTTTATCTTAGCTGTAAAGACAACTATTTTGATTTTGCAAAACATGCTGTTTCGGCCAGTTGCGGCCAACCAATAATAAAACTCGTATGTATATTTGTAAGTAAATTGGTGTACAATTTATATATTACGTATTATAATACGTACAGAAGACCATCCGACTACCAACCTGATGGGATTAGCCATGTCGTAGCAGGGCAGACCTTTATCTCTCACTGTATTCAGTTCGTCGAGGCAGGCTCGATTATAGTAAACTCTAATAGATTCGAACTGTGAGGTTTTTAATTTTAAGAATTCAATTAATTGTAGCCGGCGGGCGGTGTCAATTTGTAAATGAAACTATCTTTATTTTTTTAATGTATATATTTTTTTATAGTTATTAAGATTATTATTATTATTATTACTTCCTTGAAATTATTATTATTATTATTACTATTATTATTAATATTATTAATACTATTAATATTATTAATATTAATATTAATATTAATATTAATATTATTAATATTATTAATACTATTAATATTATTATTATTACTTCCTATTACTTCCTCGCAGTAAAGGAAGTATTGTAATTTTCGGTTTTCAGTTTTCAACGGAAATATCGATTTTGACCATCCCTGAATCCATTTTGACTAGTTCGTCGTGACGTCTGTACGTACGTTTCTCGCTCAAAAACGATTAGCCGTTGATATTTTTAGGAAAACATCTAGTATGCTGTTTATATGCTTTACGCATGTACTGATATTTTTAGGAAAACATATAGTATGCTGTTTATATGCTTTACGCATGTACTGATATTTTTAGGAAAACATCTAGTATGCTGTTTATATGCTTTACGCATGTATGAGATGCCTCACTAAATTAAAAGTAATTTTTTGCTTGACCATTTTATAATGAAACAATTTTTGTTTGTGGATTCCTAAATTATTTCAGTTTACAAAAATTATTTTAATTTCTTATCTTTATCTTAGCTGTAAAGACAACTATTTTGATTCTGCAAAACATGCTGTTTCGGCCAGTTGCGGCCAACCAATAATAAAACTCGTATGTATATTTGTAAGTAAATTGGTGTACAATTTATATATTACGTATTATAATACGTACAGAAGACCATCCGACTACCAACCTCATGGGATTAGCCATGTCGTAGCAGGGCAGACCTTTATCTCTCGCTGTATTCAGTTCGTCGAGGCAGGCTCGATTATAGTAAACTCTAATAGATTCGAACTGTGAGGTTTTTAATTTTAAGAATTCAATTAATTGTAGCCGGCTGGCGGTGTCAATTTGTAAATGAAACTATCTTTATTTTTTTAATGTATATATTTTTTATAGTTATTAAGATTATTATTATTATTATTACTTCCTTGAAATTATTATTATTATTATTACTATTATTATTAATATTATTATTATTACTTCCTATTACTTCCTCGCAGTAAAGGAAATATTGTAATTTTCGGTTTTCAGTTTTCAACGGAAATATCCATTTTGACCATCCCTGAATCCATTTTGACTAGTTCGTCATGACGTCTGTACGTACGTTTCTCGCTCAAAAACGATTAGCCGTAGAAAGGTAAATTTTTTATCTAGGGTTACTCTATAATTTAGTTGTGAATCTCCCTTTTTAGTCATTGTATGATTACCGGAAGTGGTACTTCACTTGAAGGTCATTACGGATTTTCATCAAAAATTATATTTAAGTATAATACAAAACGAATTTAGTATTTATAACATATATATTGATTTAAATAACATAATAAATTTTGGTTAACATTTGCAGACCGGAAGTGGTACTTTACATGAAGGTCATATTAGACTTTCATCAAAAATTATATTAAAATATAATGTAAAACATCTCAAATTTGGTAAATTAGACTTTTATATCAATATAAGTAATATAGTAGATTATGGTTGAAACTGGAGATTGGAAAGGGGTACTTTACTTGAAGGTCATAAGAAACTTACATCTTAAACGTATATCGACATTTATTACAGAGATCATATGTTTCGATGAGAAAGGTTATAAACCCGATTTTTTTTCCACTCTAATTAAACAATTTTATTACTTGTTTTGTAATAATAATTATTTGTAAAATACTTGTTTTCCTCCCCATTTGTGAGCTGAACAAGTCTGCAGTAGGAGAATAAGATGGTTTAAGTGGTTTCTTTCGCTTAAAATGTTAAAACCGTCGATTTCAAATGCTTTGTCTAGTGACATAGGCAGTTCTAATGTTGTCAAGCAACACAAAGAAATATCTTGGGAACTTGTTTCCAACTAAAAGAAAACGACATATAATAACGGAATTAAGACCTCAAGAAACAAAAGCTTGTGTGTATGTGCCTGTGAGTGTCTGTATGTGCCAATAGATGGAGTAGTAACCAAATTCAGGGTCACTTTTTGAGCCACCAATATATAGTTTAGACGTACAAGGAAGTCATGGGGTGTCCACATCAGATATTTTTTTATAGTTGCTTATTATTTAGTTTTTAAAAATTATTATTATTTTTTTTTTAATCCTAACTTTGTTTATTTGTTTTGCGTTAATTCTGTAAGTATTCGGTTAGCACGGTCGTTTGTTCTAGGTTGATGAAATGAAAATCAATTTATTTTATCATTTTGTAGGTTTAAATTATTTTCCATTAGGCATATTTTCTATTTTTGAAGGCATATTACCAAAAATAGTAAACTGATCTCAGGCTTTATATTTGGGGAGTGCGTATCTACCTTCATACTAATATGTATTGATATTGTTAAATATTATCGTTATTGAATTTAAACAGACCAGTGCGAACAAAAGAAATAAGGGTCGAGCAGGTAGAGAAGGGTAACTGACAGGCGATGACAGATGTCACCACATAAGTGATAAGGGATAAGTTAATTTAAAAACCCTACTGAGAAGTTAACACTGTAACAATGCCAATAGCTGGAACATCTAATCAATTTTAAGAAATGGTCCCCTTAGGCTTGGCTGGCTTCGAGGAAAAAGTGGAAAAGGTATGATTAAATTAGACTAGTTGGATAATGGTTCGCAGATACGGCTGTCAGGACAAGGGGTGGAGCCATCCGATGAAATCCCAGAATTTCCTCCCTCTATAAAACTAGTCGGCTAATGAACATCGTTTTCAACCCCCTCTTAGGCAAAATAAGAGAGAAAGGGGGAAAGAAGCAAAGAGGTGAAAAGGAGAGACTTAGGAACTGACCGAGGCTGAGGGAAGACCTCTAGACTGAGAGGGGCTGATGCAAGACTGAGACTCTGAAGAGGAGAAATGCGCTCTGGCTCCATGACTGAAGAGATGCAGGGGAACCCGAGGGAGAGATGCTGAGGAACCATCAACAACTAGTACAGATAAGAGATTTATGTTAAAACAATTAATGGCTAAGTCTAGGCTGAATCATTCCATGGCTAATTTTTATTGTAATATTTTGTTATTTTAAATTTGAATAATAAAGATAAATGTTAGCAAGGAGGTAGTTCTATAGTAACCATGTCCATATTTAATTCGAATATATTTCATTAAGATAGCAGTAACTTTGATTAACATTAGTATTAAACTTAAAAGTAGGAACATTATCTTGGTTAATTATTAAATAATGGTAACCACAAACCAGGCCTTTGGAAAGGTACCCAATTTAGAGGACAAGGTAAGAAATTCAAAAGTATTCATAAGCTTACTTAATTTTGGGATAATCATCTTCAATGATTGCCCAATGGCATCCCTATATATATAGACTAATGTATTAGAGCTAAATAGTAATCAAGCTCAACTTAAGTTAGATAAAACAGCAATACACTGTATTTTAAAAGATATATCAACGCTTAGATTGGCTTCCTTTTCAAGTATAGATTATTCAAAAATTAAAATTAAAAAAAAATATTCCAAATTTTGACGCCGTATATCTTTGTTGGGGCAATTTTTTAAAATTATAAATTTTTATAGATAAACCCTTTATTGTGTGTTTGAGATTTATCATCAAGTCAAGTTTTTAGTACCTTAAATTATTGAAAAGTTAAAAAAAAAAAAATCCAAATTTAGATGCCTTGTATGTTTGTTGGAATTAACTTTAAAAATCTGAATTTTTTAACATGAATCAGCATGTTTTGTAAAACGGAAATGGCTGCTATTGGAGCTAAGAAAAAAATATTATTTTTTGACATTACAATAATGTAGGAATTCATCAACGAAAAATAATTATAATATATAAAATACAAATGGTCATACAACATCAATTAGATCACTTGAAACGGACCAGACCCGAATATAATGATGTCTATTCAAAATGCTTTAGAGTTATTAGAGTATTACAAGTATTTATGATTTATCAAAGGTGAAAGTTTATGATAAAACCTCCATCGTGTACAAAACAACAGTACATCCACGTTGGCATGGATAAGGCGTCTGTTTGAGGATGAAGGGAAGCTGTTACATTCAGCAAACTTCAGTGGATATTTGCTGGATCAAAGTACTGACAGTTTGACACCTTTCAGCTCTTTCATCCAGTCAGGTCTAGTTGGAAGCCTTCAGCGAAGATGATGTTCGGGATCAGCAGGAAAAATCCTCTGAAGTATCTTATTCACGGTATTTATTTTTTTTTTTTAACAGAACACGCTAATGCTTATATTGGTTTGGAACGCATGAAATGCCAGTTTATGGGGAACAAGGCAAATAAAACCAAGTCTAACAAGGTTTTTTATCTCTTGTTCGGAGAAACGTTTTGGCTTTAAATCAATAAACTTCATATTCAGTTTGGAATATTTTGTTTTCAAATGCTTCAAGCAATCTAAAAAGCAAATTAGTCAGGTCTCCCTCTTTATTCCGGCTCCTAATATCCTTTCTGTGAGCTTTGCTCATGTTATCAAATGCATTATATTTATTTATATTGTACTATTAATTTGTTTTTATATCTTATAGTTTTATATTTGTAATTTTTAGTAATTTGCGGTTTTATGATAAAATGTGTCCCCCTGAACTGCACAAAGTATTAACGACTAAATGCCCATATGGTCCTCCACTATTATTTCTAATTATTCATTTCAATTACAGCAGTGCATAACAATGATGATATATTCCCGTAACATTGATGTTAGCTGGAACGGATAAAGAACAAGAACCAGCTCCAGTGGAGGAAGGTAACGAGCCGTTCCGGCTAACACTTGGAACGGCCCATCCCTCGTTATGACGCAGTTGATGCAAATGAGCGATATGTTTGAAGTTAGAAGAGTGGAAAACTGAATTACACTGGTAATGTACTGGTTTAATTAGTCAGTATTGGACCACCAGACTGTAATCGGCTGCATCTCATAGGATATGATTGTCAATTGCACGTCATTTGCTACTGCTAATTTTATATAAGCAATACAACCTTTTAAATTTTGAAGTAAAGATTTTAAATGAACATAAAAAGATACTATATAATCTGCTCTGTCAAAACAAATTCCCGTTTTATGGTTTTAACTTATTTTTGGTAATCATTGAAGCTATAAGGTGATATTTTTAAAATTAGTTCTGTCGTTTAGTTCAGTGGTAAAACGTATTCTTGTCATCTTGAATTGTGAAAAACAGCTTGAATCGATAGAAACGTAGAACTTTGGTGAAGCGGTTCCCCCGCAATTAATGACTGCACCGACGACTTCTAGCAGTGATGTGAGCACTTTAAACACAATCGTTTAAATCGTTTAAGGGTAAGTTGGGAACTGGTTAGCGGCCAAAAACGCTTAATCAATCGGGAAAGAGATCCAAGAAAACTAATGAAGGTGAGCGAAGTTACCACAACCAGAAATTGATTTGGAGTCTTATCAAATATTTAAGAAGTTATACAATCAAGCAACGCACAACCTGTTGGTATAAAGTCTTAACGAATTCACTTAAATGATATACAGGATTACACTGCACTATTAACTTTCCTGCAAATTAAAATCCACAACCAGAGGGGTTAGCGTATATCCATGGTAAATGGTAAATTCATCTCGCCACCCACTAAATTGTTTAAGAATGGGGAGTACGGATTTCCATACGTACCAATTACCTGAAGATCGAAGCCCTAGGATTGCTATAATAAAAAAACAATCTAATGAATTTAATTTCACAACAATCAAAAGTGAACTAAGAAACCTTGGTCGCGAATCCAATAATGTTGCGAACGCTATTTTACGTATCAAAAGGCCTCTTTATTTTAATTTCGAAGGTGAAGATAAAGTGTTTGAAAGAGAATTTGTATCCTCTAGCAAAGTAAAAACCGAAGAGCCTCGAAAAAGAAACAAATCCCTCAAGACATACGGCCAACAGTATGGCCGAACAAAAACGGTGTAATCACGCACCGAAATACGTTAGATGGGACCACATGGTCAAGATTGCACCGCTTGCACAAACATTTGCACTTCGTCAACAGCAAGAATGAGAAAGAGCATTACCCAAGCGGCACTTCCAGCTGACAATCGTCCGGCTCAGCTATTCAACTTAGTGGCTTGAATAACATCATCCAGTCTCCTTAAACAACAAGCGCTATACCTTGGACATGGTAACTAAAACCTTTCAAGCACAATCCACGTGACTGATAATGCCAGTAGAAGCCTAAAAGGAAGCTGGATGAGAGATTTCCTTGCCTTTAAACTGTAAATCAAGACAGAAAGGGGTGCTGCTGAGTATTATTCTATCAGGCGTTTCATGCCACTGTGTCTAATTTTTTATCCAGAAAATTCATTGGTTATCTCAGAGAGACAGGTGTGATTGAAGAAATAGAGGCTATAAAAACAAACTTAATAAAGGAATTGCCAAAACGGTGGTAAAATTCCATCGTTTTGACGATTCCAACAAAATCGCACCTTAATTGTACTGCTGGAATCTTCACCATGTTGTGATTTCATTTTTTTATTTGAGAAATTAATGCCAAGATTTGAATAAATAGCAACTAAAATTGATATAAGCTAAACGTACATCCAGAATGAAAGGGGCACAACACAGATAATGTCTTTTTGTTACAACGAACACTGGTCAAATTCATCATAGAAGCACCCCTATGGTGTTTTCTCGTTTGCATAATCAGCAATTCTGTCGATAGAATATTTGAGGGCTGCCTGCTCTTTGGGATGATAAAGATCCAACTATTAAAATTTCTGACGTTAGAAATTTTGAGTTGTGCCTCTTTCATTATGGGTGTGCGATGTACTTAGCTACAAAAGATGATAAATGCTTAAGAATAAATTTTGGATCAGAAAATTACAGTTTGTACTTACGTCAACCACCGCATCAACACCAGGCAGTGGGAAAACCCTAGTAGGTGGAGATTCTTTTGGCACGAACCTGTAAAATTCTGACTCCCCTTGGTAAAACTTTACGGAGTACAATGGTGCTCCTTCTAGGTCGTAGTCGCACACTAGCTGGAGGCTTTGCCCGGTTTGGACAGCTTCCGGTAGTCGCAGGGCTACACCTTTCAGGCAGTTTCCATCTGAAACAAATGAAGAGTTATTCAAAAATGAATACTTGAAAATTGTCATTTTTCATTAATTATCATCCTTAAAGAATTCAATCAAATAAAATACTGGTCAGCTACGAACTACCGGTAGAGATAAATTCGTAAGTTCAACCTACTTGTTTGTTCCAATAACATTATAATTTAATAGAGTTTATTAAGAATAAATTAAAAATTCTTTACGACCAGACGTCAGATTCTTTCGTTTGGTGCCATTGATAAAAAAAACATAATAATTACAAAATAAATTGTAGTTATTTTTTATTGAGTTATATTGTATACAAATTAAAACTTATAGCTAGATGATTAAACATAGGGGAGACATTGAATACAACTAACAATAATTATACATAACTATTATTTAGTTAGAAGAAAAGAATAAGTATTTCAGTAATTCAGAAAAATAATAATGAATTATCATTATAATATGAAAAATGATAATATTGGAAAATAAAATTAATACTTTATCAGTAATTAATAAAACATAATAAAATATACTGTTTAATTAAGGTGAGGAGAGGGAGAGAGAGAGAGAGAGAGAGTGTGTGTGAGGGAGTGATAGAGGAGGGGAGGGGAAGAGACCTTTTATTTGTGTTTTCGTATATGTCTTGTGTGAGTTTGTATGTTATTGTTTACTGTAATTTATGATAAGTCTTGTGTTGTTCAGTACGTAAAGTTATGTTGCTGCTGTAATGGAGAACTTGTGCTACCGGATGCTTGGGATTAGATAATTTTTAATTTTTGGCAGACAGGTATATTTGACAGGCCTGGGTCAAAATTATGTCGATAATTATACTATATCGACTAATTATTTACTATATTTCATATTTATCTATGTTGTATCATTATTAAACATTCATACTTTTTATATAACTAAGTTAATTAGGCGTCTACATGATAATGTATATTTATTTTGAGATTAAATCTGCAGAAACCTCACAAGTTTTTATTGATTTCATTATCACTTGTGAGGTTCTTTTATAATTTCTTTTTTGGAGCCATTATTATTCACTGTTAGGTAAAGGCTGATTTTTTTTTAAAGTGGATAATAACCTATAATTTCTAAATATTTATATTTAAAGTTGAAGACATTTTGGCAAATTTATTCTATTTCATTTCTATTGATTTTCATATTCTTTTCTTTGATATTTTAAATTATTTCACAATTAACTTGAGTTGAGGCCATGTGAATTTCTACGAGACTTTCCCCAAAGAACAATAAAGTAATAAACAAAAGAAATGTTCATTTCTAGCTGAATTTATTAGTGATTTTGAAAATTTTAATATATTTTTTAAAATAAAAATAGATAAAAAACAATGAAAATTAATTTAAGAAGTAAGGCGGACAAACAGATAAAATAACCTTTTTTGTTTTTTGTTTTATAAGTACAAGATTTTTTATGTTTTGTTGATTGCTATTTGAAAAGACATGGGTTACTTTACAGTATCAGTATATTAGTGTGAACAAACAAAAAAGACACGGGCGTATTGAATAGTCTCTATGCCATTCATAACCGGTATATCAAAAACCTGCTTTGAAAGAACTCCAAGTGGGGTAGATAAAGGCTGAATTGATATGGCGAAATAAATTCCCCTTGATGCATTTCCCTTTGTGACATCCATATCGTATCAGAAGAGGGATCCACTTCTGTCTTAATTTGCGTAATAGTATAGTATTTCGATAGGAGTTCTCCATTTAATTTACTTTTTAATTTTTTTTAATTACAAAATTTAATTACTTTTTGTCTCAGCGCATAGCTTGTAGCACAGTGTATTTTGATTAAATGACAACAAAGCAAGCCATATTTGATGAGTATTCTAGTCAGGAGGTGGTAAACCAGTCATATGTTGATAATAAAGAAGTTATATATTGATTGATAACTTGTTTACTGCTGCAATTTTTCCAGCATTTGATCTTCTCTTGGAAAAATTGAGAATACTATAATCATAGTCCTATGCCAACGGACAACGAAAGCCCTAGACTATATAAATATAATTATAAATTCGTAAATATTAATCATAAAATTCACTAATTATTTCTAATAATAAACTAATGATGGGTCATTATAGTTTAATGGAGAATTATTGGCCAATAGGCCAATATCATAGGATTAAACTTACGGTACAGCAAATCTGGTGCTGGACTCAATACTGTTTCACATTAAACGCTTTATAGCAAAAATATATATTTAACACACGATACCGTTTGACGTTTTGAAAGTTTATGACGATACTTTTTATGAACACATACAAATATTGTGTTGATTATAGCAGAGAGATAGGCATCTAGCACATCATATGTTTTACTCCGTTTGCTTATTACTTACGAAGCAGTAATTGAATAATACTTCATTCATCAAAGTTCCTATTGTCCATGGTTTATAGATAAAATATATTTCAGATAGGCATATAATATTTCGTACTGACAATTACTATAACATTTAAATTTAACATGATTGGTAACTATAACCGTTCCTAGGCTAAATCATAAACAATAATTATCAATATTTTTTATTGTATTTTTTTTTTTTTTGAGGGGCAGACGTTCGTTCAGATGGGGAACTGTATTAATTTTTAGAGCAACATATATTTTTTATTTATTTTTTCTTTGAAAAATGAAGTATTCTAGTATTTTTCTAATTCAAATTTGTGCTAATTGTTTATATAAATTTTGCTTTGGGCGATACAGTTTTTTTCTTACTATATTGTTATTTACGTACTTACGGAAAAACTAAAACTCCTCCAAGTTTTATTTTACCTTCATTAAATCGGCATTTTATAACCTTTTATAACCATTGCGTCTTAATTCGTATTATACACACACACACACACACACACACACACACACCTATATATATATATATATATATATATATATATATATATATATATATATATATAAAATATCGTTATTAAAGGCGCTTAGTTAGCAAAACAAAATAAAGTATTCTTACATGAGTTTTCACAACCACAAACTAACCATTGGCGTTGGTCTTAGGGTTTTACTTATTATAAATAAACAATATATTTTTAAAATAATTTTAACTTGATTGGTGAATTTCCACGCCGATCGCATCATCCATGCATATTTAAAAGGCACAAGACAGTGAGTAAAATAATATAGCTGCCTTTATTTCGGAAAGGTTGGGGACGAACTGTCGAAAGCTGTTAAACCAAATAAGGCTTGCGACAAGTGATAAAGGAGATACTTAGCAAGTTTCTGAAAAAGATTTTGTTTTTTTTTTGTCTAATTTCGAATGGTCGAGAAACTGGCTTCGTTACTCAGTTGAAAGAGGAAATGTCAAGAATTAGAGTAAAAAATAAATACAATAAAGAATAAGAAAAACAAGAGAACTTTTAAATGTTTTTCCTTACACAGGTCGACCTAGACAGCATGAGGGAGAGTTGCTCAAGTGCGGGAGCTCTTTTGTCCAAAACCGCCTCCTACTTTTCCAATACTTTACACTTTCCCAAACAGTAGTTTTACAGAAAGTCAGGAAATTTACCAAGCGCCATTTTCACGTGCTTGGTCATGTTGAAAATCTCTAGAGACACTCCACTGGTTGTATCAAGGGATAGGGTAAAAGGTTTTCTTCTAAATACATTTATTGTATAATGTTAGCTGAACTAGTTTCTTTTATTTGTTGTTACTTTTATTTCTTAGAATTATAAAAATGTTAAAATTATGTATATGTACATCCGAAGATTTTTTTTTATCTGAAACATCTCAAAACTCTTTGGATTACTTATAATTACAACCTAACGTACATACCGTTGTAATGTTTCTACGAAAATTTCAGTATCTAGTTAGAGCTAAAGAAACTTAGAAATATGAGACGGCATTTTTAATTCACTACTTTTGTCTTAAGGAGACCGAATACCAGACATGTTCATTTTAATTAGTCGTAGAACTATTAAAAAAAAAACAAGCAAAAAAAATATATTAATTTAATTCCTAGGCACCTATTCTAGCTTGAGTACAGTAATTATTTAAAATGTAATTAATTAGGGAAGAAAAAATAAATGATTGAATTTTATAATAAGTTTTACAAATTGTCTTTTTATCCTTATTGGCTAAACAGGTAAATACTCCATCAAAATGCCCAAATAATTATCAATGTCAAGCGATTCAGGGGTTGAAATTCTTAAAGCATTTATTAAATCGTTCATCTGCAAATTAATTACTTTTTTAGGCTTATCAAATCACGCTGGGTCGTGGGGACGAGGATTATAAAGTGACACTTCGTAGTATTTAAGGATGTCAATTGTGTCAAAGCAGATTTATAAAAATAAAAAATAGCAATGACTAAAAACGACAAAAATTGTGCGTACATTTTTTTAAATTAAAAATAAAAATGGAAAACGGACTTGGCTGCTTTTGGACGCCTTTGTGGGGCATATGCATGTTTTATTTTTTCTATTTTTATTATTATAATTGCTTATTATTATCATTGTTTTTATTTTTTCTATGTTTATTGTTACGTAATATAAAACATTTATGTAAAAACCAGGGTTCTCTAAGCTCACCTGTTTATAAGATATTAATTTCCAATGTCGCGATATCAGACTTTCCAATAAGAACCCCGTGTTTGACGGCTGAGGTCGGTATGACGTCACCTCTTTTGGAGGGTTTTTTACATTTTGCCCAGGACGTCCCACCCGTGTCCATAAAGTATTCTGTTCCCGTGTTGAATTATGTTCATTTCTGGAGGATGCCGCATTGTGTCGTGCCTCCATCAGTAATTCAAAAAAGCACCATCAGTAATTAAAAAAACATATATATACATATATACAACACATGCTTTTTACAACATACATACATATAGTGAATATGTATTGCCAGAGCTATCGTCGTTAAAGTAAATTAGGCCAGTCATTAACATTTGGTATATTTTATTATTACATTATAGTTTTGCCTAAAATAATATTAATGATATAAAAGATCTATGAATTAAAATCTTAAGTTTATTATGGGACAGTCGCACTTTCCTCTCACTCAAACCATTCTATTTTTCCTAGCAGACAATTTTTAAATGCCTCGGCTTGGAAGTATTGAATTTATACTCCTTTGCAACGGACATCTCTCTTACAGACTCGGACAGCCGTATTTTCGTCAGCGAGAGATAAATTTACCCCTATGAAAGGATACTTACAACATTCTCAAAATTAAGCTGAATCTTGTCTTTGACAGGGCCAGCCACAATACCAGATATTTGCAACTGCAACAATGGGTCCCAAGCCTAAGAACAAAATTGACAAACGAGAAAAAAAGATATAAAATGATAAACTTCGCCGCGAAATTATGAAACGAGATTCTCGAAAAGTCACCTAACTCTCTCACTCATCCTTCATTCGCTCATTTTACATTTTTTTTCTTCATAATAAAAGTACTCCTGCGTGGCCACTACGTGAAAAGTGAAGGTACTATGCCGCTAACTAGCTAAAAATTTTTGCAGCTCGAAGTTATGACTTTTTACAATTCAGATTTCAGGAAGTGAAATCTGCTCATGATGTATTATTAAAACCCAGTATACCTTAGTTGGTATACATTCCATATGGTATACATGGAACATTCCAACTTAAGAATGGCACCACGTAAATTTCTTACAATAATAGTAAAAGTAGAGATAGCAAATTTCAATTATAAAAAAAAAAAAAAAACAGTTTTCCGGGCAGATTCTAGCCGAAAACTTTAAAGTCTGAAAGACCCAATTCGCGGATATTTAAAAAAAAGTTATATAAATACCTACGTTGCTTATACATTTTGTTAATCAAGTTTTACATTTTCTGATTTTTAAATACATATGTAAATGCACACATATTAAGTTATAAAAATATGTTTTTCATATATGGAACACAAAATTTTATCAATAAACTTCGTTCATTTAAATTAACAAACTAATTTTGATACATGGATGAACGTATTCATTTTTTAACGTATTCATGAACGTATTCATTTAACTTAAGAATCCGTCGGATCCGTAGATGTCCTTCGTTGAGATATTTCTCTGTACTTATAAAGACATACCATGCATCATGTTTGACAATACAATAATAATACGCACACATGTGTAATAAATACATACCTGTCAACTTTGGCCCATTTCACTGAGGGTGTAGAAATCGTCATTTTCAAGAAATTACCAACCCTTTACATGACTAACATTTGGCAAATTCGACGAATTGGTTAGCACAAAATGACCCATGACATTAAATAAGAATCTATGTATAGGAAGAACTTTGATAACAGCGATGCCCGCAGGAAGGTAACAATAGGCCTGTGGCGAGTAGAAACCGTGACGTTGCTGTTGCTGTTTTGCGGATTTTGCATAGTTAAAACATTGATGAGCTAATAAAAAATTAGGCAATAAACTTATTTACGCCAAACTTTGGAGACCTCAATTATAAAAGTAAAGCTATCTTCCAAAAGTTTTTTTCATTGCATTTTGCTTGAGCATAAGCTACAGAATCTATTTGATTTAACTCTTACTGTTCTGATTTTTTGTCAAATTTTTTTGAAAAGTATTAATGTCGATCGAAAAGTTTGCCAAGATATGTGAGTTGCCAATCAATGATAATTTATTACATATCTAAAGACAGTCAGAAGTTATTTTTAACCTTAATGGAACGAAAAAAAAAAAACCATGTCCTTCCTCTTTTTCAGATTTACTTCTATGTTTAAGTTCTTGAGCTGGCCAGATATTGTTACCGTTTCCGCATGGTTCATTGCTTTCAAAGCATTCAAACTGCTCCCAGTCTGTTATTTCTTCGGCAAATGCAGTTATAATGGCGTTTTGATACTTCGTTCCATCGATTTCTGCGGTGTATAATACAAGATAAATAGGAGATCAGACATGTTCTTGAGTTACCCCAGGTTCTACAGGTTTCGAATTCACTTTACTTCACTTCGTTTCAGAGATATAGATCGTCGACTTAAAAATGATTTCAGCAATAAGTACAATTTTTCCATTTAAGATTAAAATTAGCATTTAAGATAAATGCGCTGACAAACGGTCGTCTATGAAAAACGGAATAAAAAGTCTTCGAGCTGTCCGTATAAATCATAGCGTTTTTTTTTTTGTTCCAGTTCAAGTTGTTCATTACCTCGTTCTACAATCTTACGAAAGATTCATTTCACTTCAGTACAAATTTGAGTTTGAAAGTCAGTTTGTTCTGGCGAAAACAAATCACTTCGTGTACGAAAGCATCTTAGAAGTTGAGAATGATTTTATGATAATGAGCAGGGTCATTTCCTGTCTTCGCAGACTTTTTACAATGAAAATAATATAGCTTATAAATTCATTTTAATAATATATTTTAATTCTTTATTGCTTTTAATTATTCGCTGATTAAATATATATATATATATATATATATATATATATATATATATATATATATATATATATATATATATATATACGTATATATATATACATATATATAAGAGGTGTGTAACGAGACTGACGTTGCAATAAAATTTATTGCATTACATTACTATCAATATACACCTCTTCTCTATCCCTACAACGCTCCATGCGAATTTTCCATTGTTGGAAACAGTACTGGAAGTCAGGGATAGAAAAGGGGTATATTGAAGGTGATAGTAAGTAATTGTGTATAAAATAAAAATAAATTTTATTGCAACGTCAGTCTCGTTATTTAATAGCCACACCTCGTATAAAAGATATATGGCAATATCCAAATATATATATATATATATATATAAACATAAATTCAAACAAATCAAAGTAGAAATTTGAATTAGTTCAATAACAATAAACAATAATAACCGATAAAAATGTGGTGTACAAAAATGAAAATGTACATAAATAAGAAAAGGAATTAGCTTAATCAGTTGATAGGAATTTGCAAATATGGCATAGAGACACTCCTACTTGAAAGTTTTTATTGCAGCATAACAATATAATGGTGAAATAGATGGATTTATTGTAGACAAATTAGGATTGGATGGGCAAGTGGATACATTGGAAAAAAAAATAAGACAAATATATGTAACATTGTTTTTAAATAATCTAATTAATCTAAATAATTAATATATATTAATAATCTAATTAAAATAAATAATTGTAATAATTTACATATTATGTACATATTGTACAAATTTTACTAACCATAGTAATTTATATTGTAATTAAATTCTGAAGATTGAGCAAAACTCTGATGGAGTTCGCCCTCTATTTTTAATCGTCTTATACAACTAAAAAAATGAGTTAGTTATTCTATTATTGTCTTACGTGATTTTGTCATCTAATTATGTAAATTTGTTAAACACACTAAAAAAATGGTTTGCATCTAGAATTCACGGATTTTATTATTATCA
The DNA here is from genome assembly GCA_948150685.1 of Rhaphigaster nebulosa. Taxonomy (NCBI): domain Eukaryota; kingdom Metazoa; phylum Arthropoda; class Insecta; order Hemiptera; family Pentatomidae; genus Rhaphigaster; species Rhaphigaster nebulosa. The sequence goes on from OX411310.1 coordinate 96,381,281, forward strand.
GGAGTATAATATTAACCTATAGCGTTTACATTTTTTACCTCGTTCCCTCCGTAAAGTCCATTCCAAATTTCACAGAACTACTCATAAAATAAAAGTATGTAGCCTGTATATCTTTGTTTATCCAGCGTAAAATGTCACAAAAAATACTCGTGCTAACTAGTAATTATTTATATGTTTTAAATGACAAAAGCTATCGATTTCATTAAGTTGAGAGCCACTTTAATTAAAACGGGAGCGATGTATGTAGAAGATGCGAGGAGTAAGTTGTGTGAGTGAGCCCCGAGGCGGAAAACAAGGCGATATCTGGGCCATTACTAATGCCTCAGAGGATATCAGCCCGAGATAACAACTTCTGTAGACGCCAAAAAGTTATCTCGCCTTCGAAAGAACCTACTAACACCACTTGGAATCCAGTATGCCCGCATTTATTTCTTCAGCTAAACTAAATTCACCCTCTAATAAATTACTTTTCCGTGAAACTTAACAATCAAGATGAATTTATCTAATTAAAATCTTGTGAGTGCAGGATACGAAGTGAGGGTGATAAATTTTGAGGAGGATAATAAATTTAATAGCTAATGTTTTTTTAATGGCTAATCTAACTGATGTTTACGACTTAAAGTTAACTTGTAGGAATAAACCGTTTCCCTTAAAAGGAATATGAAAGGATGGACACAAAAAATAAAATAAAAACAGCTAAATTCTTTTCCTAAATATTTCTTGCTGTAGAATAAATTTTACTGCCTTTGTCTCCGCCCTAGAAGATTTTTTGTAGATATTCTTTGTGTTAATCCATTAAGAAGCTGAAATAACCTTTTCTTTAGAATCAGAGTACCTTAGAAATACAGATCGTTGATAAAGACAACAAGAAAACGGCATTAAAAAAAAAAATAGAGTCAGAGAGCTCTAAAATATTTACATAGAAAAAATATTCTGAACGATTACTATAATGCCTTTCTTTTCAAGTATTTTAGGAAGTAAAAATCAGTTCCTCCAAATATCTCTAAAATTAGCAAGGTTCAGAAGCAGATTTTAGCTATAAGAAGAGTAGTTTTTTCATTTATTAACAGTCGCATTTTATGCTCGAATTTCGATTTTCTAGGCAAGAACTGGTTTGATATATATAAACTGCTTTTTATGGTTTGTCTTATCTCGAGACGGGCTCATGTGTCTCACCTTTGCGGCGAGTTAATGTGGCTCATCCCCTCCAACCGTAGACAATATTTCCTCGGATCTTTCCTATACAAAACTATCACCACCCAGCACCCTTCCTACATCTACAGTCTCCTACAATTTAAGACCACGCACAGGAAACAAGATCGCGCATTTCTGACCTCTATACCCCTTCCCATAGAACCAAAAGAGTCCAGCGTTCCTTTTTCACCCGCTACTTTACCCTCTGGAATTCCTTTCCTTCTAATATCCGCCATGCTTTATCTCTATCCTCATTCAAATCCCTTCTTTTTCAAGACCTCCTTTCTTTCCAAAATGATGCATTCTAATTACGAAATTTAAATTTTAGATTAACATCTAGATCAGAAGTAAATAATAGTTTTTAATGCAATTTTGCTAATCAGCCTATTGTTTTTGTATTTTTCATTTTCTCTTTATTTTTTTGCTTACATTAATTATTCTTTTCATGACAAGAATTTATATTGTTTGCTTATTATTTTATTGAAAATATTGTAAACATTAATTGATCTTTATTTTGTAAGCTTATGGCCAGATGTTGTTTCTGTTTTATTTGTTTTATTATGTTATTCTTAAGAGACCATTTTTATTCTAATAAATTCCGTTAGCTTCAATAGATTTCTCCAAAGCCCAAGAAGATTTTTATTTTTTGTTCTTAATGTTTATTTTTTCGCAGAAACTTTTTTGCTTTGAATCAATTAACTGAAGAAATGTAAATTTTACCTTCTTTTCATTTTGGAATATTCCGTTTTTTAAAAAAGCTTCAAGAGCTATGAAAAAATGGTTGTCAGTTGGAGAAACGTCAGGTAGACGTTTAGTGAAGGAATATTTGTTCCTTGGACAGGGTATAAAAAACAATCATAAGAACGGAAAGACGGCTATTTAAATTATCTGCGAAGTTGATTTAAAGAAGATAATGAAAAAATAAAACTTAAAACTGGAAAGGGTAAAGGAAAGACCCAAATTCTAAAATGAATAGAATATGATAAGCAATATTATTTCAGTATATAAGTCCAGAGTATATGAATCTGATGGGCGGGAAAGAATATAGTGAGAATGGACAGAAGGCTTAAATTGTCTGTATTTAGAGATATCTAACGGAAGATAAATTGGAGGATGTAGAAAGAATTTAATCTCCATCAACTCAATAAATAAAACCAGAACATGGAGACATCCTTAGGGATCCCGAAGAGAAAGCGTTCCAAGCAAATGATCAACCATTTTAATCTGGCCGCAAAATCCCTCGAGACACCCGCATAGAGCAATGTAGTAGTCAAAGAGAGAGAAAATTAAAGAGGAAGTATTTGGAACGGATTTTAAATAGAGGAATTTAAAAAAGTTAATTGAGGTACATTAAAGTAGATAAGTGTATTATATGTTTTTCTAGAAATGTGGTTTTCGTCAAAGTTATGTTCAAGATTTTTGAAAATTTTGTGAAAATTTTATCAGGATGTTATTTAGATACAACATAAAAATGAGGTAGAATCCTTTTTAGGTGAAAAATCAAACCCATCGCAATCGTTTTTGTCTATTTTAAATTTAGCTATTCCCTGAAAGTCAATGAAATATTCTGCCTAAATCATGCAATACGTAGGATGGCAGAAAGGATAGTTATTTATGAAGATTTAATACGAATATAAATCATTTTACTATATGGCTCTAAGTTTAGTATATGAAAATCGAGGAAATGTTGTGCTCGTAAATATCTGATTTGAAATGTTCATGAATTTTTTTATGTTTCTATGCATTTATTCTTTTATTTTTTTAAGGAGAATATTCTTTTGTATTCATCTGATTAGTTAACGCCAGAAATATAATCAATTACATAAACACAAATATTTTTAAATTTGTTTATTATCGTAATATAAAATACGGATTGTTCTAGCTTTTGTGTAACATTTTTTAACAGACAGAGCCTTATGTCTTTAGGAAGCTGCGCTCTGAAATTTGAAATAACCTTTAAAGACAAAATATATTCGAAATTGGTTTGATATCCAAGATTCAGCCCAAGTCAAATTCCCAGTTTCTTTTCCTTTTCTTGTTTTTTTTTATTTTATTTTTCTATATTTTTTTTTCATTTTATGCAAGCGCTTAACAAAGTTTTCAATTTTGAGATCACAAAACGCTCGCATTGTATTGTAAATTGAGAGATAAATGCGGCCCGATATATTAGGTACTTATCAACAACATTATTATCGATCTACAGTTAGACGTGGTATAAATAATTTTTTTCTATTTGATTCACCAGTTTACTTCTATACATTATCATTAACATCACTATACTATATTACACTATCTGTTTTTTTTGTCTCTCATGTCTTTGTTGATTTTAACCTCTATACATTTCTATATATAATAGTCAAACATTAAAATATTTCCTTAAGGATAGACTAAATTGTTGACTTAATGCCCGTTTGTATGTTCTATGATAAAATAAATTTTTTATTATATATACATACAATTTAACAACAAAATTCTACTGTAAATGCATTTGATAAATATATATGTACCAAATGGAACAGCCATTTGAGGCAGGCATGAAATATGAGGTCGATAGCTACCACACTGTCTAGTTAAGCTGTTGCTAAAGTAAACGGATAATCTAACTTGCCTGTTTAGAGTTCCTGCAAGGGAAGCCTTCAATAATTAAATATATTGAAGTTTTAATCACAACATGATTATATTGGTTTTAGATATGTTTTCTTTTCGCAAAAGAATTAGAAAAAGATTAGGAGAAATTTTACTGGAAAAACATATTAAAAAAAATAAGGTTGCTTGGTGTTTAATAAGTACTCAATCAATTAAATTTTCATTCACATTATTGTTCATTTAAATTTATTTTAAACAAGTAAATTTGTTTATTTTTTACTTTTTCTTACCTATATACAAAGTATGTAGTAAGGGGAAGTATTGCGATCGTGAAATTTTCGAATTCCAGTTTTCGACGAAAATATACGTTTGTCCAAATGACCAAGTCTCGCAAAATGGTCTGTGTGTATGCGATCAGTCTAGCTCAAAAACGAAAAGTTTTACGATACTGAAATTATGTATTTAAGGTGCACGCGATGTAACTGCAACATTTTCGTCAAAAATCGACTAACCGGAAGTGCAACTTTATATAATCGATTTTACACTTTTTTACAATTTTCTCGAAAAGGGCTGAAACGATTTTGATAAAACTTGCCTAAATTATAGTAAATCACCGAGGAATTACAGGGGAAAAAGTTATGATGAAAAGAATATTTTATTTACGCATAACTCAAAAGTATCAATTTTATGGTAAATAATAAGTATAATTATATAAATGGTAATTAAATTATATAAAAAACAAAAAAGAATTATCAAAATCGGACCAATAATAGCAAAGATACAGCGCATCGGACTAACCGGTAGTGGTAATTATATCATGGATATTACAATTGTTTAGAATTTTCTCGAAAACGGCTCTAACGATTTCGATGAAACTTGCCTAAATTATTCATCATAAAGGTATTTAACTTTTCATTTATGTAGTAAATCAAAGAGGAATTGCAGGAAAAAAAGTTATGATGAAAATAATATTTTATTTGGTTATGGCTTAAAATTTTTGCATTTTATGGTAAATTATGTATAGAATTGTATGAAAGGTAATTAAATTATCTAAAAAACAATAAAAAATTCATCAAAATCGGAGCAGTATTAGCAAAGATACAGCACATCGGGCTAACCGGAATTAATTATTGTATCATGGATTTTACAATTGCTTACAATTTTCTCGTAAACGGCTCCAACGATTTTGGTGAAACTTATCTAATGTCTTCAGCTTAAAGACGTTTAACTTTTCATTTATGAAGTATATCAACGAAAAAGTGCAGGGAAAAAAGTTATGACGAAAAGAATATTTTATTTGCGCTTAACTTATAAAGCATGCAATTGATAGTAAATTATGTACAACATTATATGAAAGGTTATTAAACTAACTAAAAAAAAAAAACATCAAAAAATATCATCAAAATCGGACTAGTATTAGCAAAGGTACAGTGTCTTTTATGAGGAGCATAAAATAGATGGATAACCGAGCGCATCCGAGAGGAGATGGATGCGACCGAACCTCCTCCCACCAATCCGCCAATCTGTTGTAAACAATACGCTCAAATGTAACAAAGTAAATTAAGAATGCAAAAGCGGAAATTAACTTAATAATTTCTACTTTCACATTATTTAATGGAAAGAAAATGTTTGCATGAAAACTAAACCAGAAACTTATAAAATGTATTTGCAACTTGATAATGTTAAAATATATAGGTAGTGTACAGGATTATTGTACTATAATTGTTTACAAAACTTTTTTATTGTACTTACGTGGGAGAAGATGTGTATGCTGCTGAGTTTATTAGAAACAGCATTTATGAGAACTCTTAAAAATTGTATTAAAAAGATAATTATCACAGGACGGTAAGAGAAAGTTGTGTGATGCGCGCACCGCAAAAGATTTTTTTTAAATATGGCTGTGTCTACCAGAATTGGAAAGAAGAATACGTATAGCAATATCGTGAATGAAGATCTAATGATAATATGACAACACTAAAAATCGGCCAACTTCACCCGCTTACTGTACTTCAGTCTTAAGACTAAATCCAAAAATTCTTTTTCTAATCTCCTAAGGAACTTCTCTTAAATGAAACCGATTTTTGCTTTTTAGCATTTATAGACGCGGAGCTGTAAGCGTTTAAAAATGAAAGCAAAAACATCTTATTTTTTTAAGGTTCTAACAACCCAGATGGAGGAACTTGATTATACGTTAAAAAAGCAATCAATTCTGATCAGAATTACTTTTTTATCCCTTCAGATTGATAAAGGGGTAAAAAATAAATCAGCCTTCGAGCTAAATTTGACTTAGGCATAAATTTTAATTAATTATCAGTTATATTATATAAAATAAATTTTAAATTATTTATCAGTCAAGCGCCAAAGCAAGAAGTAAAAAGTTCTAAAAAAATTTGGTAGTTTTGATAGATAGGAACTTGGACAAAGAGTTTAGACAAAAAAAGACGACGCTAGGTACAGAATGAGTTTAATTAAACAAATCTTTTCTTTTAAAAGATTAATTTCTTAATAAAAGGATTTTATTAAGTGAAATTTCGAACAAAAATATACATATATATAATATCTGTTTACTTTACAGTTTCCACTATGCTATAGATACCTGAGAAAGAAAAAAATAGAGACTTTGCATCGAAAAATCTCTTGAACATATAATATAAAAAATGAATAAAACCAGCTAGGAACGAAAAACTGTACATGATACCTAACAGAACAAAGACAAATCACTAAATTCAACTGAGTTTAACGATCCCCAGTTGATTGATGATGACTGAAGAGAGCTTTATTAAAATAATATCTTTGATTGGATAATGGGTTTATATTCAATTAAAAATGATATTTGTTATGGCTTCCTCTATTCTTTTCCTCTTATATTTTTTATTTCTAAAAATAATTTTTTTTAATATTAATTTTACTTCCCTTATGCTTTTATTTAAAAAAAAATGATATGTTGAATATTATTGTAGTATTATGGATTAATCGCACTGTTAAAATAAAAATGAGTTCAACCTGTGATTTGTTGCAATTTCGGTTCTATTTTATAAGGTATAAAAGTGCGCATCTTTAGTCTTTAGAGTGTGCTCTGTAAGATTTAAGACCGAAACTAAAATATAAAACTGAAACTTAATAATAATATGTTATTATTGCGATTTTTGCTAAAGAATTTTAAATAAACATTTCCTTTATCTTCCAATAACATTACAATTGTAATCTTCTTTTTCACATTACTTAATATTAAATATTATTAAACAAATGTATATGTATGTCGATGTTTTTATGTCTTCTTAGAGGTAGACTCAATCTATGTAGGGTATTTTTTTGGAAGCAAATAAAAAAGGTTTATTGTCGTCTAAATAATATTTATGAACGATTAATAAATTTCTGAATCTGCTTTTTTCACAAAATAACAATTTAAACTTTTCATTTGACTGTTTTTGTATTATTTTTATCAATAGAGGTTTAATAAAAATGAATATATTCTACACAAAAAGTTCAACTTGAAACATTCTATACCAGTTTCATTCAATCCCAGAGATATAGTACACCTTTATATTTTACGGCCTCGTGTGTACCTACTTATCGATATTACAGTAAATTGTTGTGAATGAAAACACCTGACATATTACATGAAGGTAATATTTCTTTTTCACGCATAAAAAATGTAACCTCTACGCTGCCACTAGAAGCTCACTCGGTGTGCTTATCACAGGGAGTCAGGCTTAAACGAACGCAGAGGAAAATGTAGAATGCTTGTTTTGCAAGCCACATTTTTTTCGAGGCAACATTCCATGACTTCTACCGCATTAATTCTCGTGCATTAATTTAAAAGCATATATTGAAATAAAAGAATATTTTTTTAAGCACGCTGATGTAAATTTCTCTTGCGTTTTATTTCCAAGAATGAATAAACTTGATGTATAAACCAGATGGATGAATAAAGTTGAGAAATTCATTCGGCACGGTGTCATCATAATTCAAACGAGGTCGTTATTTCAGTTAACGAGTTATTATTTCAGAATTAATTAAAGTAGATATGTATGAGGATTTTGTAATATATTCAAATAGAGAGAACAGTCAATGTATTCATAATAAAAATTAAGTACACCCGTACACCCATTGGGTATGAGCTGAGAAAGAATTCTAAGTCCAAGAGGCTATGTTTTTATTTTTATGGCATAATAAACTTCAATTCTGACAACAATTTTACACCTCTATGCAAACCTGACACTTGTTTCAGTTCAATTTTCATAATTTATTTGCAAAATGTTTTCAATGAGTTTGAAGTAGTTGATTTAAGCACTGCTGTTTTGAATTTATGCCTTATCCAATGATGTAAAATAAAAATAAAAATGGTTTGACCCAACAATTTTGACGGATTGAAAACAAATTACTAACACATATTTATTCAATCTTATGTTTATGCATGTTTCGTTTATACTAGTACGCATCTAGTACGCATTAATCTTAAGTAAGATTATTTAAGCCAAATAAGATAAATAACAGACTAAAGTGTAAAATCTATAGGCGAGGGGCAGGCAGTTTAAGGAGGCCGTCCCTTGTCAAGGAATGATAATTGGCATGTGACAGCAGCCGTCACCTTAACACTTAACCAGCCTTTACCCCTTAGAAATACGAAATAAGTTGGTTAAAAAACCTATAGAGAATTAATTAGGCAGCTGGGATCAGCGTGACAAAGGCAAGAAGTGGTTCGTCTCGGAAGAAATAATCAATTTTATAAACAAGCAACCTTCGGATTTCTGTTTCCATCCCGAAAAAACGGCGAAGCCTGGGAAATATATTATTTAATTAGAGGATGGTAGTTAATTCGGAGATAGTTCCCCTTACTGACAGGAATGGAGATAACCAGAAAATCCTGAGAATTCCCACTCTTGGGGGAGACAGATTGGCCAATCACGAAACAGATACCGCATAATGTCGGAGATCTAGCCAATCACCAAATTTCTTCTACCCCCTACTACTCGAAAAGTGTGAAGACAAACTAGGTAGCAGGGATAGAAGTTTTACAGAGAGATCAAGCGACTCTCGCTCTGGCTCTGACTTCGATGACAACTACACTCTCTAGCTGGCCAATGAAGGTGACAATGGCTTAGATTTTTTCCTGGATCATGATTCAAGATATTCTGAGGTACTGTATCAGTTTATTAAATTAATTTTGATAAATAAAGATAAATGCTAGGAAGAAGGTTGTTGTTTAATATTCAAGTCATTATCAATTTGAATAAGTCTGATTAAGCAAGATATAAATAAACTTGAGTAACATTATGATATGATTAATCTTATAAGTCGGATTATTATATTTGTTAATTAATAAACAATGGTAAACACAAATCAGACCCTTGGAAAGGTTCTAAAGTTAGATATTTATAATGAAATATTTAACCGTATTCTTCAATAACTTTAGTATAATCATCCTCAATGATTGCCCAATGGCATACACTGCATTAGAATTTAATATATTTACTATTTCTAATTGGTCATTGAATCAATTATCATAATTTGCCTAATTGATACATAGCTTATAAAATAGCATTCTGCCTTTTGGGGATGGATCATACATTCCTCATGATATTTAAACCATAGCAATACTAATGAGAATAACAGAAGTGGAAAACCAACTTTATTAGTAAAAATTAATTGATTATCTATAGTATATATATATATATATATATATATATATATATATATATATATATATATATATATATATATATATATATTTGCCTATGATTAAAGAGTGCGTAGTGATATACAATTAAGTTTTATCACGGAAAATATTGTAAATAGATTGAATTTAAAATCAACTGCACCCTAAAATCAAAATTCCAAATAACAATTTGTTTAAAAATTTTGCCTTTTTTATGGATATAATACGTACAAATCTATCTAAAAAGCCGATAGGATTTGGAACATCTTAGATATTACATGAACAATTCAACCAATTTCTTTATATGAAATATTTCAAGTTCAGAAAATAATAACAGAATAAATATTTAAGGGTGCAAATATTCCATTCACGCGTCTTCTAATTGATATTCCAAGCAGGACCGTTAGCTAGAAGTTACTTAATATGGACAACATCAGACCGTATCATTTGAGAAATTCTCTCAATTTCTATACTTCTAACTAAACGGCTCTGATAGCAATCAAGAGGGTTCATTTAATATCTCCATTAATATCAATTTAATATATAAAAAAGATACATTTAATTAATTTAACAAATATTTATTAATTTTCTATTATACTAGCCTCTGCAGCAAGGGGATGTCTTTAGATGAATCTGGCTAAATTAATCATCACTCATTCCCAAAACACACACTCACAAAAATTAATCAATTGAATTGCGACGTTGAAGATATAAAATGTCAGAAAAATATTTATGTCAGAGAAAAGCATTGGTAAATCAACAATTTTTTTTTTTTAACGCCTATTTAGTATTTTTTGTATCTGTTAGTTTATGTACTAAACAAGAAAAACACTTATGGTTCATAGAAGACGATACATTTTTAGAATATATTTTTATTTAAATTTAAAAGGAATATATAAATAAAAAAAAACATGATTTTTCTATGTAAAAAAATGTTGTATTAAGGTAAATTGTAAAATCGGTAATTTTTCATTTTGATGAGGTGTAATTTTTATAGTGAACCAAATATCTACCGAGAAATGTGGAAAGATGATTTTTTTTTAATTTTATGAATAACGAATAATGGAATGAAATTTTTTTTAAACTTAATTTTTTCCTTTAGAAGTAATTTAAAACGGTTTTATAGACAGAATCTACCTAAATTTTTTTTAAATTTTATATTCAAGATTAAATATATTAATGATTAATGTAGTGAAAGAAATTGAAATGTCGTATAACAAGAAATATCATTTATACAACTACCATCAAAAAATTAAATTTCTGTACTTACTCCATTCTAAATGCATCTTCCAATTTAATTAAATCTGAAGCCTAAAGTTGTGTCTTCGGGAAATGAGTTGCTCAGTTACAAACATGGCAGGTCCATTTTCTTTTACGAAATGTGTTAGATACTGTTTCCGTCAGGTGGTTTCAACCTCCATGGCATAACTCATTTCATGCAATAATAAAGCTCTTTTGTTACCTAAAAGGCAAGGAAAGTGTTAAAAATGCTTTTAAATAAGTGACTTTTTTATTAAAAAAATGCCAATTCCACAAGCGTTTAGGTTCAAATTCGGCCGTCACATGATACTATTTTTTTTAAAAACCACCCTCAAGGAATTACTTTCATAATTTCATGTTTGTAGTTATATTTACAAATCCATCTAGTTTATTTTTTGCAAATAACAAATAAATTTTTAATATAATGTATCACATCTTTTACACATTAAATTCTAATTTCGTGTCCAAGTAAAAAAGAAATTAGAAGAATTAATGCTTATTTTTTATTATTATTTATTTTATTTTTTTTATCGGTTTTCCATGCTCCTGGAAAATTTTGCAAAGTGGGCCTGACCATGTTTATAACTGGCCTACTCAAATATGTTTTGTATAATATAGGTGCGGCTATACTATAACCGGACTTGACTTGACTGGAGTCCTGAAGTGTATTTAATAATGAACCCTTATAGTGTATTTAGTAGGAGGCGGTCGTCAAGTCCGCTCAAGTCCAGTCCGAACTCTGTGTACGCCGTCTTCTATTAAATAAATACACGATACGGGTTCCAGTCCAGTCCAAATTTGATGTACCAGCACCATAATGGTGAATGCTAGGAAATTGATTGTAATAAGTGTATGTTTTGACTAAGGGACATTAGCAAACTACCCATATTACTCTAAATAAAAATGTAACATATTATCAAATAGGATTATAAAATTACTATAAAATTTAAATTTAGTCTAAAAAAAAATAAATAATCTGTAATAATTTAGAATTAGATTATTAAAATTTACTTTTGCCTTCCAGTTAAAAAACAACTTTAGCCCCTACCTTTATAGGACCAGCGGTCCCGCAGACCTGTTAAGTAATGCAGTACTGTATCTCCAGCTTTTGAAGGGACCAATCAGCTGGCAATTCAGTTTGACAGTTCTTCAGATTTAACCGTGCAACAAATGATGTACTTGCTTCAAGATCATACTCTCTTCAAAGATCCGAGTCAATTTTTCTGGTTAACTACACATTCCTTAATAATAATAATTTAAAAAAAGAGCGTGGGTCTCCTATTTTTTTAGTTTTTTTTTTAATATGGGAGACACCAATAGAGGTAAAATTCTGATACAGGAATACAGAATACAGTAAGATTTTACTTCTTTGTTTTCTAAGTTAATTACCCATTATTTTGTAGAATAAATTTGTTATCCATAATTATTAATCATGGAAAAACATATTTCTCTCTCCAATTCAGGAAGTATTTTAATTTTTATTTATGTAAATTGTTGTTAGTTCATTGAAACTTCGATTTGCCAAAAAAAAAAAGACTGAATTTTCAGCATAAGGAGGAAAAAGGGTTATTACCTATCCGTTATTTTTTTTTCTTTTTGTAGTTTTTTACTTATTAATATTTTACGGTTTTCCCCACTTCCAAATAAAATTCCAAATGCGATAACCCAAAAGCGGGAAGGATGAGGTGAAAAAATTCATCTAAAGGAGAAGAAGGTAATGAAAAAGGAGGAATTCGGACGTCTGTAAGGTGTTAGCTTGGCAAATGGTAAGAGAGACGGAATCTCATAGGATTCAGGCGCTGATTAAGAAGATCCAATAATATGGTTTGATTCTGTGGAAAGTAGAGTACAGGGCAGATCCCGTGTTTTCGGAAGTTGAAGAGAGAATTTCAAATGGAAGAGTTCAAAGATAAAAATAAGATTTTTGCGCTTGGCCCTTCAAGAAATGGTGAAAAACTTGAAGGATCTGAGCCAAGTAATAAATTTCAAATCAAGTGCATATTTAAAGTTGTTGTTTTGTTTTTATCAGGATAGTTATCTATTTTTGTCATGCTTCTTTTGAAATTACCCGTGATCAAACACTTAAAAGTTAGAGGCAATTTTTTTATCGGTAGGGCTTATTCGTGAGCGGGTTTCAGGTTTACTAGTGAAGTTAGCGAAATTGAAGTCCAATTTTAGTCTCTTGTATAAAAATTATATTTTTTAAAAACATATATTTGGACTACGCACTCTTGACGAAAAAAAAAAAATAAAATAAATGAAATCGGAACGAATCGGCAACGCTTTTAGAAAAGCAACTATATACGTATTTTCAAGTCGCTAATACTTTATCACAGAATTTTCGCATGATATAGAAAGTTTTTTTTTCTTGCTTACTTTTGTATAGAAAACAATATTTGTAACTAAAAAAAGACTATTTGGTGATATCTTATTTATAAGTTTTGTCTTATAGGCGAAAAAACACAAAACAAATTGTAATCGTTAAAAAATGCAATAATTAGAATGGTGTTGAGATGATCATCCTTCTAAAGTTAAAAAACGCCAAAAATACACGATGAATTAAAATTTACAAGGGTCAAGGAATTCATAAATGAAATAAGTTACAGCTTTTTCAATCTCTAAATTGATACAACGAACTGCTCATTTAACAATCTCACAATTATCTGAGTCCCAACAAATGTTTGAAAACTTAATTAATTAATCATAGATTTAAATAGGACCTCCATAACTTCCATGAAAAACAATTTTATTAGTAGAAGTTCCGAATTTGTTTTATTAAATTACATTGTGAAGTTTCGGTCTTTTTTGGTTTGTACATTTTCAAGCATTTGTAGTTAACTCCATTGTTCATAAAGCTAATTAATAAGTATGTATATGTATATGTATGATCAATTATAGTTTTTTTAAAAATGTTTCTTCTAAAACCACTTAGTATTTCAGTAGTATGGTGGACTAGTCAATTTGGTGATAACACATTTCTAAAATTCAAAACTGAATATTTATTCAAAACATAATTTACCATTAATATTAAAAATTTAAAATTACATATAAACAAATTTTAAGTATATTGCATTTAAAATTGTAGGATATAATTTAAAAAAATTACCTTAATACATGATATCCATCTCTAGGAATTTCAAACTAGTTAGTTAAGTTGGGAAGAAGAAAAATTTAGTTCTGGTCGCTAGTTTGGCATATTATAAATACCATTGGAGATCCTTTCCAAGGATGTCGTGTCACCATTTCACTTAATTAAACTATATGATGGCATGCAGGGTAATAGAATAGTAGATTTCGATAGAAAATCTTACTTTATTTAAGTTAGGTTATTAATTAAACGGTTGGCTTACATTATAAAAATCTGTGGACTTGAACATATGTATTTGTGAATACTGGGAGAACTTGCTTATTTAAAATATTAATCGGGTGCCACATAATATTCGACATTAATGTGCACAATGAATTGTGGCCTTGCTGGCTCGAACACAGGTCGCTTCGCTGTTCCACGGTCTAGTCTCTCCTCAGCGGTCTTCTGTATCTCCCGTCAGACTCTCGGACTCCGTCTTCTACTCTTCGTCACCTCACTCTTCTGCCTTCTCCCCAGAACTCCCTCGAACCTCACTCTCAAAAAAGATGCATTTTGCCCCCACTCTCTAGTTTTATCTTTATGACGGTTTTAAGCGGCCTCGAATTTGCCCGGGTCTTTCAGGTATACCTCAAGGAGCCCGAACCAGCTTTTCTTTGTTTGAAAATGAAATTTATTTATGTTAATATTCATAACCCGCGTTGCATTTCTTTAATTTATCCCTTATTTAATTACTATTATTTAATCTTAATTATTTCCTTCAATCCCTGTATTCTCAATACATAGCATTATATATGTATATATACAGACGTCGTTTTTTGAAAAATGCGTAAGCACCATTTAGCAAACTTTACATGAAACATAAAAAACGCTTTTCCCTAAATTACGAAATATTCTTTATTGTATGCAATAGGAGGTTTTTTAAAGTGGCAAAACATTTATAATTACAATATATTTTTATGGATTCTAGCACTGGTCAAAACCAGAGTGACGAATGAGAGAAGTCGGTATTTGGTGATTACGTCATCAATAGTACATTTTTAGACCATTTCCAATTTTTTTTTTTTCGATTTATCCTGAGCGAGAACCGATAGAGGTGGTGTTTAAGTCCCATAATAAATAGAAACCGAAATTCCGAATTTTTCAAAATGACGTAGATATATATATATATATATATATATATATATATATATATATATATATATATATATATATATATATTCACTAATATATTATTTTAATATTAGGCATATTCTTTAATATTATGTATATAATATTTACCATTATTTTAATACTTGATCATCATTTGCATAGAAAGAGGTTTTACTCTTTTTTCAGTTGATCATTGTACTGTAAATAAAATTTTAGCATCTGGTTAAAAAGAATACGCCAAGATCAATAGCGATTTCAAAGCGGTGACAATATCATATTTAATACCAATATGATATTTATCGACCTAAGCCTTAAATCCTGAAAAAAGCTATACCCAGCCGGATATTCCTCACCTCTTTTCTAAGGCAAGGTGTGGGGAACTAAGTTATGCTTCTCATGCATGGAATATTAAAGAGGGAGGTTTGGATAATATTAGGAAATGACAGTTTCAGCTAAAGGCAGAGTAGGTTGATAAGGGTCTGCCAATCTACCCCCTCTCCACTCTCCTCGCGCACAAAGCTTGTCAAAGCGACTCCTATCCAATACAGTCCGGTCCTTCAGAGGTACCAAGGCCCTTAAACAAGCCCGCTCCCTTGTCTAATCCTGAGTGGTTTTAGATATTATATATCCAACAAAGATATATTTACAACAATCTGAAACTGAAGCCAGGCTCAGCACAATTATACTTCAGTGTTGACATTTTATATGCGATTTTAAAAACTGTACCTCAGACCAGACATCATTTTAAATTTATTATTAAGCTGTCTCGTAATAATAGCCTTTGTAAAATATACAGTGAGTAAAAAAAAATATTTGTAATCAAATATAATAAATATAGTCATGTTAATATCAACCGATTCTCAAAAGCTCCGTTCAAAGACGAACATTGGGACACCACTAATTATAAATAGGTTTAACTCTAGTAAATATTAATGAAAAAATGATTTAACAACAATCAAATTAAACTCAATTTAATCGTTAAGCCTTAATTTTATGAGGAATCGGCTAATTTTTGTGATTAAAAAAAATCAGGCTTTTCAGGCTATATATAATTACAGCTATTCTTTAGGATTAAAGAAGTATCAAGGGAAATTTTTTGGGGTTGGCGATGTAGCAATGGCCATATTTTAGGGCTAAAGAAAAACAAAACTGAACCATCAATAACGCTTATTTGAAAAATTGTAAAAATTTCATCGGTGATTACAGATTTTTCACATGTGCATTTATAATATAATAAGGGCCTGTATTAAAAATATGCAAATATACATAAACATAAATTTATTTTTGTATCGCGCCAAACAGCTTCTTTTTGTGTATAATTCACCGAAGTCGTCTTTAGGAGCAATATTCACAGCAAGAAAGGCAAAGTTAAACTTAATTTAAAATACAAATTTCACTCTGTGTTAGGAAACAGAGCATTTCGGCTTCTTCTGAAACACGATCTTCCCTGAATTTCCATTTCTTTGCAAACCAGTGGAACTTTTTTTTTTTCTTATTTATTTATTACCCATTCTTACGTACATAAACTATGGGCTCTTCTTTATGACAATCACATTTTATATTTTTTTTAAATTGGAATTTTTCGTTCGGCATATAGAAATTTAATTCGATATACAGACTATTATTTCTAATAAAAATTCAAGGATCCCAGAAAAAGTTCGATACATAGATATTTTCGATATATGGAAGTTCCATATATATAAGTTCGACTGTATTTCTTTATGATATTATATTTTATTTTATCCTGATTAAATTGTAATTGTTTTTTTATTTTTGCTGCTGTTTACTTTAATTATAATTGCTCATAAGTCTGGTACGAATAGATAGAACAGATTTACCGTTACTTATTCTTCTTAAATAATAAAGATAACAATATTTGACAATCAAAGAGTTAAAAAAAATAATGAGTCAAAAAAAGTTTTCGATCAAAATACTTTGATCTGAATAAATATTATATTAATGATGAAAATGAGTTATTCTGTGAACGTATTATTTAAAACAATTTTTTTTTTGTTTTTATTCACAACCTAGATAACACACCTAGGTACATCAACTATGCCTGTCCCATGTTCAATTTAATACAAAAAAAGACATGTATTTTATATAGTGATCAACTTTATTAAGAAGTTATAGATGTAAATATTAAGTTAAGAGTGTGCTGAATTGAACTCATTATTTTAAAATGTTAATATGACTGTATAATACTTCCAATATTTACCTAAAACACACATACATCGGTTTCAGGAATGACCAAATTAATTAATTGCGTCGAAATATATACATCTCTCACAGGGAATGCATTCTAATGCTATGTTAGCTGTCCGTTTAATTAATTGAATTTATTTAGTTCATTAGGAAAACATAGTGGGGTATCTGTTTATACATCCATGCAGCCAACAGAAAATACACTGGAACTAATCAATAAATTTAAACATACAACCATAGCATTGAGAAAAAGAAATCGCAGAGGAAAATGTGCGAAAAGTTCCCAAGAAGTTGGCCATGAAATGAAGATTACCAATGTCTGAGGAATGCAAATGATGAAAATGAAAAAATAAATTGGAAATTGATTAAAGCAATGGTTTATGTTTGAGCTTACAACCATATCTCATATGGTTTAGTTTGGGCCTTTTTAAAGGAGAACGAAGGTACTGTGTTTTACTGGGAAAAATAAATAATAGTAATCATTTTTGGTACCAACACTCGTCATAAAAAGGAAAAAGTAACTTTTTGTAACAATAAATTCACTGAATACTTTCTCTAGAAGAAATCGGTTTGTAGCTGAGGGCTTCAGAGTTCAACTAACATAGGCAATATTTATTTAAAAAATCTAGCGGTGCGAACAACTTTCCCTTACCGTCCTGTAATAGTTACCTTTTTAATACAATTTTAAAGAGTTAACATAGACACTGTTTCTAATAAACTCAGCAGCATACACATCTTCTTCCACTTAAGAACAATAAAAAAGTTTTTTAAACAATTTTAGTAAAATAATCCTGTACACTACCTATATATTTTAACTTTGTAAAGTTGCAAATATATTTTAAAAGTTTCTGGTTTAGTTACATGGAAACATTTCCTTTCCATTAAATAATGTGAAAGTAGAAATTATTAAGTTAATTTCCGCTTTTGTATTCTAAAATTACTTTATTACAGAGCGTATTGTTTACAACAGATTGGCGGATTGGTGGGAGGAGGTTCGGTCGCACCCGTCTCCTTTCGGATGCGCTTGGTTATCCATCTAGGGTCTTGTGCTCCTCATAAAATACACTGTATCTTTGCTAATACTGGTCCGATTTTTATAATTCTTTTATTCTTTTTTAGATAATTTAATTACCTTTGATACAATTCTACATATAATTTACCGCACTACACATATTTTTTAAGCTATACGCAACTAAAGTATTCTTTTCATCATAACCTTTTTCCCTGTAATTCCTCGGTGATTTACTACATAAATGAAAAATTAAAGGCCTTTATGAAGAATAATTTAGGCATGAAACTTGCCGTTGCAAAATCGTTAGAGCCGTTTTCGAGGAAATTGTAAAAAATATGTTAAATCGATTAAATAAAGTGGTATTTCCGGTTGATTTTGAAAATGTTGCTGTAACATTACATGCATGCACCAACCTTAAATACGTAATTTCAGTATCGTCCAGCTTTTCGTTTTTGAGCTAGACTGATCACAGACAGACAGACACACAGATCATTTTGCTAGACTTGGTCATTTGGACTCAGGGGACCTTAAAACGTGCATTTCCGTCGAAAACTCGAATTCGAAAATTTTCACGATACTTCCTCTTACTATATACTTCGTATATAGGTGAGGGAAAGTAAACAAGTTTATTATTTATATTTTCATATACAATTTTTTTTCCATCTGCTTACATTAATTACTTATAAAACAATTAATGTATGTGGATAGAATAACAGGGTATATTAAACGAAAATAAATAAAAGTTTCAGGGGGTTGACAAAACTACATTGTATTCTGCATTATGTAGGTTCTATATGTATGGGGGGATTAAAATTAACTTGCAGAATGGTGTCTTCTTGCCTTCATCCATTTCTTAGATTTGTTTTATATAAATATATATAATTTAAATATATATTTAAATTATATATATTTATCTAAAACAAATCTAAGAAATGGATGAAGGCAAGAAGACACCATTCTGCAAGTTAATTTTAATCCCCCCATACATATAGAACCTACATAATGCAGAATATATATATATATATATATATATATATATATATATATATATATATAAATACCCGTCAGGCTACTGGAGGCAACTCACACAGACCGGGCGTAGGAGTAATGACCCTACCCCTTGTACCTAAATTGTGAATCGCGTTGCGGTGTTCCCGGATGTCAAATAGCAGCCCGGAGGTTTGGTCCATGGATGGTGTGCGTCGGGGAAAAGAAATGTAGGTCCTCGTGCGCCTGCTGACCTTGAACAGACCGATTTGTCACTGCCGTTGAATCCGAGAGGGTGGGAAGAACACTGCCGAATTGGCCCCAAAGGGACTGGCAATGGAGCAATGGGCTGCCTGCCGCTGCACCATGGAAACCATGGTTCGCAGCAACGTGAGGTTGGGTGACCCCCTCCGGGCTGTCTGTGCTCCCGCAAGCAATAAATGTCTGTGAGAACACCACATCGCGCGGCCAAAGATCTACAAGGTCTATAGTGCAAGCAAAGGAAAAAAAAAAATATATATATATATATATATATATATATATATATATATATATATATATATATATATATATATATATTCATACATTTTATCTTCATGATAAACCCATAAAAGGATAATTTATTTCTTTTATGCATACCTACAAGAAATAATAAATTATCCTTATGTGGAGTTATCATGAAGATTTTATATATATATATATATATATATATATATATATATATATATATATATATATATATATATATATATATATACTAGTGTGTGTGTGTGTACATATTTTATAAAATTATAATTATTAAAATTAGAACAAAAGAGAGTAGCTTTGTATATTGGTTCCTTTAGAAGGATGGCCTAACATGCTAATTCTCTTCATAAAATCTTTTATTAAGGGTCCTTTGAAATTCCTCTATTCTATCATAAATTAATTAATGTGGCCTAAAAAATTAATTTTGCTTTTTATGAACTCCGGGCGACCATGAAAAATCTGAAATTTAACTTTGTTGCTTTATCGTTATTGTCCTCTGACTAATACCCTATGCTAAAAATAGCTGTGACGGGATGGACGTACCATCGATGAAAGGAATCCTGCAAAAGAGGTACCGTTCCAGCTCGTCGATTGATAAAATATTGTATTAACAAAATTGTTGTGATGTTCATTTTGGGTGTTGTTACATATTAAATAACAGGAAATGAAAAGGAGTAACTATTGGGAAGTAGTTCAAGAATTTCAAGCAGAAACTCGAAATCGAAGAAGTGAAGACACGTGCGAAAAGGAATTCAGAAACATACATCGATTCAACGAAGCCATATACGTAATAAATGTGTTTGTCACTTCAACTAAGGTTTAGTAACAATGTACTTGAAGAAATTTAATCAACTTACATTTTAACCATATTTTTTATTGTATAGAGTCATATAATTATTTTTTTTTGTATCACCTGATATAATAGTGAACTATACAATAATAATAATTAATTATATTAAAGGGAAATAAAATTATTTTAACACTAGTAACATATTTATGTAATTGTTCAGAGTCCTTGGGTGTTTTAGATTTAATTTTCATAATGCGGTTTGTTGTGTCGCCGTCTCATAAGCTCACTAGATCCTTCGGAATACCATAATGCGTAATCTCGACGTTTTGATCTAAAGTTGGTAATTATAAAAAAAAAAAAAACATATTCTGAAAATGAAAAACAATATAAAATATAATCAATATAACATTTTTATAAGTTTCCATAAATCTCATTTTAAAAATATATATTCAAAAAAACAATTTCAACCTAGATATATTTTTGGTCCAGTAAGTCATTGGTTAATATTTTTTTATTTCCCAACATGGATAGTACGAATTAAAAAATAAATAAGTTGTATTGCAAAAAAAAACAGACATAAATGTCGATTGATAATTTCTACTATTAAAAACAAGAGGCTTCATTCACTGACTTATTTCAAGTAAAGAACTATTTGTATATATCAGTAGATCATCGGACTAAAAGTCTCGTTTTCAAAGTATGAAGAACAATAAAACGTAGTTAAAAATAAATGCCTCAATTTGAGTTACAAAAATGTTTGTTATTCGGTATTGAAAACATTTTTACAATGTCTAAGTCTGATCACAGTAATATACCTTTTATTATGAAATATAATTAAAGAGGAACAAAATAAATAGACGATAACAATATATTTTATTAAATTACATTAAATTAAATTTATAGGATAAATAAGTTACAAAATAGAGAGAAGCAAGTTTGCGTAGAAAGTGACAATCCCTTTAGCCTTGTTTATTCGAGGCTGAGTTAGAGGATATTATGACGCCCTGAGCCAAGGCACATAGACCACGCGGAGGTACACGCTCGGGCTACCAACATAAAATCTTGATGGTCCCATCAACTCCCTACCATCAGGAAACCTCCCCCAGTTTCTCTCACAAAAAATATTTCCACTAAACCTTCGTATAAAATGTATTAAAGACCACCTTTTTTACAGATGCTCTAAAATCCAAAGGATAACTTCACTTCGCCGTGGCTCGCTACCAAAATAAAAAATTTATTATTGGGTATTGCGTTGTTTCTACTTTTTTTTTTTCTTTCCAAAGCACATGTATTACTTGACTGCTTTAGCCGTATATCTTTTATCACCTGTTTTTTCTGTGTTTTATTGTTCTATAAAAATTATGACATACAATTCTTTTGCATTGGCTGATTGACAGTTGCTGATTTTTCATGTTATTATTTCCTCTTTTATTTGTTTTGTTTTTCTTATTCATATAAGATTTATTACTACCAAAAGTTATGGGGACTCAAACTAAAACATAAAACTTTATTTGTTGGATGTATACAAGATCAGTTTTTTTATTTTTTTTTTTTTATGACTGTTTATTATTTTCACTAAAACTACTTATAGTAGTCCAAAGGATATTTTCAGCAATTTTTATAACTCTACAAATGTTGCAAGTTAGGTAATTAACAAAATCAACTAACAGTGAAGTATTAAAAATGACTTTTAATTCATTGTTATAAATATATTTTTTTTTGTAAATGTTAGAGATTACCTCAATGTATATTCACCCTTCCGTATTAAACTGATAAATACAGTATTTTTTTCATTCATTCATTCACATTATGGTTTTCCAACCTGGATACCAAGAATATTTTTCTTAATGGCCTATACCATTAAGAAATATATATTTTATTCACTCTAGAGAATACAAAAGGTTTCAAAACCATAAAGGCATATTCCTTTATTATACCTGGTTATTTTTTATTCAATATGCTACTGTTTTTACCTATAATGTTAATTTCGTTTTAATATTTTCTTTAGTTGTATTTTAATGTTATGAATAACGAATGTGTTATTTATTCACTAGTGCTCATTCAAAGATTTTTGGTTGATAGTTATAAAAAAAACAAAAAAAACATAAATTTTATAGTTAATTTATTATTTTTCCATGTTTTTTTCTTATTGAGAGAATTTCAGAAATTATTTTGATTTATATTTCTGAAATAAAAATAAGTACCTACATTCCACGTTTCAAACCTAGACTCTTATTTTCATTTCTTATAAACAGTTTATAAGGAATGATTCGCTTTATTTAGCCATTGTCTAGCGTCTAAAATTTTAAAATATAACAAATACTATTAATGCTTATATATTTTTTTTATAAAAATACTTTTATAGTGCATAAGATTTGAATATAATGTTGTTTGTTTTTCAAGATGTTAATCAATAAAAATTATTTGTTTTTGTTTTTATCATGTGGTGTCTTTTTCTTCAAATCCACTTTACCTGCCAGCTTAAAATTGTATCCTAATATTTTCGAGAAAAATAGCTGATGATCCTGTGGAGCTACTTAATGAAGAGATTTTCAAAAGATACAGCAGTTCATGATTTGTAAATCAAATAGCAAAGAAAATCAGACCTAACAGAACATGTAAATTTAAATCAACAGCCTAACTCACATTTGTTTATCAATAAAAAGACCCTTCATCCATTAGATGTAAGCCGGAAATTCATGCAAATATTCATTTAAATGTTAGCCGTTTTTGAGGGATAGGCGCCATTATTTAGCTACAAACCCTCCTCCCACCCCATCAGTAGCACACTTATAGAGCGGACAGATTCTTATTGAATGAGTGATAGGTAATTCCGAAATAAAATTCAATAGCTCAATAAACTGAATTGCTGGAATGAATTTATTGATTGTTAATAGATGCGATCTTCAATTTCTGCGGTCGTGTTTGTTCAGTGTTCGCTCATTTCAATTGAGAAACAAATCTCATAATTTTTTTAACTATTATTTATATATAATTACTGGTTAGTGGATAAATTATCATACATATTATTGAAATTTATTGTTTTTTTTTCATTTTGCATGGATTATATGGATGGTACCAAAAAAGTCTTCTTCTGCAAACCAACACTTCATCTAACATAAAGAAGATATCCAGCTTCTAAATCTGAATCAAATACAGATAAGATTACATAATGCCTATAAGATCAAATAATGACTTTAACTTAAGCGAATATTCAAAGTTGATAATCAACGGCCTATGAAATAACACATAAACGTGTATAGACTTCCAAACTTAGTAATTATCTCCAAACTACATCCAGTATTGTTTATATTTTTATCAAGGACGTACGTTACGGTTGGTCAATGGAAACCTGTGCTGTAAGATAATATGCTAATCCATAGTTAGGTCGTTAACTTCCCCTTGCCCGTTTTAGTAAATTCATATTTATTATCAGAGTTTGCCAACAGAGTTCTGAATTTAATGCTTGGTCGGCTCCATTTATTCTTATTTAAGTGCAGCGATCCCTCCAACCCTCTGCCGATAGTCGCAATAGTTGTAGAACCATTAAATTACCCGCTTACCTATAATATAACTAAATTATAAAAACATAGAAAATAATTTAAACCATTAAGAAAAAAAATCTTAGCAGCAGAGCTCCATCGCTAAGGTTTTAATTAAAATGATCTTTAATAGTTATTAAAATACAAAATTCAAAATATCAAACTGGTGTGGGTGGGAGAAAAGAAGTTGATACTTATTAACTATATATTTAGTTTATAAATAAATAAACCCCCCAAAAAAGAGCTGATCTGATACAATCTCAATTCACATACAAATTTTCAACCCACTTACTTAATTTAGAGGGGCTGTAGAGGTGAGCAAAGCTTAAAAATCTTTGACTCGAATTTAGCTCCTCTTTTATAATATTCTTTTGCCTAGAAAATTTCAGCTCATTCGATCCGAAGGGCTGGAAATATCATAATGTAGTGAAAATGTGTATAATATAAGAGACTGTTGTACCTCGGTCACCCTTCAGTTTTTTTGACAAGAGCTGCTGAGACACAACTCAAATAAGACGCGGACGCAAGCACGCGGAGAGTGGTTGTCCATGTGTTAATATTTTCGAGAAAAATTAAAATAATGATTTTCAGCAAAAAAAAAGTAAAAAAATTTAGTTTTTCTGTTAATTTTCTTAAAAGTTGACAATTGTGTTTTGTGTTATAAATCTCGTTCTACCAGTATCACTGTTTATTAGTAAATAATTTCCTATGCCTTAGTTTTAAACTTAGCCTAAAATGTTGTGGGGATTCAATTTGAAAAAAACGTACCTTTATGTAACTTGAATCAAATGATGTTATGATTATTTCATTATTTGTTATGAGTCAACATGCCACAAAGAAGAAGTAAGAAAAAAATCTTATTAATCCTGAGTCATTGAACAGTTAGTGGATCCCTATAAATAAAAATAATGATATATCTATATACCCGGAAGAAAGTTATAACACACTAATTACAATAATAACGAAATAAAAAAAAAAACCATAAATAACCTATTCATATATATTTTCAATATTTATAGTCTGATTTAGATCTCTCAAACATCTCTCTCTCACATGTAAGGGGTAAACCTATAAGATCCCAGAGCGTACTTCTTGCCACATATCCATAGGTACTGAAAGCCGGTAGAGGCTGTGAGAGAGCGCTAAAGCCGCAAACACACGGGTCATTGTCAGAACTCCAAACAGTTGTTCCCTCAATCCTTATAATGAGGCAGTGATATGGTTAGTATCACGCTCAACCACCAGGTTCCTCTTACCAACCTCTTGAAGGATCGTTCTCGTACCTTCCCTAATCCGACCCATTTCAATGCTAATATACCACTGCGTTATGTTAGAGGCACCATTCTCTAATAAATAGCAATTGTTCATGGATTTTAATGTCTATTAAACGCATCATAAAGCATAAACATTTAGAATACTATAAAGTTTTTAAATCAAATTTTTGGATTTTTTTAGCTTTTAAAGCAACAAATATCTCAATGCTGTTTTTTTTTTTAATATTACAATATATGATAATTGTGCGTGGCAAAATGATGAATCAAGAGAAACATTTCATAATAAACTAAAATGTTCAATCAGAACAATGGGAAAGTAATAAAAATTATAATAATAATATAAAGTATTTACATATTATATTTAAGTATTTACTTACACATATTTTTGTAACACTGTCCTTAAGATGTTGCAAACAAAACTGGAATCCGACAGAAACATCAGATATACTAAATCGCCTAATGAATATCCGTAACTCAAGTTATACCTAACAGACCGTAGTAATTCTAATATTTTTTTTTTTTTAATACAAAAATATGCTGTTTAGAAATCAGGCGAAAATGCGATAATTTGTAATATAATTAACAACTTAACTAGCGAGATTATTTTACATTCACCGTTTATTAATTTATAATTCAACATGGTCTAATTTAAAATTATATATATATATTTTTCTACTATATATTGTAATTACATTCAGCTTTCACATAGCTCTACATTAGTTAATGCCACAATCTTATTAGTGTAGTGCTTCTTGGTCTGTCGGTTAAAAATTAACTAAACATGAATATAATAAATTTAAAAAAATGCAATATTAAAATAATAATTGCCGTAAATCAATAATTATATTACATCTAGTTCAATTTTGATCAAGAATTCCATTTGGACTTACTGAATTGAGTTTCAATTCTCAACTATATCGTCATATTCCTCCCAAGCTTAATATCTCATTTGTTGTGGTTTCGGGCTGAAATAGATACTTTTCAACCTGCCTATAGGAGGAACGTTCGTTATAAACTCCGTTTTTATAAGAACGGTTAAACTTACTTTATATTAGAACCGATTTCCGATAATATTTGTTTATATACTCGTATATTGTCAGCAAAAGAATATGTATACGCAGTCACAAAAAAAAAAAAAAAATTAGTAATCCAAAACATGTTTGAAAAAAATAACGAAACGAAAATCTGTAAGACATCCGAAATAGATTAAAAACCTTTGACAGTTTGATGACAGAGAAATGGAATTCTAACCGAGGACTAAATTGCTTTGCTGGAGCCATTTTACTAGGTTAACCTCCTCCCCTTTTTTTTTTTGCATTTTAGCATTTTGTGAGTCGTGCATTTTTTTTAAACGATGATTACCTACAAACATAATACACCAATAATTGTAATAGCGAAAATAATAATGCTTAGCCGGTTAAGCATTAACATTAACTTAGGAGGAATAGGATGGTTTCGTTGAAACTTGAAACTCATTTCAGTATGTCAAAATAGAATTCTTGATCAAAATTGAACTAGATATAATGTAATTATTGATTTACGTGTCTATTATTATTTTTATATTGCATTTTTTTAAATTTATTATATTTATATTTGTACCTTATTGTTTGTGGTTTATTTAAAGTATTATTTTTTTTTCAGTTTGACTTTTACTACTATATTTTCTTCATTGGTGATTTTCTTTATATTATGATTTTATAATTGTAATCTATTTACAAATATTTTTTTTTTGTATATTATAGATATGTTATATACCACAGTTTGTAATTAACAAGATGTTAACATTCTTCTATACTATAATGTTATTCTTTTATTTTTTTCTTCTTTCGCTTTTATTCTGATATGTTCTATATTTAGTGAAGAACATGAGATAATTGATCTTGGATTTAAATCAATGCAATGACTTGGAGAGAGGTTCATCATATATCATATAAGCCCGTGTTCTCTATATTTATTTAGATTTATTAGCTTAATTTATTTTCTCATAACGTTGATTTTAAATGATGTGGGCTTCTAATAGTTAGACCCCAGAATATCTGGTCATATCACTGTCTACAATTGGTCTAATTACTATGGGAATGAAAAATAGAGAAGCGTGGTGGGAAGTGAAAAATGGAGTTAAATATATTTTTATAGTAGAAAATAAAGACAATTTCAAGCCGCGAATGATCCTCTGGTATAGAGGAAAAAACAAATTTTAAAAAATACGTGGTGTTATATTTATACGTATATATATATATATATATATATATATATATATATATATATATATTTGTTTTTGTTATTTGGTATTCAAATTTTCTACATATAGCTCTGTGGTTTCTTTGTAAATTCCACTAAATTCCGCCTTTAAATTTCAACGGTGTTCATTATCCACTGAAAACGACTCATTGCTGCTATGTATGATTAAAATACATACAGTAAACATATTTCATAAGAAACTAGACTAAAAAGAATTTGAAAAGATAATTCATTTGAACTATAGAATAGTTCAGGAAGCGTGCTTGAGTGCTTTACTAACAGATATCTTGACTAATATTCCTATATTACTAACTATAGGAATATATATTTAATATGACTAATATTAAATAGGCAATATCATAATTTTCGTTTACACACCGATACCACAAAAAAAAAATTGAAAAAAATCCCTTCAAACTAATTTCATGTTTTATATTTAGGACGAAAATCGGAATTGGAGAACTCATATTACCTTAACATGAAAAGTACCGTACGGACGATTGGTCTTTCATCCAAGTTACTTGACAAGTTCAAAATTATCTTTCACCAACAAAAACGTAACGGATAGAACTGAGGAATTCCGCTTAAGCCTCCCACATCCAAATAATACAGTCCCTTCAGAAGGAACTATTGCGTAAAATAATGGACTCACCGTTCTACGACCCAAATGATGAACTACACAAAGACGTTTCAACAATTCCAAGCACTGGTAAAGAATATTACAATAGCTTTCATTAAAGTTTATATTACAACATCAAGTCCCTGACTGAACCACAAAAGCGCTGCACCCATATAACCCTTCCGACAAATCCTGAGGTGGTTGGTAAGAGATATGCTGAATTAATTTATTCGTCTGAGAAGAGACGCTGTGTTAGCTAACAAAAAATTTGTTCATTGTAAAACGGTTCGCACATAGCAAATTTCATTATTTTGTAAGTTTGTTTTTGTTATTTATAAAATAATAACTAAAAATCGACTTTCATATGCTCAAGTTGTGGTGTTGTGATTTGATTTACTTCCGCATTCTATTTGAATAAAATAGGTAAGTAATGAAGTTACCAAAACTTTTAACACTATCAGCTAAAAACGTTTAGCTGTCGGTTACCGATATGAAATAGATATAAAGGGCTCTAGAATCCGATGGGGAAAATACTGCAGATATGTGCCCTGCGGTAGAGATGAAGAGCAGACAGTAGGAAGGGGACCGTCTCAATTAGCAAGGCTGCTCCTCGTGCCAAGTCGTGCATCACTCCATCTCTCCCTCACTCCATCTCTCCCTCCCTCCTCACTCCTCTCTCCTCACTCCCTAACCTACTTAGCCTGCACCCTCTCTGCATACCTCTCGTATCGAAAAAGTTAACACCAGACTCCTCCAATGCCCTTTACATGCATAAATAATATGAAGGGAATAAACTCCCCGAGAGATTCTGCGCTTGCTATCTCAAGTTTCACGATATATGGAAATGCGGTCTCTTAAACCACATGGGATGCTTATGACTATCAAATAAACTTTTCACTATTTGCAAGGTTCAATAATGTTGATTATGAACACTAGATATTTTATCTGCTGTAAAAATAGAAAGTATTCGAAAGTTGAAACATTTTATCTTGGAGTAAATTAATAATTTATTTTTTTCCCTTCATTTTGGAGACAATATAAATGTGTCATTGTATTAAATATAATGTTAAATACAATATAAATGTATTCAAAAACAATATTTTCTTCTTATGTTGATAGCTCTAGTTTTATCCATGTCGAAAAACATTTTCAATGCCACCATGCTTCATGATGAGAAAAGAATGTATTGTTTACATTTTTATTTTAACGACGTTTCGGATTAAAATAAAACAATTGTCAAATATCTTATTTCCAAAGATAATATAAAATTTATAAAAATGTAAATGCGATTTTCAATATGTACCTAGCTTTTTTAAAGGGAATTTTAATATTTTGTATGCATAAAATCTTTTATTATAATTATTTAACTAAAATTATTCGAAAAATATTTAATAAATGACATTGATAACATACCTACATATCAGCGGGTCGAATTTTTTGATCTTTTTTATTATCCTAGTTAGGGTAGTTGTCTTTTTTAAACAATCAGTCAGCTAAATCTCTTAGCTCAGGTTTATATATATATATATATATATATATATATATATATATATATATATATATATATATATATATATATATATATATAAAACTAAGGGGTTCATATGTAATATACTACATATTGCTATAGTTATAACAATTGTATATTGTTTAATAAATACTATACTATATACTATTGTATAGAATATCATAAAAACAATTTTTTGGTTTCTGGGAAGCGAACAAGCGGATTTCTAAATTTCAATTGAAAATTCCTCGTAATTCCCTTTTTTTTTTTTGTGAAATCCCTCTCTAACTCTTAACTCCCTTTTAATCCTTATTCGAATACTAAAATGGAAACGTTCAAGCGGTGTTTTGTAAAATGTGAAAATAGCACTCGAAGGAATCGACTTTAGGGAGCTGTGAGCTTATAAGAAAAACATGTAGATTGAATTTTAAGTCGAAATATACTATGTATCTAGAATAATTAAAATATATAATATCATGGTCAAGCTTTAATTTAAAATAATTGTTCGAGAAAAATTCTAAGGGAGTATTGTTTCAATATCTACAGGCGAAGATATAAAACAGTATGATTTAAATGATTTAAATTATCCGTGCATTAATTAAGATATGAGACACTTCAGATTGTCAAACTAAGAGGCACACCCTGTTTCATAATTAATTTAAAAATAAATCAAGTGATGTATTACCACTATGATTTTTATAATTATTAACGAGTTCAGTGAGATAAAACATAATTAGAAAATAATGAAATATGATAGATTAAAAAATAAATGATTTTCTAATAACTACTGTAAATATTTATTTCCTTTTCTGAATAAAGTAAATAATTACTCATATACATAACCAATCGTGATAATATTACTCGGTAACCCACCAAACAATCATAATTAGACATTTCTTACCCTTAGATAGAAATATTATATTCTGGGACTAACATTTATCAATGAAGCCCTATTTCGAAAAATAAAATCTTTCATTTTATATCCCGTTCTGTTCTGATATTAAGGATCATTTAATTTCATCTTCAAAAATATAAACTTTTTTTTACCTAAGCAATCGACCATACAATACTTTGATTTTCTTTTACAGCTAAATTGGTTATAAAACTTTATTGTTATTCTTTTTAAGCCCCTTTTGTATTTTTTCTTCGTATTTATAGCTACTGTTACTATATATATATGTACTATTTTTCTTTATAGCTCTTATTTATGGCATTTTAGTGTGTTTATTGATATAGATTAAGGGTCTGTGAAATTCTGAAGGATATATTAAAAAAAAAAAGGATAGAAATCTACATAATTTTCTTCTACAAAAAAAAAGACAGATACACGTTATGAGATATAGAGGCCTACATTATATCTATGTATCATATATCTGATACTTTTATCAATACGTGCTTTTAATGGACAGAATCAGGAAAACTACTAAACCCTACAGTATGCTTTGGTTTGCACATTCTACAGTTGCAATTACAGTGACGCATTTCGAATAAACGTGCGGGTCTGGTGGCTTCAAATTAAAACAGGGGACAATTTTTTTTTTTACTACAACTATATACGCAAAAATATATCTAAAAAATTTTTTGTTTTAAAATTAATTTGCACCTGTCAACAGTTAGTTAAAAATCAGCAAATGGTCAATAAATATAGGAAATAATGACATGACAGGCATGGGGAGGGATAGTACCCAGCAAATTCTCTTATCAGTCTTGATTCAGTTACCTTGGTTAGTTAAGGAAGGAGATATCTCATTCAGCACCTTTTTAGATTTCTCTTTGTATCCATGAACATGTCACATATATATATATATATATATATATATATATATATATATATATATATATATATATATATATATATATATATATATCAGTCTATATTAATGTCCATGAAGTTTATTACGAAAACGGAAATAAAGATATTTTGTGTTGGTCGATGGTTGGTTGGATACACGAAGGAGTCTCTGATATTAGTTTTAGAATTTTTTATTGAAAATATTGTAATTTTTCAACAGGCTAAAATGCTTAAGTCATAAAACCTACCTCAACAAGATTTGGCTAACTTAATCAGTATAATTTAGTGTCTAAAAAGTAACACTTATATTTAAAATAAAAATTAATAAGTTAATTTTTTTTAAATATTATTATTCAATTAATCTAATTTATTTTTTTCACAAGATAATTATTCTTAAATATCATAAAAAAAAATTATTGATGCTATCAGCAAACATATTGATAGCCAAAATATTCAACAAATGATTTGTTATTACCATTTTTAATTGAAAGCAATCATGCACATTAATTCTAAATATTCTGATAATCATACTCTTAGTGTAACAATGTAATTTTATTTTTTATTGTATTTCTGAATTGTAACTATTTTTTATTTTTTTTTAATATAATAAACCATTATAAGGCCTGTTCCGGTTAATTGTTGTTCATATATTTTATCTTATTATTATTATTATTATTATTGCGGCGCAACAACCCGGTGACGGGCCTTGGCCTCCACCAATCGTCACGATCCAGTTGTTATCCAATTCTTGACACCAAGGATGTCCCTCGAGTCAGTCACTACTCCGTCGATACAACTCAGCTTAGGTCTGTCTCTTTTTCTGGTCCCATGGAGCGGCTCTATAAGCATTCTCTTAGGTATTTTTTTTTCTTTCATTCTTGCCAGATGTTCCGCCCATCGCAATCTGCCTAATTTAAAAATCTGGACGATGTCAGGCTCTTTAAATGCTTGGTATACTTCATGGTTAGTCCATCTTCACCGAATTCCATCCACGAAACATTCTTCGGAGGATCTTTCTTTCGAAGATAAGGAGATCTTGTTTATTGGCTTTTGTCAGAGTCCAGGTTTCTGAGCCATATAGCAGAACAGGACGAATCAGGGGTATATATTTTATCTACTAATGCTTATTGAAATTTTATTGACATATCCAAACTATTAAATATTAATTCTGCTTAGTATTACCTCATAACGATGGTTTAATATTTTTTAATTTGATTTGAAACTAATACAATATAATTAATATTTTCAGAGATGTAAATGGCCTCTAAAATTTAAAGGTAAAAGATCTGTCCATGTAGAATTTGAGTACATAGATTTTCAAATTTTCAAAATTGAAATTAAGTTATCTTTTTTGACGCATGCTAAGCAAATGCTGTTTTCTTGGGCTCTTTGTTCATGCTTTTAATATAATTTCGATGCTGATGTATGGTATTTTATATACCATTCCAGGGCCTTGTTTCCTTATTAAAGTGCATGCAATAATGGGAATTAGCTTCTTGTTTCCTTAATTAAGATCTGTAGTCCAGAAGAAGTGAAAGTTGTTAGTTTCCTCTTGTCAGTTCTTGTATTTTTTATGTTCCATGTGAGTTCAAGCATATTCTATCCGTATAGGTGCTGAAGTGGCTCGATTTTATGGCATATATTTTAATTTTCCGTTTGTGGAATCAATTGAAGATCAAATAATAGTTGGAAAAGGATTTCTGTTGGAACAGGGAATTGCTGTATCGTCAGCAAAGCTATATTCCCAATGGTTGGTCTAATGGTGCTCTGGTATATCAGAATTGTGAAGGGAATTCGAGAGGAGGGCTTAAAACGCTATCTTGTGGTAAGCACGCATGTTGAGGAAAGAACAAGGAAATGGAAAAATCAACAATATTTAATTAAATATTTCTTGTTAAAAGACTTTATTATTTAATGAAGACTTTTGAGACTAAACCTTGAAAAGTATATCCTCTTCTTAAATGAAAAGAACGGTACCATATTTCAAAGCGATTTAAGTTAAATCTGAGCCTGGCGAATGACTTAAGCTTAGAAATTCAGTGAAAGAAATTAAGTCAAGAATTATGCAAGGTAAATATTCTCTTTTTTCTTTTTAATTTTTAAATATCTCTGTAAGGTGATAACTATGAAAGTCTAGAAACTGTGCCATCCTTTGAAACACCTTCTACAATGTTGGCGGTCATTGCTGAACAAAACTGCTAAAACAGCTTAAATTCGGTTTTAATCTACTTGAAAAACTTCAAATATTAAATGATAATTTGTGTCCATTTATTCTTTTGGTTTTATCACAAAACTGATGCATCATTACATTAAACAATTGAACAAGAGTTTCTTAGAATTATAGAACATGCTTTTAAAAATAAGTGTTTACACTTAAATACTCTCATTTGAGATTTATTAGTTAATACCTCGAAAAAGTCATATTTAATTGATTATCAAACCATACTTGCTTATGATGAAAAATTATTAACATCAAGTTAATTGTTTATGATGAATTTGGGAGCGGTGAGGTGGTTTCTCACTCTCAAAGGAAGTGTTCCCTTTGACAAAAAAATATTATTATTTTATATTTTTATATTTCCTTTAATTTGATCTGAAAAACAAATGTTTAGATGGAAGAACCAATTAATTCCTAAACTCGTGTTATAAATTAATGCTTATATTTTTTTTGTTTGTCTCAGATTCAAGGTTATCGATTTTTTTTCCCACTAATAATCTTATAAAAAGACTCTGATAGTAGCAATGACGATTATCCGTCGTCATTGCTACTATCAGAGTCTTTTTATAAGATTATTAGTGGGAAAAAAAAATCGATAACCTTGAATCTGAGAATATTTTATGTTTTTAATTTTTTTTATTAGACCTGCTCCAATACCATTAAAACCGCTTTATATCAACTGGTAATATTATGTTTGTGCTAAAAAAGGAAGAGGACATGAATACATGAACGATGAAAAATGTAAAATATGAATTAAAAAAATATATAGGGTTCGTTTTCAAAAATATGTTTTTCGAAACGCTTCTAATATCGCGTCTGCTTTACATTACACCTTCGGTATTTATTTCATTGTGAACATATTTCAAAACCTGAATGATATGCGAAAAAAGATATTAATGTATGTACATGCATTATTACGAACCGTGATTTTATTTATATTTGGATAGCCAAGAGGTCAAATATTATTTCGTCGAACGAAATAAAACACTCGTGGAGCATTTATTTTTCTGGTTATAAATTTAAACTTGACAAAAAATGAAATGAATAAATAATATGAACAAAGGCGGTGTTTTTGATGTGGTAATTCTTTTTATTTCTGATATTTCAGTTTTAATTGCCTGTCTCTGTTGACCCTGAACAAACATTCAACAAAACAATCAAAGGTAACTAGGACATGTTTCGTTACAAATTTCTGATCTGAGATAATATTTGTTTTTAGAATAAAAAATTGCAAGTTTTAAAATACATGCTCACACACACATATTATATATATATATATATATATATATATATATATATATATATATATATATATATATATATATATATATATATATGTATATATATATATATATATATATATATATATATATATATATATATATATTATATATATATATATATATATATATTGTAATATATATTATATGTAACAAATAATTTATAATAAAATAACATCAAATTATATGTGTATATATATATATATATATATATATATATATATATATATATATATATATATATACAATATATATGCACATGCCCACAAATATTGTTTTTGTACAATTTTCATTTCTGATTTCTGTCGATTTGGAAATAAGAGAGTTAAGTAATTTCGTCTGTTTAGAGCATTTTGTTTCATTTTGATGTGTGAGGTTATACCTAAAATAAAATGACAGCATTTTGTAAAGTCAAAGGTTGACTGATAAATGATGGCCACGAATAGGTTACAGAAAGAGAAGGAGCAGTTACATGAAGTATGGGCCATTGGTGCGGAATGGGGGTGGAGTGGGGTAGGACAAGATGAAAGGAAATGAAGACCAGCCCTAGCAGTGTGTACCAGCTGAGGCTATATATCACCAGGCTACTTGCCCATAATCGATATCCTTCACCGCCCAGACTTCCTCGACACCTCACTTAGGCTTGGAGTGTCCTCCGCTGGGGGGAGTTTTCTTGTTTACAGAACGGATCAGGGGGAGTATAGGGCCCCTAGTGCCTGTTTTGATAACATCGCCTTAGCTGTTGTCCTTTGTCAATATTATCGGTTATATTTCGAGTGGATTTTAAAGGAACAGGGATTAAAAAAAAAATCTGTTCAGACAAACTAATCTTTATTCAACCAATTAAAATGTTTTCCGTAGCAAAATTTATGATACCGTGTTCCACCTTCGTAAAATTTCGATTAATTCCTAAAATACAATATTACCTTGGAAAAAAATAGCTATAATATGTTGTCCAAGCTCATTTGTAACAGAAATTTTAAAGAAACATGGTCCAAATAACAATCAATGAACGGCTATTACGTTTCACGTTTTCAGACTTATTTTTTCCTCCTTATACTCCCAATAAAGTTTTCACTCACTAATTTATTATTTGTTAAAAATTTTACAACGGATATGAAGTCATGACAATAGGATAGTTGTTATGACAACTACACGTACGCTAGTTGGCATAGGGCAGAAGACGGTAAATTTTAATGCTTCGAAATGACGGTTCATGATTTCTACGTATAGATCTTCAAAATCTTAGCTGTCCCGTCTCCATCCGCCGATTTACTACCGTCGGAATTTTGAGGCCACCAACATTTTTCAATTACTTTTTTTTAGTTGTGAGAATTTATGAATCGAAACTGGGATTCGTCACTTCTCCGTGAAATTCACTCTCTTTTGTCAAAATCTATTGTTCCTGAGAGCTGCAAAAGGGCGGATATATTTTATGGAATTAAAATGTAGTAATTATTGCAGTTACGATAAAAACAATTTTGAGTACCTCGTTTATTCCCAGGAAAGATCCCTCATTAATAATAATTAATAAATAGATAACTAAAATAAATTAAACTAAGAATAAATTAATAAAAAGTAAACATTGATAGAAGAGTGTTTCATAAGTTATTTATAAATTTAAAGATCCATCAGTTATTTGAATAGGATTGAAAAGAATGTTTAATTTGTTTGGCAAATTATTTTTCTCCGGAAAAAGCTTGATTTGCTTGAAAAATATTAATTCAGTCTCATTACAGTTCAATTTGTCGGGCAAATGGCTTAAGTAGCCTGAAAAATTGTATACATTTTGTTTCATGCGAGCTTTTTATATTATTGGTATTCCTTTTTAATACAAATGCTTACAAATTTTGATCGAACTCAGTTTAACAGTTTTGGGATTACAACTGATATATTTAAGCAATTGCACCGAAAAACATTTAAAAAAAAAAAAAAGGTACGAAAGATATTTAAAATAAAAAATTGAACGAAAATCCAACAACTTGATTTTACTGGAATATCTCTTATAATTATCCTTTAAAATGTTCTCTCTCTCTCTATATATATTTTTTTATATTATCATTATTATAATTAGTGTTTACGCTGTGTAAATTAACACATCATAGTTGAGCAGCCTCTCTCAGTTCAATAAAGAACTTTTGGTTGTCTTTCCTTTTTTTTTTTTTTTTTTTGCAATATTGGGAAATAATTTAAACAGGGTTAATGACCACCTCACCAATTCTCACAACAATAAGCAATTGCTCAATTTTGTTGTGATGGCTCCTCGAGATATATTTCTCGGAAGTGCTTATGATTCACTTACTAGCAAATCCCTCTCCCGCATCCCTTTCTCGATTGCGTTTAAAATATTTTCCCCAATTAGTTTTCTACAACACCCCTTTAATGCATTACGTGTGATCTTATCGATGAGAATTGTTAAGGCATTAGTTTGGAATTTCTTCATCGATTTTCGCCTTTTTGACAAACCCCATTGCTTTGCAGTTTGCCATTTTAATTAACATAAATTTTCAATTAGTCAATAACGTTTTATAAATATCCAAGATTTTATTTATGGCCATCACTGAGAAAAGCTTTTTGGTGTTACAAGTGTTCTTAGTGCTAAAAAATAATAGATTTTTCCTGATTCATTCATAATATTTTTAACCTAAAATACGAAGTCGTTTACAGGGTTTGGTAATGGATGGCAATGTTAAGTCTGTAAATTACCAAAAACTACATAACTAATTATGGTCAGTGCATAATTAACTATGATTTTGATGAGATGATTTTTTTTGTCTTTTAGATACTTTTGTAGGAATTTTTTTTTTTTTAGTATATATTTGAAAAGAAACATCCAAATATTTCCAGTAGAACTACTGAAGCAGTATCAGAAGCATTCTCTTGTGTTTATAAAAAAGATGTGCTTGGTTTAGTTTTAGTATACTAGTATATATAAGATTTCGGATGTTGGATCTGATGTAAAATGAAACGAAATAAGAAAATATCAAGTTCACAATTTTTCTTTACACTTTCATGTATATTTCAAGAAAAGTCTTGAACAGGGAAGGAGATGAACTGCACCCTTGGAGTAATCCTTTACTAATTGAAAAAGGCTCAGAAATTTTTTTATATTAAATTAAAATGTAGAAATAAAATAAATACTCCAGCTAGCAATGCATGTCTTAATTTATTTTGCCTCTTATTTTAATCCGGGTAAATATATCACAATATTGCGCTTTCGTATATCATATTTTGTCTTTATTTATCTATTTTTACAAAGAAAGTCACATTTTGAATAGTTATCAATAAATATTATATTTAAGAAATTAAAAACAAAGAAAAAAAGAAATATTACTTGGAGTGATGGAAAATCTCACGCTGCGAGTTCTCTCGGGTTGAGTAACTTAGCTAATGAATATATTAGTTTTTTTTCGGCCACTGAAATAAGCAGTCCTTTGCAATAGTTCCAGTTAGTAAATAATTTTCACTCTAAGCTCTGAGGTGATTTATAGGGGCAAGTAAGCGAGCGCTGTTTTCTCGAGAAGGAATCTGCCTCTTGTAAGCGAGGGCTAAGGTATAAATCTTGGAATGACCTATGCTCCTGCATATTTCATCTCAAAGGGAAGCCTGTAGTCTTTCTTATATTTCTAGTAGATTTTCTTTTCAAAGCTACTGAAAAATAACGTAATTACCAAATGGTAATTACCATTACGGCTAATAAGGGAATACCACGTTATTACCAAAGTTCTAGTAAATAACATTTTTCTAATTAAAAATAATTAGGAAATACTGATGACCGTTCTTGAAAGTATCCATACATTTTACCGTAAGGTTTAAAACAGAGGATGAAATTTATTCATTAATATATCTCATTTATGAATAAAATTCTTCGTTGAACCGCCCTATAAAATTTATCAAATAGCAGATGACTATGAGAAAGGCCCTATGAGAATGGTATTGTTATTATTTTATTTTAATATTTTTTTTTATATAAGTTCTCCTGGCATTATTAAAAAAAAAACTGTTTTTGTAATTTTTTGGTTGTTAGGTCAATAGTTATAATTTAACCCATAAATAGACAAAAAGATTCGCTTTGTTAGCTGTTCAATTACAGTTATTGAATGATGATTAAAAAAATTAAAGAGTGAAATAATTGTAGATACATTGCTCATTGCCTCTCAAAAACCCCCTTAGTACTGACGGAGTACATCAAATATAATAATTTATTCATAATGTCAATTATGTGTTAACATATTGTTGATAATAATATGTGAATAAATAATCTCAGTTTTTACGTTATTTTATGATAATTACTAATTTCACAATCGCATTTAATTCGGAAGAACAGTGCATTCCCGATTTTTTAAATTTTATAAGAAAACTAATTTTTAGGAAGTTTTATGTTTGTTTTTCGTTGCAATTTTTTTTTTTTATCAAAATCGTTTTATATTAAGTTATTTTAATAAAATATCATGTCGATTCATCAATTGGTTACAAATGTACTGTCACTATTTGGTTGGCTATTGATGTAGGTTGTACTAGCTTTAAACTTTATTAATGGAATTTTGCGGTTTTTAGTCGTGGCGATTTCTGAATTCGCGGTTATTGAATGGTTAGTTATTAACAATAATAACCTAATTACCATAAGTCTCTTATTTTTTGACATTTCGCTCACGTAATTGTTTTTTATTATTGTTTGAATTATAGATTAAAAAAAAAATTCTATACGCTTGAAGGTCTCCAGATTTAATGGCATATATTCGTTGTCATAAGAAAATATCCTATGAGTTATAACCTTATTTTTCAGTCGACTCAACTGTTTAAGCTACTGATGATTTTCAAGTTTTACAATATCATGCCAATGTTTTCTGAGTTGTAAATGTGCTTTAGTTCGTTCATTATCACTAAGCCTTATTTTAAATTTATTTAGTAAATTAATATCTAAACAGCATAAAATGAAGAAAAATTTATTCTAATTTTGTTCACAATGATTCTTTTGAATGCACTTAGGATATTTTCTTTCTTTTACTTCGATAGCTACTTTTATTTCTTTTTTTCAAGCTAGTTTACTGCATAATATTCAAAATTAATATAGATATAAAAAAAAAAAAAAAAAAAAAGATATGAGAATAAACATGAACAACAATTTAACACCAGCATTTAAAATAAGAGTTGCAATGTAAAGTATTTTCATAAAATATTTAATTAAAAAAAAATTCCAAATATTTTATTTTTATAAATAATCTCAAGGTAAACATTGTTATGAATATTATTCTAATCTTAATTAAAAACAAAAAAAAATAAATTCCTCATAGCTAGATTCCAAAAATGTTTGCAGTGAGGGGAAGTTCTTAAACCATTTTTTTTTCAGCTCGTTGGCCCAGATTTTAAAGTTTTTAATTATTACTTCAAGATTCTCTCTACTCTAAAGATATACACATAATGTCCTTGTAGACTCAAAGTTGGTTCATATTAATGACCAAAAATATCTGTTAAGTAAGCTGCCGAGCAAAGCTGATCAAAACCAATGAGTGGAACAACTTCATCAAAAGTATTTTTAAACTTTACATCCATATTTTTTTCCGCCTGAGCCTCTTCATCAAAACAAAAATGAGTCCAATTTATACATGGTGCAATTGCGTAGCATTCCACTTGCCTTAAAATCTCGTTTTAAAGCTAGACAAGGCCCCATACCCATAACTTGCAAATCCAGCCTATTTATCCTATTTAACACTAGGTTCTGAAAGAAACTGATGAATGACATTAAAATTTATTCACGTATTTCGAGTATGTAGAGGATCAGTTCTCAAGACAATAAAAAATCTTTATAAAACTAGTACTAATAAATCTAACAAAAACTAGTATAATAGTTTTCTTGGACATATCTGCGCTTTTGCTTATTTGTAAAGCGTACATATTACTTATGTGTAATTTAAAACACAAATTTTCTTGTATATTTATAGACCACTGTGGTAGAAAATGCGCACATAATATATTTTCCCACAGGCACATAGTATATTTTTCATGACATTTCTTTAATGTACCATTGGCGGCAAATTAAATTGAACGTAGTGATTTGATTTGATTTTTTAATAAATGCCGGAATTGTCAATGAACAATATAAGTCAAAATA
Organism: Rhaphigaster nebulosa; assembly: GCA_948150685.1. Classification (NCBI taxonomy): domain Eukaryota; kingdom Metazoa; phylum Arthropoda; class Insecta; order Hemiptera; family Pentatomidae; genus Rhaphigaster; species Rhaphigaster nebulosa. The sequence continues at coordinate 96,422,324 of OX411310.1, forward strand.
TAAAAATCATTCAAATGGCACATGAGATATTTTCTCGTCACAACGTGTAAAAATGTCGCAGATATTTAGTTATCAACATTTCGACTAATATTATTCATCATTATTTAAATTATTATAATTTAATATTACAAGGAATGTACCACAAACTATTTTTTAGTACAGTGTCCGGCAGTGAGACGGGATGGTTTCAAAATTAATTAATTTATTAGAGAATTAATTTTTTTATTACTATTTCATGTTTAAATTTAAAGTACAAAGATAGTCATTTGGCCCACAACATATACAAAAAATATTTAAACACTACGGTCCATCGAAAAACTTGATAATAATTTTCTTTGCCCACTTACACTCCCGATTTAACGGTTTACGACTTTTTTTATAGAGCACTTAAATATTTGAGGCAGATCCACACAGAGCTACCGAAAACCTCAATTAGCGCATTCGGGACGAGAATAAATCGCCAATATGCTGCGATATGTCAAGCGAAACTTCCAGGTACGTACGTTTATAATGCAAGCAAAATAAAAGCGATGGATATTTGAGGAACGTATTGTTTAGATCATTATTTTTTTTGGATTATAGGCCAAATGTTTATTCTTGGATTTTATATTAATCCATGATAATCTATTGAAAAAATAACTGTTCCATAAATAAACAATACCGTTTCACTACCGGATACCTCCATACTGTTTCTTGATCTAATTTAAAAAAAAATAATTTATCCCACAGAATGCTATCTATAGATAAGTAAAATAAGAAAAACACATGGTCTTCCGATAACCAAAGCAACAATTCATGAATTTTTATAAATTAGTGCGTTAGAAAGTAAAAGTCACGCGAGAAGTTGAGAACAAGATTGGAACTGCCTAGCACAGGAATGGGTTGTAGCGGGTTTTTTTTTATCTCTTCACGAAATCGTCACTCTTATCGTTTTTGATTTAAACTGATTCCGTAGTTGATTTGTTACTATCACGCCTACATTTGAAACACAGGATCGTAAAACACGATATCTACCATTTTTTGTTAATTAAAGCCTTAGGCAACACCTTACAACTGATTTCGTAGGTTGTTGAATGAATCTGTATGGAATTTGTTTTTTTTAAAGTATAATGTTGGTTTTAGCTAATGGTAAGTGACTGCTGGTTGAAGATAAAACATTGCAATTAATAAACATTGTTTGAAGTTTTAATTTTGTCAGTTATCGTGTTTTACGCAATAACTGAAAAATTAGTTATTTGTTGATGTTGAAAATATTTTTACAGTTTAATGTAATATTGTTCAACTGTGTATAGGTGCTTTGAGGGACTGTTTGATCTATGTTCAAAGGCATATGCATTGCAACTAATACAGAATCCTCCATTGAAAATCCAGTTTCCTGATCGCTTTGAGACCTTTAATGCTTACGGGATTAAGTTATTGACCGTGCGTCAGCGAGATCCTCTTTCAACTGGACCGTTTGGAATTTCCTCTGTCCGTCTATCTGTTTTTTAGCGATAACGACCAAACGCGTCTTTCGGTTTTCTACAAACTTTGCACAAATGTTCCATGAAGTATGTAAGACGTATGTTATTTTTATTTTTGATTCCATTCCGAGATGACGGTCGTTTTTACAGCCCCGTATCACCAAAAACGTGTTTGTTTCTTAGTCTCGACCAAAGACCTTGTTCGATTATCTTCAAATTCGACATGAATACTCCATGAAGACATTCTAACTTTTTTAAAATAAATTTTACACACTTTGATGAAGCAAAACAAAATCAGATAGTTACAATAATTTATACTATCTTCTTAATGAGTAACATAATATGAGTAGAGGCTTGTTCATAAATTTTAGCTACCTTCAATGATACAATATTTAAATTACTGAATTCGAAAAATATTTATACCGAATTATTCTCAGCGGATGTTTTGACTCGCAATACTAATTTATTAAAATATACATATTATAATATGACATACATTGTTTCAATTAAGTTAGAATTATAATTTCTTATTTATAAAGTGAACATTTTATGTTCAATTTGTGAATCAGAGATTCTACGCAGTAATGGTAAATGAGAAAAAAAAAAGGATCAAACAAACTTTCATTAGTGTCAATATATGAAGATTATTTCAAAAGCCATATCAAGTTCCTCGTGTAGCACAATAGACCCTTTTTTTGTGAAGTGAGAATGTAAATTTTCATATGCTCTCTTGATCCCATGCAAAACGTGTGGTAATTTAAGACCTGCAAACTCCACTGCGGTCAGATAGAAAAAAAAATTGTTCATGATTTAGTAGAAGACTAATTTAATTTTGGAACAATGTGGATGGTTTGTCTGTTTAAAACATTTCTTTTTTCTTGATTTAGTATAGAAACATTTGCTGAACAAAAGAAAATGACGGCCTAGGAAACATTTCTTATTCTCAATGGTAGTAGATATAAAATGCTTAATGTATGTAAAATTATTTTTAAAAAAGTATATATCTTATAGGTATTTGTAAAATTTATAATTTAATTTAATTATTATTTTTTTATATTGAAATTTAATAAAATATTTAAACACGTGTTTGGAAGTATAGTAGAATCCCGACAATTTGTATTGTAAAGGACCTGTATTGTAAAGATTAGATACGAATTATCGAGATAATTACGAGTTATACAGATTTTCTTATAATCGGGATTAAAAAATAAAAAATACGAAATTTAAAAAAAGATACAAAACTTTATTAGTATGCGCCTATGTATATAAAACGATATAGTTAGCATAAAATAACATTAAAATTTGGCATTTAAAAAAAAGAATTGGTCTATTTCTATCGAATGCTTTGTCTAGCGTGTTTAAATCAGATAATATAAACTAACACCAGATTTTGTTAAGAAATGACGTATGCTGTTGATGTTAAAAAAAATTATATATATATATATATATATATATATATATATATATATATATATATATATATATATATATTCTTTTTTTTTTCTTTCTGGTCTTAAAGCACTTTAATTTATTGTTTGTTATCTGAGAGGTTTTTGTTTTTCAAAATGTATGTTGTTGTCGACGGAGGATCGTTTAACGTTTAGACGCTCCTAAATGTGTTTTTCGCCATCTGCCACGGCTATAATGATTTATTGTTTTTCCTTGGTGGAAAAAGAATTATTAAGGTAAAGTAACACTAGACAGATTGGAAAGACGAGCAGTGCTCCCAGCTATTGTATGCCCCTCGTAGTGTGGCCGCCTGTAGGTAATTTAAATGGATTTTCTTTGTAAATAGCGTCTTTTGAATTCTTTCTGCAAAAACTCATAGTCAACTTGAGATAAGTGAATCCTTACGAATAATCAAGATATAAGAATTAGGGGGCTACGAATTATCGACATTCAACCAACGTAGAATCTTTCTCCTAAAGTATTTCCTCTACAATCCAGTTGCAAAAAATGTTTTTGACATTGTGTAGTCAAATCCTATCTGTGACTCCATTTCTTTTTTATCAGAGTAAGTTTCAGTGTCAAGGACAACTAAGCATGAGAATGGTGTCAGGGGTCGGATATAAGTTATCCATGAAGTGTTAAAAATAATTATTATAATTTAGTTTTTTACTATTTTTCAATAGGAAAACATGTAAACTTTTAATTAATTCCTAAATTATAAATGTTTTACAGGTAAAAACTTGATCCAATTCCATCCATTTCTTTTTCATTTTACAACCTTAGTAGAGATTTTCTGTGTTCTTCGTAATTTACGTTTTTCATTCGGATCTTTCACAAAAAAATAACAGCGATACATGTTCAACCATGAGGTTTTATCTTTGTATTCCCACTTCAATCACAACGATCGAAACAACTGTTTTGGCAAACATTATTATTATTCCAAAAAATATCGCAAATAAAAATAAAATTACGATTAAAAATTACTACGGTAAAATCAAAATAATTTGTATAAAGAAAAACAAATGTCTACATTTGAAATAAGCTGGTAATATTAAAACTTAAAACAATTGAGGAGCACTCTATCAAAAGTTAATAAATCTACGTTCGTAAAAATATATTTCTTGTAAAATTTTACATCAAAAGATTATTCAGTTTCCTTCAAAACTTGAATTTTAACTTTTGAAATAATGGTTAAAAATCAACCTTTTCAATCGAAATTGAACTTATCTGCATGGGATATCCTTCAATAATTTTCGTGTTTTTATTTTGAAAACGATTTTCCGAAAGTGAACATATGCACTTCTGATCTTCAATCGGGATTATAGATCGATCTTTTATTTTAAACACTACCTTATTGTAAATTAACTGTTACGTTATTTATATCATCTACTGACAGGAAAAATCAACTGGTTCCAAAAATTAACCATTTTGCTTCCATTCAGATGCATGTGCTTAGTAGTGAGGAGTTTGAAGATAAAGAAATAATTTTTGTTTATTAAAAAAAAATTGAAGTGTTATATATAACAATATGCGTAGAATATTTTTTAAAAAATGAAGCCGCACTCCTAATTTATACATAAGTGACCCATCTCCCAGGTGCTTTATGGCACAAACCCAAAACGGTAGGATTAATTCAACTCACAGTATTTTTGTCTTCTAGCTAAGAAGCGCACGTACAAAGTTTTATAGGAATTGCCAGGGCCGTTCTTAAGCGCTGATGACCCTTTAAATATTCGCATCATAATGAGAACCTAATTAGTGCTTGACAAGAGGTTACTTAACCGCTTTTGCTACCTCCATTTTTCGTGCGATAAAAACAACTTCTTTAAAAGTTTTTCAAACTCGTTGAAGTATTGATTGACTATTTCTTATGATCGCATATTGAGCGATGAGTTTCCAGTGGGCTATACTTGAAGGAAGCATCGGGAGAAGTTTACAGAGCTTGGTCTAGAGAAGGCTGCATCACAACGACGCTGCTGTCAAGAAAGGTCATGTCTAGCTTCAACAAGAAATCACATAAATACCTTCAGCTTGAAATATATAATATAATGGAGATGTTATACGCCATTTCCCTGGAGTTTTCATTGTCAAAGAAATCAGTTTTTCAGTATTTAAAATAAAAACAACCTTTGCTAAATCCTTGAAAGATGACAGGGGTTGGGAGTCTCCCCTGTGAGAATTCCCGTAATGCCTGAACAGAGCATGTCACATCCTGTCTCTTCTTGTTCTCACAAGTCTTCTTCCTCCGTCTTTCTCAAGTCTTCTTCCTAATACTAATATATTCACAGGCCTCGTGCAAGTTGTTTACTTGTTTGCCCGACTCCTGGGATTACCGATCTCCCCAGTGACCTTATTAAATTGACTTTTCATGTCCCTTATTTTTTGCCATCTGTTAGTGTTATGGATCAATACTTTTATAAATATACTTTTAAATGATCCAAAGTTCGGTGATTTTTGAGAGATGTTTTGTATGAAGAGAAGGCTGATATGTTCGATAGGTCATCTGAAACTGAGGATAATATTGAGGTTCATTCATGCTCAGTGCCAGAACAAGAGGTGCGGTCAGATGAAGAAGGGAATGACGGTGTCACTCAACCTGCGAGGTCTATATATGGCAAGAATGGATATTTTTTCATTAAAAAGCCCATAGCGGTTAAGAACACAAAAAAAGAATATTATAAATATACCATTGGCTATAAAAATAGAAATAAAAATATCTCGACTGAAATTGGCGCTTTTCATTCGTCGATTTCGCTGGATTTCAATAATTGTTTAATAAAGTATACAAATGAAAAATTTATATCAGAAAATTTAATTGCAGAGATTAGCGATACATAAGAAATACCGATACTTTGGAAATAAACGCTGTAGTATACTTCTTGTCTATAATATTTCATTAAAAGTTCAAATAATTTTTTGAAGATATTTAATTTGCACAGACTCTTCTTTGAATGTACTTAAGAAAAAACGTATTTGATTTTTATGCTACACGAGTTTTTCCCCTGTATATTGGTTATAAAATATGTGACAGGTCACCCCTGTTACCTTAATAAGGTGGCTGCCTCATCCATGTTACCTTCGAAGGGTTAACAATATTGTTGAGTTTCTGAAATTCTTTATAATATAGCTCATATAACTTAAAATATTCAAAATCAAGCAATAAACAAGGAAAAATAAATCTGTAAATTGTTAATCGTTGTATCCCTTATTTTTTTTTTAGTTGATTTTTTCAATTTTTTAATTTACTTATATGCTATATGTATTTTACATATATATATATATATATATATATTTTCAGTTTTCATTTTTTGCAGAGTGGTATAATAAAATCCAAAACTATGTTATTTGTTTTCCTTTGCTGTCTGGATTAACTGGTTCAGAGTCAGAAAGCGCTAGTGCGTGATTCGGCTTGGGGATTTCAAGACTTCAGAATTCAAGACTAGACTTGACAGCTGTTGAGCGAACCGATATATATCATTTCTAATTTATTATTGACTCGAATAATAATCGGCTTGAGGAATTACATTTACATTGTAGCTTTAAGTTAAGTTTTCTTAGTAAAAATATGATTTTTTGTAGCATTTAAGCTTAAGGGCGTCGAATGACATGAATAAATTTTTTTTTCCTTTTTTTTAAAATCTAATTCGCATCTTTTTCGTAGTATTATGATTTGAAAAAAAGAAGTTCTTTATCGGCCCACCCTAATTTTTACATCCTTTCTATAATAGTTAAAAATTATTATCTAATGCACACTAAATAAAACAAAAAATCTAAAAATCTTATCAGGTTTTACTGTATTTGAATAACATTTTTCAATTAACTCCAATTTAGTTCACCAATTCAGAGTTGCTAACGAACATAAGTTAGGCGATAAAAAGAATTGTTTTTTAATTTTAATCTTGAAAGTACCTAATTATTTCCAATGCCTACATTTTGTGATTCCTGATGGAAAATATTTGAAACGGTATAATATGTAAAAACATGAATAGATGGCTGAGTCATCTTTTGGGGATTGTCTGCTACAAATGCTCTTCGCTACTACATTCTCGATAACACCCGCATCGGGGTAGTCTTCCAAACTGCCGATGACATGTAAGACAATTGCCTGGGACCCAACAGCTACTGAATCAATACCCTCTCTATACTATTGTATTGTGGACAGATGATTCAGCAAAATAGAAACTTTTATAAAGTGAAAGCAAAGTACTAAACAGATGTAGTTTAATATATTTTCTTATTTTATACTTTTATTATGAGAGCAGAAATTGTTTGCAATAGGAGCATCTCTGGATATCGTTTAAGCGCTCGATAGAATCTCCACTTTTCTTCAAAATTGAAACGATATTCCCTCCTGCTTATTACCTTATTCTTCAATCCATCGTTTTTGACAAACTTTTCTCCGTCCGTCAAGGCTCAGAACTTACCACCATATTGGACAGCTTTCACAAGAATACCTCAGGGATCAGTAATTGCTCCACCTCTCTACATCATGTATATACACGATATACCAAACAGTTCCGAAACTTTGAAAGCAGGTAAAGCAGACCAAAAAACAATCTTTGCTAGTCATCAAAATCCTACAAACGCAACACAGACTTTACAACATCTCTGATAAAAATACACGACTTGGAAAATTCGACTCAGCCTAGACAAATCCGAACACATCACTCGTCGACAATTTCGCAAACGAATACTATTGTATTCGCCTGACAAGTAGCAGCCTGGCATTGGACAGAATCATGAACAAAAGAAACATGAAAAACCCAAGACAAATACTATTATATCCACTTTTTTCAAGATATTCTCTCTTAAAACTGAGACATACATAAAAATTGAGCACTTATTTACTTAAGCCCATTAAGACCTAAGCTTCGCAGATATGCGGAACAGACAAATATTTTCTAGTGTTTATGATTGTTTTTTAATAATTGGAACGGGGACTAAAAAAAGAAGGACTACGAGATCAAAAAGTAACTTGATAAATGACTCTCATATCCAAGCTCCCTTTACTTTATATAGCCGTTTTAGCGGTTGTTCAATAAATGGGAAACCTATTTCTTCAAATTTTTCACTTTGCAAACTTTACTAGAATGTCAGAACAGAATAATTTATTAGAAAACATTTCCACTGCTGTTTTTTAAATATTTATTCCTTGATCTGCATTAACAAAGGTTTACAGATGGATCTGCAACTGTTCCTCCAAGTTGGAATATAGATTCCAACTAGGAATAATAGTTTATACTTACAATGTGCAAACCTTGGTTGATGAATATCATTGAATACACATTCAACAACGTGAGTTGTAAAAAAAAAACATTTGATTTGAGCTCAATTTTGTGTTGCAGATGATGGATGCCAGGATGTCACAACAACATTTTTCGAAGATGTTTTATTCTGGAACAGAAAACGAACTTTGTTTAAGAATCATCCCTATATAAATGCATGTATAATCCTATATGTATACTATGTATGCATGTATAATTCAATCAATTGGGCAAACAATGGGCACGGAAGACACACGAAATAACTCTTTTTCAAGTACAACAATAATTAATATTAATAAAATATTATCTACAATTGGACTATTTGGACAAACGGACTTGGGCTTTGGAGTTTCACTAAATCATCGAATTCCAATTTTATTCAATCATCACCAAAAAAAAACATTCTTTAAATCTTTGTTGTTAACTATTATTTTACGAACAAAATTGTCAATAATGCCCCACAATTTGCTGATTTCGCACAAATAATATATATTTGTATTATTATACATTATATATTAGGCTTCATTACAAACTCCATTTATGCACGAAATCACTATTTTCTTAACTTCCTTTTGAACCGATTCCCCAAAATCATCCGAGGCCTTTGAAAAAGTCGAACTATCCGTTAACCACTAATCCAAGATAGAATAAAAAAACTTAAAAAAATATTCGTTTATTATTATCCATCAGTATTCCTCTAAATTTAAATTTCTCTTAATTTGCAAGTTTGACATAATATAATGATCTTCTGAAAATGGTATATATTTCTTAGTCTCCCAATAAATATAAGCTTTGGATAAAAGATTTTGCTTGTAGAGGCCACGCATAAAGTTGTGTTCCCGGGACCTGTCTTGCGTTGAACAAGAACAGCCCTAGGGTTCCCTTTTGTTCATCTGCTATACAAATGATCTAGTACAAGGACAGCGCTGATATCGAACTGGCCGTGGTATTTTTCAAAAACTCTTCCAGCCATTCCAGCTATAAAAAATTTTCTTCCAATATACCGCTTCTATTTGTCAACCAAAGTTTATTTTAAATATCAATGAGTATCAAATATTAGAAATAGTTTATTTTATGAAAAAAGTATACCTGTTTATGTGATACCTTTTACACACATAAACTTAAACATTAACACTTGAAAAATAGAATATCTAATTGGTAAAATCCATAGGAACCACGAAGAGTTTAGGGAGGCCTCGATAAAAAATTGTCTACTTTTACTAAATTGGTATATATTTTTTTACTTTATATGGAAGTCTTCAGGAATTCATGTTCTTATTAAATCCGGATAAACCAAAATAAAAGATAAATATAAATTAATAATTTTTAATGTAAGAAATAAGTGGCACTATTATGTGCTATGACGAACTAACTATGCCTACTATCATGCCATCTCAAATATACCAATATCCATTTATATATATATATATATATATATATATATATATATATATATATATATATATATATATATATATATATATATATATATATATATATATATATATATATATATATCTATCCGGATGTGTGTGTGTGTGTGTGTGTGTGTGTGTGTGTGTGTTTGAGTGTGTAGATACGTAGATACGTATCTACGTAGATACAACTGTTTTTTTACTGAAGTGATATTGTCCTAAAAGCATTTTAAACTTATGAAATACAGGTTAGAATTTTATTAAATGAGTTTTAAAAAAGTGATTACAATTTTGTGATGAAACAAGTCTTATTTTGTTGAGCATCAAAACAGCTATACTATTTTTTATAGTTTCATCATGATTGATTGAGTGATTTTTTTTTAACAGTACTTTGGAGTCTAGAAAACTTTTTCCAATTTACTTGTTATGAACAATTATATTATAATTTAATGATAATTTAATAAACATGTAAAAAGCTATAAATGTTGCAGGTTATTCCGTGGTGAACAATATGACGTTTTTTTTTAGTTCTCTCTGACCACTAGAAATGGAGATTAAGGCGAACAATCGAATTTAAAAAATAAAAATATCCGGCATCTGATCTGGACAAGTCTATTTTCCCGGATTTTATACATTTTGATAGTTAACCCTCGCCGGGCGCTATGCGCTTGGACGGCAATCACACATTTTCGTTAATACCAGGAAAAGGAAAATTCCGTTTATTTTTTGAGATCAAATTATTCTATCTATAACTTATCCCTTACAATAGGAGAAAGGTGTAAATTACTTGAGTCATTCTGTTTTTGCAAAGAAAGTGTGTAGCCTGCCGTCCATAGTACGCTTAGCGAGTTAACACACTTACAAAAGTGCATTTACTCACAAACCCAAAGGTTATGAGTTCGAATCCCGGTACCGGCATTACCATAATCCCGGACCCGGAACAGCCATAATTCGTGGGTCTAGACCAATTTGTCACTGTCCCCGGACCCGAGAGAGTCGGTGGGAAGGACACTGCCTCATTGGCCCCAAAGGGACTGGCTATGGAGCAATGGGCAGCCTGCCGCTGCACCATAGAAAACATGGTTCGCAGCAACGTGAGGTTGGGTGACCCCCTCCAGGCTGTCTGAGCTTCCGCAAGTAATAAAATGTCTGTAAGAAGACCACATCGCGCGGCCAAAGATCTGCATAGTTTATAGTGCCAACCGAAAAAAAAAAAAGAGCTATATATAATAAGTATCGTTGATTTATTATATGCAGGGTGTCCCCCCAAAAAGGGATAACCTTTAGTGGTGTTATAGCAAATATTAAGCTGAACAAAAAAGTTCCTATGAACATGGGCCAGCAATTGAAGTTTTGACCATTTTTCAGGCTTTAAATGTTGAAAAAAAAAATGAAAAAATACGTTTTTCGACAATTTTTGGCAATAGATGAGGAAACGACTCATAGCATCAAAGCAATGATACTATAGAAACTACTGCAGTGGAGAATCAGATTTGGTGTCAAATGAGACCAATAGCAGCTGGATGGAATGCCTGATTTGATAATTTTGCAGGGAATCATAAAATGTTTTTAAATTATTACAAAATTTGTAGGTAGCAGAAGCCATTGCATCCAATTTTATGAGCTGAAAATTTGTTGCCCTCCAATATCAAAATTTCTCCTTGTATTTTACGTTTTAACTTTCTGAACAAATTTGGTTCCGTGTCTTTCCGTCCTTTGAATATTTTTAAAAATAAATTTAAAACCAATTTCGCTAAAAATAGTTAGTTGGTTAAGGATTCGAGATAAAGTCAACTCTGACAGTTCACCAAATATCGAATGTTTGATCTATCTATTCTCCATGACGTTTGTTTCGATCCGTTATTATTATTTTTTTTACAGTGATTTGTTTCTTTATCAATTACCAAATATTGTCGAAAAACGTATTATTTCGTTGTTTTTTTTAACTATGCTTTGGCCTGAAAACTGGTCAAGACTTCATATGCTAACCCACGTTTATAGGAACATTTTTTTTAAACGTTATATTTCCTATAAACCCCCAAGGTTTATCGTTTTTTGAGGGACAACTTTTAAAGATATAAATAATCAAAATTAAAAGTTTTTCTGATATCTATCATTAAAATATCATGTATCTTTTCTTGTGATTCGAATTTAATTTTTTTAATCAGTGCTTTTAATGCCAATACTTTTTAGTAATGAAATTGTCGGTGTCATAAACATTTAGGATTTATCCTGTTACAACAAACTCTTAATGATTGTAGAGTATTCTCTTTGAGGCGTGCCTTCATCCCATACAGGTACTTGGAAAATTACTTCGGTTTATGTTTTGGTAAAGGCTTAATACTTCCGCATATTAAGCAGTTGTTGAGGGCTTTGCTCACAACATGCTTGTCAAAAATGTGCCATAATGTTATAATATTATAAGAGTGTTTTTAGATAAACCTATTAATCAAATTACATTAAATATGCACTTGCGTACTTTTAATTTTATGTTTTTACATAAACAATAAAATATAAGTTTTATTTATATTTCTAATCTTTATTAAAGAGTTAAAAACCATAAGAGGAAATTTGCTTAAGTAAAAGTTTTTGAATTTAAATAAACTTGCTTTAAGGATTAATTATGTATTGTTGCATAAAATATCGATCGATCATTATGTTATTGAGACCGCTATTTGTAGATATGCTACCGATATTAAGATCGCATGCTCATGTACTTTTTTTTTCATCGTAACTTTTAAGATTGATTAGATATTTTGGCAGATTATAAGGTTATCGAAGAACAATAAATCTTTTATCCAGATTTGTGAATTTAAATTTTTGTTATGAAAGGGCGGGCATACTTTTTTTTATCACGTCAACGAGCTGAAGAGAATAAAGCACAGACTTTGAACACCCAAGTAACATTACGAACTTATCCAGTTCATTTTTTTGTCTTAGAAAATATTCACCAACAAAATAAGTTATGGTGACACGGTAATAATTAACAAAAAGCAAGGCTATTATTAAAGCCTTGAATATTATTATTCATAGCTTAAGACTCCCTGAGACGTTTTTTGTGTATGCGATTACAATTTCAGATTAGGATTCTGGAGGTTGGCAGACGTTCAAGCATATAATTACAAGTCCACTCAGAATATTAATTTAATCTTTTCGAGGCCCTAGCATTGTAAATGCAAAAGGATACAACACTATTAGACTAAATCCATTAACATATCCTAAAATTATTGTTTCTTGCCTATGTATTATGTAGAATGCTTTATTGAAAAAAAAAAAACTTTTTTTTATTTGTATGGTTACCTATAGCAGGAAAATATATTATTCTGCATGCTACATACCTAATATGGTATACACCTCCTTATATAAAAATATAAAATTAAATCATATTTAATTTAATTTTGAGGATAGTAAGATATATAGTATGTTTTTTACCCTGACGAAATTAGCATTTAAAAACAAAGAGGGAATAATGTTAAACCCCACATTCTTTTGTTAGTTTTTTTCCAACATGTCTCTGATAACATCATCACGAAAAAAAATAAATATTTAAGTCTCTTGCTGTCTGTCTTCGCTGAAGTCGGATCCGATCATGAAATCTTCCATTCTTAAATAGGTAAGATACTTTAATTAAGAAAAAGGAGAAGATAGAAAGAGAAGAGGGAACTGGCAATATAAAGCAGGTGTGATAAGAAATTTTAATTGAAAATTGGAGGTCAACTGAATAATTAAGTCACCGTCAAAGATGCCGACTCCTCTCTCCAGAGACATTTAAAACTTCAGACCTCTTTAATGAGGATATAATCACCAAGTTCTATAGGCCTCAGGTAACATAGATCTAATCAATGTTTTATTATGATCTAATCAATTCCAACATGCTTAAGAAAAAGGAGATTGTTTTATATTAAACTATAGAATAATATATTTTAACATATTTTTAAGCCAATACTGTAAAATGAAATGGGCTTTAACACAAAATATAAAAATAAGTCTTCTATTTTTTGCCCATTTATTGAAATTCTTATATAAATACTATGAATATTTTATGGCGCTAATAATTGATCGATTATTCAGATTAAGAAATAAAAAAAATATATATATATATATATATGTGTGTATATATATACATATATTTACCGAAACCCAAAAAGTTAAAGTTATATAATACATTTACATGAAAATACAAGAAAAACGCTGAAAACCAATTGTGGTTCGAAAAGGTATCGTTAAAAAATGTACATGTACTTATGTATGTGTCCTTAAAAAATAAGAAAAGCAATCTATGTATCAAGAATATTGCTTATTCTTGAAAAACTTCAGAGAATGGAAGTTAAAAATACATAAAAATTAATATACCATAGAAAAGAATGGAAGACAACGATCTAAATTCAGGTTTTTGGCAAATTAGGTAAGTCAATAGCTTGGTTAACCACGAACTTCCTGTATGGAACAGTTTTTCCACTGCTCATCATTGTGAGAAATAGGTATTAGGTGATGGGAAATCCATGAGAAAGTTGTCGTAATAAGCAGGGGATGGAGGTAGTAACTAATATAATTTGTATTTCCATAAGTAAACGTTTACGGGATAAAAAAATCGAAAATCTTTAAAACTAAGAATAAGAAAATAACCCCTACTCCTAATGAAAAATTAACACCTTTATAATTATTTGACATCAAATCAAATATAACAAAATCTGAACTGGTTCAGTACCTGTGACTCTTAATACTCACAAATATGTGTGTGTAGTAAATTAATATTTATTTATTATATTTTTTTTAATTTATTACAAATTTGAAAAATAAATATTTGATATGAAAAAAAAAATTGTCATAAGTGATTTATCATATTAGAAGTTCAATCTTTCGTACATAATTGTTTAATTACTATATAAAAAAAATTATAAAATCATTGTATAACGTAAGTTTAATAGTAAGGAAATTTACCTAACACTTTAGTAGTTTCTAAAATGGCGTGCTTACCTGAGATGGGAATATTAAGATTGAAAATTAATTCTGGAAACAACGACAAGTAAAGTTTGGGGATTTTAAAGCAGTTTAAAAAGTAATTTAAAGTGTATTGTTCAAGTGCTCTCAAAGTTTATAACAGGGTACTTATGCTTATGGTGTTCGAACTTCGTGTAAATAATCAGACCATGCTTTCTATGAATTATCATATAAAATACAGGAGGTATCTTAAAAATTTAAATGCTTAATTTATTCTATAAAAATTTAGCGTTCCATGTTTTAATTTTAAGCTTTCACTTATAATATTGGTTCAAGAAATTATGAATGATAAAATTCATCTACTTTAAGCGAAAAATCATTTAATTCAAGAGTAAGAAAATAATTTATTTTATTATATTTTTAAATATACTTTATTCGATAAATAAATAAAAAAATATTTTTTTTATTTAAGTTTAATTTGTTTATTCACACCTTTAAAATATGTTCACAACCAGTGCTTTTGCTGTCTAAAAATTTTGTATTGTGGCAGAATAGAGAGCAGTACTCAGCGGCACTTCATCTTACTTTTATTAATCGTATACAGTTTGGCAAGGATATCCCTCGTCCAGTTCTTTTTTTTGCCTTCTTCGAGTATTAACAGATATATATTAGTTGTGAGCATGTCCTTTAAGTGTGAGTTAGGATGTTCATGTAAGTTATCGTGAAATCGTTTGCTGTGTATCCGTATGTGTTCTTTAACTGTTGGCTTAATAATTTTCAGCATTGAACGTCTTGAAAGAAGTGGGTATAATAATTTTTGTCTTGGATTAAGCGTTTTTGTTTGTTCTTGATGTGTGGCCTCATGTCATTCTTCTGTCAAACGTCAGCCCAAAGTATTGAATTCTGCAGAAGTAGTACATTGTCAAGATATGTTGGAGAACAGGTTTCTTGTCGAAGATTTAAAGTAATGTGTTGGGATTTATCTGAGTTTGCACCAGTCATGAAGTTTTGTTAGGTCATATTGTAAAGTTTGTGAGGTGTGTGTCAAATTTTGATGGTTTGTTAAAATTGTTGCATCGTCTGCATTCGTCGCTGTCAGAGTTTCGGAGATGTTGGGAATATCGTTAGTACTCATGATGTAGAGCTTTGGAGCAATTACTGACCCCTGTGGTACTCCTGCTAAGGCTGGTCTAATGGTGGAAAGTTCTGAAACTTGGCGGACAGAGAAAAATATTTAAGAAAAAAATGCTTGAAGAATAATATAGTAGGTAGGAGGGACTATCGTCTTGAGTTGGGAGAGAAGCTCATGATGCAAGATTTGCCTGATATTATAATGCTAAGGCAATTATTATATTATAATAATGTATATTATATTATAATGCATTTATAAATATACTTTTTTTTTTCTGTTGGCACGATGGGGATCTTTGCCTGGGCGATATGGTATGCATACAGACATCGTTTGCGGGAACATATATAGCCTGGAGGGGGTCAACCAACCTCACGTTGTTACGAAGATGGTTTTCATTGTGCAGCGGCAAACTATCAATAGTTCAATAACCGTTTCATTTGGAACCAATTCGGCAGTATCCTTCCCACCGACGTACGATCAATCACTCGAGTTCAAGGGCAGTCTATAACCACAGATTATAGCTGTTCGGGGACAGAAGGCGTACGAGGACCTGTATTTCTTTCTCTGAAGCAGACCGTCCATGGATTAAACCTTCGGCAGGCTATTTGACATATGACTAGAAGAAGACCACAATGCTATTCGCGATCAACTAACACACGGTAGGTTCATCAATCCTAAGCCCAGTCGGAGTGATTTGTGTCCATCAGACAGACGAACCTCATACGTATATCCTCGTACATCCGTGAGAAATAATCGCCTGGAGAATCTCGGGGTGTGTGTCTTTCCTCGGAAGGCGGTCACCTGCGGTCATCTGTTGATGATGTTGGATTTTTCAAATTCTGATGTGCCTGTTTATCGGTTGTTATACTCCTTTAGGCCTATTTTTTTTTATAAAAACACGGCTTAACATATTACAAGATGATAAATGCCAATAACATGATGTTTTTGTATTTTAAGGGGATGTATCATTTCTTGCACTCATTTCGTAGAAAATTCTGTAACTTTATCAAGGAAAATTTCGCTGTTTGACTTGGCGAATAATTCACTTAAGAAATGTTAATTAAAAAGGCGAGAGCCGTCGCCTGGCTTTGCTGTAATGGAGTTAGCAGAGTTATCCCGACGGGCGGGTTAGAAGCTCCAATCTGATGAATGACCCAACACTCAGGCCAAAACGTGATTAATAGGCCAAGAAACAGAACAAAGCTGTTATTTCGAGGGTGGTGGGAGGTAGTTAACAGAATGCTATTCTATCAGTCCCTCCCAGTTCGTAAGAGGTCTCTTTTGTTTCTCCCATTTGATTACATCTATGAGAAATGATCCTTTTATTCAGGGCAAAGATGAGGAGTTTTCGTACATGAAATTACAAATTCCGTTTCAGAACCCTCTTAAAGCCAAGTCGATTTCCAAGCACTCGCCCTGATACAAATGGAACTCCAACAATAAAACCATTAATTCCCGACTGTGCTGATATAAATTTGCCAGTTGCTGTTAAGTGCTAGGGGCAGAAAACGGTAACAAACAACTGTTGCCAAGGCTGTGCCTCTAGAGGTGCCGGTATCGAGCGAAGAAGCTCCCTTAATGTTTTTAATGCTTTGACATCTAACCATTTTTTATGACTGCGTATTAAAATCTCTTTCATTCATGATTTCCACTGGCCTCTCTTAAAGTTTTTATTATTTTATCCGGTTGCGGTAATCTATTTACAGGTTTCTTCAGTTTTTAACTAATTCTCATCGATAACATCGATTCACTATTCTTTATTGTATTAATATTTGAGTTTTTTTTAATCAGTACAACGTCTGCATTACAAGAACCTCTATCCTCTCCATAGCTTGTTATTTTTAGAAAGGTGCGTTACAATATAAGCATAAATTTTCTTAGGAAAAGCCAATTTTAACAATCTCCAACTTCATGCCCGTTTAAGCGAGTTGGCCACAAAGCCGTATTAGAAATCGCTTTATATTGGAAAGGTAGATAAGAAAGGAAGTCTACACATATATTGTAACGACCCGTTCTAAAAATAACTAGCTATGTAGAGGATGGAGGTCCTTCAAAGATCTTTATTTGATAGTTTTAATATTGTACAGGCTTCGATTGACCCTGGCTAGTTATTAAATGAAAACGGATGATAGAACTATATCATCTAGGGTACGTCTTTAAGGATCTTATTAGCTTAGATGTTCGAGACAAATCATATGTATATTGGCGATTATTAATGAATTTTTTTTTTAAATTGGGTTGATATTGTTAAAACACGTGAAATAGATTGGAAACAAATGCTATGAAACGATTTTTGTGGATAACCCTTTTAAAAGTAGAAATAAAACGTGCTCTCAATAACCGCTTAAAAAAATCTTTTTTTAAGAATACTTCGGGGAGGAGTCAACCAACTACATATTAATTACATTTAAACCTTTACATCTACATACGTATACAAACATAAGTGGAAAACTAGTTTAACCCTTTGGCCAAAAACCATTTTAGGTCAAACAATAAAATGAACTTGTAATTCTAAAAAAAATTAATATTATATATTATTAATTATTATAAACAAGCAAAAACTAAAAAAAAATGCTAATTATCGAAGCAGATCTCAACGTAGGCAGAGAATGACAATAAAAATAGACCTAAATAATATTTATATTTATCTAATATCTAAATAATGAATTAATATTTTATTTTCATACTTTAGCATATTATTCTGTGTTCAAATATAAAATATTTAGTTTCCATATTGTATTGTTTTATTAAAAATCCAAATTCTACAACAAAATATTAGAGAATCGATTTTAAAAATTAAAATTTTTGTAATAAAAACGTTTTTCATTGCAGAAACCAGTCATTTGCAAAGCCTTTAAATATTTTTTATAAAATTCGAAATAAATGTTATAATTTAATTACAGGAAACATCCATTTCGAGAAGACGTATACTATAGTGCCCTTGTTATAAAGCAAAATCTAAATTAATATTAAAGCCAGACGGTTTTTCTGAGTTTCAAGAAAACTTATAAAAGTACAAGTTTACGGGTTTCAGAAATAAGCGATTCAATTCGTGGCAACATTTGATCCAAACAAACATTAAACATTTCCAGAAACTACGTTAGACTGTTTACTGCCACTTTATTGTTTCCTTCCTATATACAGGAAAGATACTGTATTCAAAACTTTAAGTCAACCCATCTCATATTTACAAAATACAGCGTTGACAAAGTAAAAAAACATTTTAGGAAAAAATCATTCAGAACAATATAATCAGAGAATCGGATCGTTATAACAAATAAAATGTCATCGAAAAACCGTAAGCTGTGGAGTAATTCCTCGTCATTAACGAGGAAAAAGAGCGTTATAGCCGAGAGATCGTTATAAGCGGGAGCTTTATAACAAAGTTTTTTTTTTTCTTTTTTTTCTTGGCACTACAACCCGCTAGCGAGTCATGGCCTTCGCCAACAGCAACCGCCAGGTGTCCCTATTTTTTGCTGCCACCATCCAGTCTCTCACTCCAAACTTTTTTGCATCGGTGTCCACACAGTCCCTCCATCGCAACTTGGGTCTTCCGACGCATCGTCCACCATGAAGGATCTCAGTCAGAAGCTTCCTTAGGATTCAGTAACCGCCTGCCGAGAACGTCCAATTATGTCAATGTCGTCAGCAAAAGCGAGAATCTGGAGATGTTGCCCCGAATTTTCACAACACAAGCAATGTCTTCCATCGTTATCCTTATCAATCTTATTAGCTTTCTGGGGATTCCGAAATGGGTTAATGCTTCGTATAGCTTTGCATGATCTACTGTGTCGTAGGCTGATTTAAAGTCGACAAACAAATGATGTGTTTAACAAAGTTTTACTGTATACCAATTAAGCCATAACCAAACTGCACTTCATTAAAAAGGAAAAATCAAAAATAAAAGAAATGACCTAACTTATTTTTTAAATTCACTTTTATGAGCGCAGAAATCCCTTTTCAGGACTCACTCACAGAGCAAAAAAAAAAGAAGCTTTTTACCATACCTCGTCTTCCTAAAGTAGTTGAGTGGTACAAATAGAAATGGTGAAAGAAAACAAATTTAAAATAAGGTGCTCGGAAACACAAAGCGATCCATTAGCTTTGATTAAGCTACAATGTTGGGAATAGCCTCAATGCAGTTGAACATCCATCAATGGCTACTAAAGTCGTGAGTTGATAACGATCTAATGCCGTGCATCCCTCCACAGTGGGCTAAACAGAAACCTCTATTGATTCAAGCTAAGAGAATAGCGCTTAAGTACTCACATTAAGCACTTACATTTTAATAATTTAATTCATATTGTGAATAGTGTAAGTCAATTATACAATTTTACGAGAACTTAAAAAAGTCTTTTTTTTTTCTTTTTCATAAAAGTCATTTTTGTTTATGGTTAGGAGCACTTCTTTCTTCAACTTTAATTTTAACAATATATGATTATAGGATTCCTAAAAAAACCTAAAGTCTCTAAAGAACCAGTAAATAACTTACCATTCAAATGTTCTTTAAAGGACCTTAACACTTTCCACCATTGAATAAATAATGTATTGTGCCTCTTTGAAGGAAATGACACTCCATTCTTTGTGAGCAGTACCGATCTACTGACTGTTCTCGGCAGTTGGGCTAGGTTGCGAAATACGTCTCCTAATACGATTTCTCTAATTCATAGGATCTTGATGGAGAACATTATATAGTTCAGAGAGAAATTCCAGGCATTTAGATTCGATTTTTTGACATTAACGCTACCTGGACTTGACAAGGGTTTAACTGCTCTAGCCTTAATTTTAAGAAAACAAGTTTGAAAATTTAAAGTGCTAAAACGTTTTTCGTTATAAATAAAATTTATCAATTTTCTCCTAATTACTTTAAATGGTTTTAATTTAACTTTTAAAGTAGATTTAATAAAAAAAGCACCATACCTCTGATATTATATCAAATATGTTGAAATGTAATCTTTAAAAAAAAAATACAAATAAATTAGTAAAATGGCTATTTCTCAACATACCGTTGATAGAGTTAGTTTCTGTTTTGTGTTAGACCAAGCAGAGTCAAAATCACCGATATTCTCGTTTTAGCCAAATATTTCAGTTACAACCTTGTTACACGATCACTTGAGATGACTGTTTCGGGGTCCATTTCTGCGGTGTGCCACTTTTTCTTCAACTTCTAACTACCGCTTTTGTTTAATTTGTATGCAATGTTCCGTGTTAAAGCTACATATTTATTTATTTTTTTACAAAATAAAAATATTTAGAAATGTATACTGTAAACTAGACAATTGTACTTTTCGCGAAAAATCAGCTTTTGTTCGTTGAAGAATGAAATTTATATGAGACCACCATAGAGGAGCAAGAGGTATGCCTTCCCTTTTTTTTTTATCAAAAGCTTACACTGTTCTCTTTTGATAAAAAAAAAAGAAAGATTCATAGAAATCGGTTCATGAGAGTGATATCAGTGAATAAACATTATAAAAAATAGTCGAATTGAAGACCTCTTTTTTTGAAGGCGGATAACGAAAACATATTAATATATTCAAACCCATATTTGTATCGATAAAATTCCAATTGCCTAACTTAAAAGGAGTTGGATTTTGTTTTTAATTTTAATACCTCTTTGAGTAAAACTTTTTATCACAATGTTTGTTTAAAGTTAGTTTTCTAAACTCAAATTTCCTAACATTTTGGTGTTTCAAGTTATTGAGGAGAGTACATACACCGTACCCTCTACCGTGCCGATCGGGAGTTATCTGTATCTTTAAAAGTTTTCATCGGATCCTGATGAAATTTATATAGGGCCACCATGGAGGTGTAATATTTTGAAAAAAAAAAAAAAAAAAGAATCATAGAAATAGATTCCAGAATAGCGAGGTCATGAGTGAACATATATAAAAAAAAGTCGAATTGAGAAGGTTTCTATTAAAGTTATCAAAAACAATGATTTTATTTTTTTACGAATTAAAATCCTACATCTAAAAATGATTCAGTTTATTTCAAATCTTAAATTTTCTCCGGTCAAATACGAGTTACAGACCAACATTTTCAATATAAATTTACCTTATCTCCATGAGATGGCCTTCTAATAATGTTTTTGTAATAATTTTCCAAAAGTGGATATATTGACTTTTGATCGAAAACTCCTGAATTGATTACCACTTCCTTTTTTTAAGTCGGCTAAAAAGTATTAAAATTTGTTGTTAATAAGCACCATACGATTTAAAACAATTTAATTTAGTTTGTTTTATAAAGCTTTAACTTATTTTTTGGAGAATGCTTTCTTTGAGAAACGTTTTTAACATGTATTTTGATGAGTGATACTTTCATTTAAGTTATTTAGCAATATCCAGCTGCTTTTATTTAATAATGCATTATAATTAATAAGATATTTGTTTAAATATTTTAATGCCTTTTGTTATTTTTTTATTTGATGCCTGACAAAAATTCATTTCAACGTAATGATCAATGACTAAATAGTGATCATTAATACATTAATTTAGTGTTTGTATTTAAGAATGTTCTGTAGTTCTACCATCGTAAGAAACCATGCATACCTAAGCATAATTTTAAGTCGGAATGATACTTGTTATCTTATTCTGTTTTCTTGGTATATCATCAGCAAAATCTTGATTAGACCAATAATACTCACATTGGAGATTTGTTATAGTGGAGGAAATTGCAATTTTGTCACTTTTCCAAGAAATCGAACCTAAAGATATCTTTTTCCTCTACCAAATATTTTCATCAATTTAATTTTGACATTCTGCTTTGATTTGACGACGTTATATTTCAGAAATGACGTCAGGCCAGTGATTTATTGACATTACTTGTGAGGAAATATTTTATTGGGTTATTACTCATATCATTTCGCATATATGTATATATACTATCACCAGTCTGTTTGCGTAATTACTGAAATACTTCATCGCTATGTGGTCACTTCATTATATATTTGGGATGTGTTAAAAAAAAATGACCATTTCAAGGTAAAAATGAAGTTTATTTTTTCTTACATCTTATTAATTCTAATACTGTTTTTATTGGTATATTTTTAATCTAAATCCTATACTGAATCATTAGTAAACATAATGTCTCTCTGTGAGGCTCAGTACTTGTTTGGCATTCTTTCAATCAAAATGATGTTGAGGTATGAAATTCAAGTAATTCTGCGACATTACTGAAAAATAAATTTTCAGCTGCCGAAACCACGCCTTTGATACGGGAAGTTAATGGGAAGCCTAGCCTTAATTAATTAACCTAACACATCAGGACAGTGGATAGACCGAGGCCAGCCTGCTATATCAAATTTTGAAAGCCTCCTCTATTTTTCTGGTAGTTGGTGAATTAATCATTCAGATATATTATAAAAAATTATGATTTGAAAATTGATTTTTCCTGCATTAAAAAATTGCATGAAGGTGAGAGCAATAAAATCTCGGAAACATAGCAAAAATATTGACTTAACCTCAAGATCCTCCATTATATATATAATAAATGCAGTGGAAATATTATATACAGGTTCACTAACTGTATAATTGGACAAATAATAGTGAAGATATTGTATATTGTAATATCTATAGTTTACATTATTATTCATTATTTGTCTCTTATGCACAAATTAACATTTTTTTGTGTATTTTTTCAACTGTATGATTACTTTAAGGAAAAATAGTGAGCTGCAAATAAGCGGATTTAGTCAAGTTCGTTTGGAATGAGCTATAATACTGTATATTTTATGCTCTGTGTATTGTTTGTAAAATTATTATTAACCCATAATAACTCTAATTGGGCCAGAATCCATGGCTAAATTGTATATTTAAGCCAATAAAAAAAAAGAGATATTATAGAAAGCAGCATTACATTTTTTTTTAATTATTATTTTCTGTTTACTCATTTTCAAAAAGTAATTTCCGTTTAACAATTTGAATATAATTCCATCCTATTGAAAAATATTCCTAACTCCATATACAGCCTGCGGATATCTCTCGAAAAGTAGTCAGTCGATTTTGATGCGATTTTCACTTTCATTAAGAAATATTTTTCCCGAAAGTTAATATGCATTAAATTTTTCAAAATGCTCCCATTAAGAACAGAAATGGGTAAAAACTATTTAAAAAAATAGGTAATGTGTAATTGTTGCATGAAAAATTCATTGTGTGGAAGCAAGTTCACTACAAAAACATTTTAACAAGAGTGAAATTATTGTGTGAAATCATCATTAGTTAATAAAATCGGAGATGAAGGAAAAAAAAGTGTAAAAACGTAAAGCTTTATTGCCGTTTTTGGCAAACTTATCATCATTTTGACCCTGTTCTGAGAAAAGGTCTAACTGAAATGAGACGAATTCTGAACGATGCAGTCGATTACCGAGAAATATTTTCACCCCTTTCACCACAGAATATTTACAGTCAAAATTTTTGTTGGCCAACGGGTGTTTCGTTGAAAGTTCTGGTAGCCCTCCCTCTATCCTCTTCCAGAAGAGCTCTGATAATTGAAGGGTAGAAATGCAAAATAGTCTAAGTGCCTTTAGGAAATGTTTTCAGAATTCAAGTTTCAACTTGAAAAATATTAAAAAAATACGACTTAATTAAAAAATATACATTTTTCCTGATAACCTGTGATTGTATTTGTAATAAAATTACATTAACAGTAATACTAGCTTTACAATTAAAAAAAAATTACTTTTTTTTGTAAAAAACATCTCTTTTCTTCCTTTGCTTTCATTCCACATCCATGGCAAAGAAGGTCCAGGGTATTGAATTGAATGATATGTTTCCTCGGTGAATCTCTGTTCGCTATAATACTTTTATTAACTTTTACATTCATTTTGTAAAGCAATAAGTACGATGAAATGTGAAATATACAATTAATGTGTTAAAAATAAAACAAAAATCAAAGTTGAACTTACATCATTTTTTTTTTTTTTTTTTAAGTTTTTTGAAAAAGTTTTGAACAAAATTAACAATAATAATGACAATATTTCTGTCTCATCTTACTCACATTATCTTTTAAAAGTTAAACATTAAAAAAAAAAATAACTTGAAATTTTGAAGTGTATTTAACTCGCAATTCTTTTCACGGGTAACACAGTGCGGGTACAGATAGTAAATACATAAATACCTTTGTCAATCAAATTACTATGATTTTTAGCATAAATTTTAAAATGACCGATCTTAAATTAAATTCTATAATTAGCCTTTTAATAATTAATGGCTAAATTTCTTTTAGTCCAAACAATATTTAACAGTCGCACATATCATTTGTTCCGTTTTTATTTTTATTAATGCCAAAAACTAACATTAGATGTGTAGTCCAAATGCTATGTGGCTAAAATGGCTGAAATATCGCGAAGACAAAAGAAATTACAAAATAAGTCGAATATCAATTGCATTAAGGTCAATTTTAAATTGATAAAAATATTTTAGGATGTCCAATGAACAATATTTAAAATTATAAAAAATGGCAAATTAGCTTAAATTTAATCAAAATAAACTAAAAGATAAAGATGATTACTAAATATTCTTATTTTGGTTTCAGTAAACGTTGTAATAGAGTAAATCAAAATTTTCATTATTGGAGTGCCAATTTTCTAAGTAGTATATAATAAAAGTCGGTATAGGGTATAATTCTAAATATATTATTTTTACATCCCTAAAATTATATTGACGTTTACCAGCACGAAGGCCATAGAAGGCCATAAAACTTGGTCTCAGGTGCTGATCCTCCAGTCATCAAGTAGGCTCGGGTGGTGGATAGACTTAACAACCTGCCGAGCTTCCTCTCTTCCTTTTAGTAGTTCCTTCACGTTGCTACTTTAGATTCAGGAGTAAAAAGTTTAAGAATTGCTGTTTGTTTTGAGCTCGAAAGGCATGGTGTGAAAGGCATTAAGTTAACCAAGCATGAATTCAGGTTCCTCACACGTAAACAAAATTTTTATCTCTTAATGACTTTTTAAGCTTAAAAATAATTTCAAATGTATATTTCAACATTTAACTCTTCATCGACGGACGGTAGTAGATAATCGATCTTTCAATTAATAATCTTTCAGTAAGGATTATAGTCTTATAAGCTGATAGTCTATTAATTACCTTACTTTTTACATAGGTACATAACTTTTGGTAGTAGGCAATAATCGTCCAACAAGAATTACGCATCCAGATCCGTCGTTTGATTGGCAGCCTAAACTAACCGAAGACAATTATAGGAGCATATAATACGTACTTCGGATTAAATTGATTATTGGGCATGACTTATTTATCTAGCCATATTTAAATATAAATTTAAGTTGATTATAAGAAACTAGAGTATTAAATAAATCATAGGTCATAGATCATATCGTTCAAAGGTCAAATTTTCGAACATATGTTATAGATATATGTTATGATTTTATATATGCACATAGTTCAACCTAAAGCTATGTCCACACTGTTCAACTTTTGATTCGACATGACGAACGAGGTAGGGAGCGTATAGTATGCGATGTCTGTTCGAAAGTTACTTGTATTTTTTTTTATGGATTCCGGTCTCGAAATTTATTTAGAAATCTCTTCTTATATCGGGAAAGTTGATAAACTGATTTTAGATGGGTTTACTTGTATTTTTAATAATTCCACCTATTTTGTATAATACAAGTCTGTTAAGCTTTCTTCAATACTTTTGTAGGGCTCATACTACTACTGCATGTAGAAATGTCATCGGCAATGCCAGCCTTTGCATAATTTTTGCCAATTATTTCAGCGGTTTAGAAGTTAAATAAAGTTGGTGAAAGAACCGCAACTTGCGGTACTCCACAAATAACTGTTCCGTCTTCGAGAAACTGTCGCCAACTATTAATGTAAGAATACGGACGGTCATCGAGAAACGATTGCCAGAATTGAATATAGCCGTTCTCGGAATTGTAAAATTCCAGCTTTTATATCAATATAGAATGCGTGACTGGGTCAAAAGCCTTTGAACAATCAATCGAAATCATCGTAGTCGTAACGTTACGTTCTAGGTTGAGTCACGTTATTTTGAACCTTTGCTATAGTATGTAACAAAGCAGCAGCCTAAATCCAGTTTATTGATCCTGAATTATGGAATTCTCCCGATAAAAGTCTTGGAGATTATTCAGGATAATATTCGACTTTGGCAATGTATGGTAATAAACTAATTGGACGGAAATGTTCCATGGTGCTGGATTACCACTAGTTAATAAAAAATATGTTTATATAAATATACATCATCATGAAGGAAAAAAAAATATATTTTTCCTACTAGAAGGAAAAAAAATCTAAAAACGTTGACCAGAAATAAACAACGTAATAAATATATTATAATTTTGTAAAAATGAAACAGAAAATGATTATAGAAAAACGGTAGAAATTATTGTAATGCACAGAGAAAAAAAAATACAGAACGGTACGAAAAATTAAATGAAATATGAAGATTTTTTTAAATGATTTAGTTACCATAAAAAAAAAAGTTTAAATTTAACACACCTCGACGATTGTCTACAATTATTTAATTCATGTAGCGAGAAATAGTATTTACGGTAGTTTAGAATATGCTTAAGTATAAAGAGTGTCTGGATATTTCTACAGGTATACAATGACAAAATGGGACTTTAGCATTTAAAACCACACTTAATTTATTAGTTATAAGAATAACTTGTCACAAAAGAGAATTAATCCGTCAACAATAAAGCTTTGAGTTGTATTTTGATCAATTCATGAACCGAATCCACATAGCACTGTATTAAAGGGGCTTACAATTCCATCACCTGGATGGGTTAACAATGGGGTTAGTGTAGCAATCATATCACAAAAGCTCAACTCCGAGAGACATCCCCTTTCAGCGGTTAATTGCCGGTCGTGGAGGGGAGATGTGTGTAGTCTTATCAGTTCGCCTATTACCTCAATTGTTCAGATGTCGGTACGTCGTCTTAGTTTGTTCAACAATTCAACAGTGAATCAATGTACATCAAACAGCCTAATAATAGCGAAGATTGTAAACGTCCAATAGATAAATTCTTCAAGTATTTACTAAACGAAACATTTATTGAATATATAAAAAAAACTGGTGTACTGCGCGCATCACACAACTTTCTCACAAGTCTCATCAAAATCGTTAGACATGTTTTCGAGAAAATAGAAAAAAACATTGTAAAACCAGTTATACAATGTGGCACTACCGGTCAGTCGATTTTGATGAAAAAGTTGCTGTAACATCCCAGGAATATACCTACCATAAATACTTAATTTCACTTTTGTACGACTTTTCGTTTGTGAGCTAGGCTGTTCACACACACACACACACACACACACACACACACACACACACACACACACACACACACACACACACACATACACACACACACACACACACGCGCGCACACACACACACACAGATCGTTTTGCGAAACAGTTATTTGGACTCAGGGGACAGTTTTGTTTAGGTAATTTTAAACGCCAAAAAAGTTCTGCCGAAATTTGAGATTTGTTTCAATAACAATTGTTTCAGTTCCAGGATCATATTTCAGAGATTAATTATCAGGACGGAGGGGTCCTAATTTTCTATTGAAGATGAGTTTATAATATAAGATAGATACAATTTTTATTATATTTAATTTTGTAAACATATATTATTTAGAATAAATTAAAAATATATAACATTGAAGTTAGTTATATTAAAAATTAGGAGAGATGAAAATATAATAATGATAAAACATCAAAATAAAGGGAAGTAACCAGTGTATATTTATAATACAAATCACTAGAGCGCCCGCCAAGCAGTAAACCAACAATCTAGTGGACATTTCTCATCGTTTCTTGAAGTCAATATTTAAATGCAAAAATTTCATGGCATATAAAATGATACAATTTTGTAGTCTAAAAAATTATTTTGAGTGTCTTCTGCCATGAAGACCCAACGGATATTTGTTTGTAGACGCGCATTTCTATCGTTTTTTGGAGTCCATACATGTTTCATGCAGTATACAATGAACCTATTTTGGTGCCAATAAAAGTACATATGGGGTATATGACAGGAGACAATTAATTGACCGAGCTTAAGCGAGGTCCTGTTTCAACTCGACCGTTCGGCATTTCATTTGTATGTGCCTGTCTAATCTGTCAAAGTCAGGAAAAACTACGTATGCATATAGATTTGTATGTTTTAATTCCGATCCATTTTTTATTTCTATATAGTGGCACATTTAAAAAAAAACTATTTTCTTTTAATATATCCAATGTCTGATCTGAATTCCTTAAGAACCAGACAAACCCCGATGAAATGATGAAGGTCTTCATTCGTTTAGGATTCACAAAGAACATATTGCTCTGCCTCCACTATTCAAAATTAAGTCTGAGCTTCCTAAAAAGTTTTTTAAATAGTTACTGGTGTATTTGAAATTTGGCTCTGGGGAATATAGCCGTACAAAGGCTATAGGAATTATATTAAAAATCATTTTAACTTTATAATACGCCATTTTAACAAATAGTTTTTTCTTGTGTTTTTTAATCTTACTGAGAACTTTCTGGGTGGAAGAAACGGTATTCTCCTTAATTAAGAGAAGTTAATGTGCTTCGGCTCATTTTGGGTTTCGATGGCGTATCTCGAAAACACCAATATGGTATATAGGAATACTAGGAGGCTGTGATTCCTAAAAAATTTTTTTAAATTTGTATTGAAATTTCGTAACATATATAATGGCAAATTACAACTATACTTACTAAGAAATTAAATAAATTGACACACTCGGTCTTAAAACACGGTAAGAGATATAATGAAAACTTCTACAATGATTAAATATCCGTTAGCTACAACGTTGTACCTTCAGTCAATTGTCACCTTATCTTAACTTAATACCGACATTATACATTAAAAAAATTTCCAACTGATTCTTTCAACAACTTATGAAATCAGTTGATAAGAATCCATTTTACCATGAAACTTCAATTCACAAACAAATGTCAGATACCATGTTTTACGACCGGGTGCTTCAGTTATTGTTCAAGATACTTTGAAAAATTACATTAGTAACTTTATATCATGGCCATAGGGTATTAAAAATAAGGTAGAAACCAAAAAAGAGATAGAGGAGCACTTAATATTCTTCAAGGAAAATGACTGAAACTCGGCAAAAGGGCGAGTTTTTAGTTTTCCAAGTGAAGGAAGCAGTTTAAAGGGCTTAGAAAAGATTTATTCAAAGATCCTCCTTTAGGAGGGCTGACTGGAAGGGCCAGCATAAAGGGAAAGGGAGAAAAGTAAATTATCCTGATTGAAAACAGTTTTAAAATATGAGTCGCGGCCGGGTTTCATGGGCGGAAGAATTGTGTGAAATTTTAAACTGTTTCAAACCACAGGGCGCTCCCCGTCCTTCCGATTTAAGCAAGTTTTTTTTTTTTTTTTCGAAGTCCTCGTCACCGGCTCTAAGTTGTATTGAAGGTTTAGCAACTCTCAATTTATAACGAGCTGTCTCCATGAATATTTTACGGACCTTCTCTAAATCTCTACTCTTCTGCTTTCAAGCAGTCACTAAATCTTAGAATATACAATTTCTCATAGATTTTATATTTACTTGCACACTGTGGCGCAATCTCCTTTTTAATTTTTTTAAAATACGTATTATTGTTCAGTCAAACAGTAGAATAGTATGCATTAACAAACTAATTTCTGCAACGAAATGTATTACTTGCAGACTGTAATAAAAAAAATGCAGTGGAGGAT
This sequence comes from Rhaphigaster nebulosa, assembly GCA_948150685.1. Classification (NCBI taxonomy): domain Eukaryota; kingdom Metazoa; phylum Arthropoda; class Insecta; order Hemiptera; family Pentatomidae; genus Rhaphigaster; species Rhaphigaster nebulosa. Next base: position 96,452,694 of record OX411310.1, read on the forward strand.
TCCGTAATGTGATACCAAAGTTTTTAGCACTCCAATGTTAATTGCACTATTAATTTAACAAATTAATAATTTAATTAACAATCTCATTTTTTATATACATAAAAAAATATGCGGGATTCAATAAATTAAATCAATTAACTCTTTGCCAGTTAAGTTTTCTCAAATAACTCTGATATAATAATATGCTAATACCATTACAGACTTGAGTAAAAGTAAAAATTTTTATTTTACTTTTTATCCCAGATTTTCTTTTAATGTTGGTTTTGTTTATTGGCTTTTATGTCTATATGTATTACTAATATACAATATAGTTGTATTACAACTGTCCAGTAAAGACTACAGGTTTTCAACCATTTCTGATTTCAAAGTTCGAAATTTATAACGCAGTTCCTCCAAGAAACAAACCTCAACTTCCACTGGCCGTGGGTGCTGTCTGAAAAGCTTGGGTATAACAACATTTTTAGTTATATTGATATTATTGTATTATTAAAATTATAATATTATTAATTATTTAATAATATAATATCAAATTAAATTATTATATATATATATATATATATATATATATATATATATATATATATATATATATATATATATTAATATTTCTGATTTCATAAAATATATATATATATGAATAAAATATATATATATAATAATAAAATATATATATATATATATATATATATATATATATAATTTAATTATATATAATATAATATTATAAATTATTAAATACGACATTACAATCCTGTGTGAGCTATCCTACTCATGGAGCCTTCACCAGGTGGCACTGGCTCTATAAACTGCGGTTGTCCTCTGGTCACGGACGTTAAAGATACGCCTGGCATCTTTGTCCATTGCATCTGTGCCGGACTCTATCTTTCTCTGGTGGCGTCCAACTTTCCATCAAGTAGCCTTTTAGCAGGACCCCCCTCACTCATTGTAGCCACATGACCGGTCTACCTCAATATACTAATTTTAATCTTGATAATTATGTTGGATTCCGCAAACATTTAAAAGCTTCTCTTAAATGTCATGCTGCGAATGAACGAGAAACAATGTCCAAATCAAGTGCACAACCTAGCAATTGTGCAAGCCTATTGCAAATTGTGTTATTGGTTTGAATTTTTGTCTTTCAAAATTTCCTTTCTATAATTATATTGAATAATAGGCATGTCAGGGCACCACCCTCCCTTGAGCCTCTCAAAATCTTGGATTCTCTCTAGTGGTATTGATATTCTTGTATTATTAAATATGACCCAACGAATTGGGTTATGGAGAAAAAAGCCGATGTGTTTTTAGGCGCAGAAATAAAAAAAAAAAAAAAAAAAAAAAAAAAATATATATATATATATATATATATATATATATATATATATATATATATATATATACATATATATACAAAAATAAAATATACCCTATTGAAAAGATTATTACAGTATGAATCCCTATAAATTTCTCATTCTTTTAGAAAAAAGCTATAAGAGGATAAACCACAAAACGCCAGCGATAGTAATATTTTTTATTTTACCAGTAGTATTATTTTTGGAGTGAATCGTAATTCAGCTAATATGACAGAAGAAACAATATTGTTAAAACCACTTATATATATATATATATATATATATATATATATATATATATATATATATATATATATATATATATATATATATATATATATGTTTTAAATTGAAATTTATCATATGCTGAAATCCAGTTCATTTAATTAGCAAATGTATTCTTTATTTTTTCTCCCCTTTCTTAGAGTTTATTAGAATTTTTCTTATGCAAAAGAGAAAAAAATACTGATATGAATCAAAATAAATCTTCATGCCGCTCTTACTATCTTCTCAATTATAACTTTTTAATAAAGGATAGTGAATTTACTAATTTAAATGCGTAACATCCTAAATAATTTTTTTTTTTTTTTAATGCCCATTAATCAAGATTTAATGCGGAATGCCGAATCGTTCTCCGAAAATGGGAAATGGGACTGAGCGAAGAAGACAGACCGAAATGGGAAATATAACAGGAGCGTTGAGTGTTCTGGAAAAAGCGAATATCCCCTTCGTCACATCCAACCTCCAGGGTTCTTCCGGATAGTTAAGGGAACCGCATCGCCAATCAATACAGACAGCTTTTAGTGGACCGTTTTTTCTTTTAAATCTAACCTGTAGAAAATCTGCAATGCGAACTCAACGTTGCTGCGATGATTATTTAACATTTTATATATGGCTAAACCAGAATATTTATTTCGATGCACTATTTACTTGATTGTTTATAGTGGAAATCATAGAAAGCCTGAAAACAAATTATATTATTTTCTTTTTTTATATCTATCGCAGGAGCAGTTGTAACGCAATCGAACTTTATCGAGTGTTAAATAATTATAAAAAAATAAAGTATTAGATATCTCTCTACAAGACCATTCTTTTTAGGGACAATGCCATGTTTCCTTAGGCCACTAAGTCCATCTCACTAAAGGGCACACCCTTTTGATAAGAAGCTCAGACATTCTAGGAATTTTTTGCCTTGGTTTCGGATTCATAGAAGTAAATTTCACAGTAAATTTTTTGAAACTGTCAAGTGTACTGTATCATTTCATTTATCCAACTGAGATGGAGAGAGTAAAGTATAAATTTGTCAAAGATAAATAATGTTTAATATGGTTATTAAATCAATTTTTAAGTTTTAGTCACGAAAATCGTCTCCTACCCAATGTATGTCCCCCTTTTTTTTTCTCCAAAATACTGATCTGAAATTATATAAAATATCAAACTTTTGACTGAAAATTACAAAATATATTTTTGGAAATGATACCTATGAAAATTTTTTTAAAAATTTTTTTTTGAAAGATTTTGAAATTCTTATCAATAATATAAGATTAGAATAGAATAGTTGCTAGTTAAATTTACTTTGAAGAGTAGTATTCAATAATGTTTAAAATATGTAATCTGAAATAAATCTATACTAATGCACAAGGACTAGTAGTTATTTCCAGAAGAACTCTCCTTAACGGACACTTCTAGCAAATATTATATCTGTCATAAGCGGACAGCTTTCTTTTTCTGAGGCGTCTTACCATTTACGTTACATTGCTTTCAACTTCTACCAAGCGTACCTTCTAAGAAGCGGGGAGTAGGTGTAGAAAAGAAAGACAGAATTTCTTCGTATGACAGATGGTTAGAGCTATTGCGTATTAAAACGACTAATTCATTAATATCTAGAAAATATATATATATATATATATATATATATATATATATATATATATATATATATATATATATATAAGTGGGAAAAATGTATCATTATGGGATTTTACGATCCATTAGATCCAAATACTAGTAGTTATTTCCAGAGAAACTTTCCTTAACGGGTATAAGCGGACAGTTTTATTTTATCCGATGTCTTACCATTTACTTTACATTGTTTTCAACTTCTACTAAGCGGAACTTCTAATAAGAGGGCAGTAGGAATGAAAGGCAGAATTTCTTCGGACGACAGATGGTTAGAGCTATAGAGTATTAAAAGTAATTTCTCAGATTTTATTTCGCAGAACGGAAGAAGGGGTGTTTCCAGTTGCGTAACCAGGATTTCGTTTCGGAGAGGGTGAGGGCATCCAAGGATCTACTTAAAAGAAACCCATAATAACTTTGGATGTAAGGGAGCCATCTCTTGATGTAATAATTTCTATGCTTATGCATGTTATTTATAAAATAAAATTCAAATATATTTATACAATTTTTGTTTACAGCTAAGAACAAGAAACACTATTTTTTAATTTCGAGAGGGAAGAGAGGAGTCCGGACCCCCTGGACCCTCCCTCTGGCTATGCCCAGTTTCTCTGTTTCAAACAAATCGTTACTGTTTCAAAGAACCATCCTTTCAGTATACTAGTGCAGTTTTATGTCTTATTTAAAATTTAAAAAAAAAATTATTAAAATGTCATAAAAAAAGTGTTTTAATTTTGAAAGAAAAAGTTGAATTAACTAAACTAAGTGAAAAAGATATACCGAATTCAAAGCATCCGTCGCGTCTGTTGGTTGGATAAATTCAAGGCTCAACACGAAATTGAAACAAAATTTTGAGTGGAGAAGTAGAAGCCAATGTGTTTAGTGACTGATCTGCTAACATTGAAGATTTATGTAGTACCGATTCTACAATAGACATCTAATACTTCGACTAGACGTTTTCCTTTTTTACAGCAATGCCATTAAACACAACGGTACTGATAGACAAAACTTGCAAAGCATGAAAAATTTCTCGAGAAAGAATCACAATTTGTTTGCGCTCCTTCATGCAGACAGATAGACCACTGATTATTAGAAAAGCGGATAATCCAAGATGTTTCAAGAAAGAAAATTTGAGTCAACTAAATATTAGCTGTAGTTCTAACGAAAAAGCTTTGATGATCAGAGATATAATGAACGAATGGTTGTCATCATTTGACAAAAAAATTGGGTGGCAGGGTAGTGCAATATATATATATATATATATATATATATATATATATATATTGTGCAGATGTACACGTGTGATTATTAAAAAAATGACAAAAACTTTTTTACGTAATCAGCTGCACTTTTCAAGTTCAACCTCCTTTTTTTTTCTTAATTTTTTTTTTTGCTATTTAAGATTTTAGTCAGGTTCGTATTTTAAAAACTCCTGTTCTCAAAACCGGACACTTCAAATAAACGGGAAAATTATTATTTCCAGTGATATCCGTTTAAGATAAGTTCCACTGTATTAAGTTGTGAAATGAGCGGCAATCACTGTTTGATTGCTAAAAATATTTTAGGCCATTAATAAAACGATTGGAACGATGATACGAGAGGATCATTTTCTGATCTGGTCATATGACGCCTCTAATTCATATTCGGGCTCAGCAGTCCAGGGTAGGACCCGCTCGCACCAAGAGAACACGATTCCGGTTTATATCATCGCCCAGTATCATCAGGATCAGCCATTCCCATCAGCGGGTGGTGGACCAACCATCAGTTATTGCTCCTATTCAATACTGGCACACTATATTTGCGACTGTTCAGGTCTATAGAATCGTTTTGTTTTTTTTCTTATTATCGATACTAAGAAGAATCCGTATAATAATTAGAAGAATCCGGAACAACAAATTACTTAATATTTTTATTTTAAAATATCCAAAAGAATAACATTAATTTTTTAAATAAAATACAGCGTAAGTTTTATGCAATTACTTTAACATCTATTGATTAAAAAATATATGTGTGTGTGTGTATATATATATATATATATATATATATATATATATATATATATATATATATATATATATATATATATATATAGAACGCTAGAGATCCAAAGTTACTCGGACCCCTTCACTACTCAATATTAGGACAGGAGATTTCCGTGAATCCCACTACCTCTTGTAAAAGACTGTAGTGTGAGGGTGAATTAAGACTATGGCTCGTAAAAGTTAGTCTTCCCGATATACCTAAACCTCTTTCCTCATGATTAATGTCATCGCGTCCTAGTCTTATTATCTCAATTATGTTATAATTAATTATTAATTTAAATTTGTTAAAACTTAATATTTTTTTAAAAACCAATGATTGAATTCAAAACAGAAACAGAGGAATGTTTTGTTTTTTTAAATTTTTTTACCAACCATTGAAGGACCATTTTATTTAAGGATGACAACCAAGTTGCGATATGCTTTGATCTCCAAAAGATGATGCCTATTATATGCGACAACTTTGGCCATATAACCTGAACATTCTCAACCTAATCAGTAGAACTGCCCATATGTACTCGTATATGTAGCACGAAGGACAGGCAAGAAGGGGTGCCAGGAGATAGCATCTTCTCTGTTGAAGTTCATCCAAAGCCCAAAGTTGAAGTTCATCATATTCCTCCCAATGTCAAACATATCTCAGCTTTCAGTGACAACTGCGAAGAGCAGAATAAAAGCCAAATTATAGTAAAGTTTTGGATTTATATTGGTAAGAACACCCGAATTGAAACTATTGATCACAACTTCCTTGTTGCTGGACACTCGTACAACGAATGTGATCAAGATTTTGGGATCACTGAACTTACAAAGAAGAAGGACCAACGTGACATATAGGTAACAGAAAACTGGATAAATCTGGCCGCCTCAGCAAGTCGAAAGTTTATAGTTACTAAGATGATGGATGAAGACTTCTTTGATCTTCAAACACTAAATAAGTATTAACGAAAAAACGTGCCAGGAATACAAAAATGCAGTTACTGCATTATGAAAAGTCAAACCCAACCACCCTTTTTTATAAGGCAACATCAGTAGAAGGTACTCATTTTTATCAGGAATTGCCAATGAGGAAACAACAGACAGGCAAAATTCCTGCATAGCTTCCCACCCTTCAATCGATTCTTGAAAAGCCAAAGCTAAAATACAAAAAGTATGAAGACCTGATGGAACTTCTGCAGTTTGTTCCACCTATACACCACCAATTTTATCTCAGCATATCCCATCAAACAAAGACCGGAGAGCCTCTACCTCCTGGTACTTGTTTTGGATGGGCCTAATGAGAATTGTGTCGTTAGTGACGAGGATGACTAACACCTATGACACAGATGATGCCAATTAGTTAAAAGTTTATAAGTATTAACCTGTCATATTTTGATTTCTAAGCAATAAAAGTTGCTAATTTTTTTTTCTTTTGTTTACTCTGAGCATTTTCATTTTTAAGAGGTGACTTATGAGTTTTTAAGTGTGACTTATCCAAGTTTTGATGCATATTAATCATAAACAGGTTCGTGTGCATGTTTATTGTTAGTGACAATAAAAAGATCAGGGTCTGAGTATGGTTCTGGTATGGTCAAAATAGTGAAATTATAAATTCTTATAAATTATAAATAAAAAATGTTCAACTTTGACTTAAGTTTTGTCAAAACAATTATTCTGTTACTTAGACCCCTTGACTTCTTGGGTCATCAAATCACATCTACTGAACAAAGGGATTTTTAATTTTTTTTGCTTTTGTACTTTACAATTAATTTGTGTTACACAAAAATTAAATATAATGTATAATGTGAGACATACTTTTTTCTTTCTTCCTGTTATGTCGCCTTTCTACGAAAAAAGCATTTATATTGCGTCTTTTAAAGACAAGTAATCACATAAGTGTCTATAATCTACAAATTGGTCGTAAGTTTTAAAGAATGAAAGAATGAAAATTGGATCAACTTTTTTTTAGATACAAAAATTATCACTCAAAATAAATAATTAATGTAGGGAGTTGATATATAATTATAGATAATATATATTATATAATAAGATATATATATATATATATATATATATATATATATATATATATATATATATCATAAGATAATATATTTTTTCAAAATTTTTGGGGGAGGGGAGATATATCTCCTGATCTCTCTCCATGACAACTGGTCTTGTTGTAAATTGATAAGTATGCTGTGTAATGTAGCAACCAGTAAATATTTGTATGCTGTGTAAATGTTTAGGCAGCAGTGCTTATAAATAAAGCATTTCTTGTTATTTATTTTTTCAATATTATTAAACCTAGATTGTTCAACGGAGTTTTTTTTGTATTTAGGCGTTTGTATATGTAAACATACGTATGCTTTATATTCGTTTTATCGATTAAACCTCTGTTTTATTTTATTCGTATTTATTTACTATTTCATTATATACTTTTTTAAAAAAAAAAGAAAATTTTATTTTTATTTCTGTATTTATGATCTGGAAAAATTTTGTTTTTTATGTGCATAAATAATAATATTTTTTGAAATATATTTTAAGTTTTATTATATTTATTCATTTTATTTTTATTTTATTTTATAGGTAATTAATATTTATCATCGATATTGAATTAGATAGAATTGAAGCCAACGTTTTTTGTGTGGAGAATCTCCACTAATAAAATAAAGTAATTTTCTGAAACACATATTTTTTAATCTCTTTATCTGTATTTCATCCAATTAAGTTATGTGAAATTAGGATAGAGTTGTAACGTTTAATTGATTTTAATTAGTTATAGATGACTTTACGTCACAGCGATACATAGTGTTTAGTACGTAGTCCTTTATATCCATAAATGATATCTTGCTTAGTGAATTGAGTAGTAGTTGAAATTTGAATCGATTTGCCTTCGGGCTCGAGGGATAAGGTGTTCTGGAGATAGTATTCTGTTGTGTATAATATCATCATCCTCCGTTTTTCTTACATTTTCTCATTTTATTATGATTATTCAAAACAAATCAGAATATCCAGCTAGGAGACTGCGGAGGGCAGAAGAGGGGACAAAGGAAAGGGCGGTTAGGTTGAAAGGGTGCGGGAAGAAAGCGGGATGATGCAGGGTTATTGGCGTTTCCTGTATAGCTTTCTGCTCTCACCCGGCGGCAATAATCCACCAAGCTCTCTTGAAATATTCCCCTGCTTAGCTATTCATCCCCCCTCCCCCTCCAACTATTCATAACCTTTCAAACCTTTCTAGTCTCAATTCCCCCGGGATCTCTTAATTCTTCATTCCCCTCCGTCTGTCCGTTCGAAGGCAATTAGGCTCTGAATGCGCCATCCATCACTTTTTACTGTGGCAAACAACATTATTACAGCAACAAGAGTTCTTATTTGTTCTGGTTTCTTTTCTGAAATATCCGACGGATCTATTGATACCATATCTTATCGGAAAAATAAATTAATGGTCCTTTTATGCTTAGATAATGTCTGAACTTCAGTTTTAGCACATGCGCTTACAAATATCAAGAATCTAGAACACATATGCATATTTATTTATTTACATCTCTTTGCAGACAGCCCCAATAATAGTCGAGGTTTTCCCAATTCAACTAAATACATAAAGATGAATCTAAGTACTAATAAAATTAAAAGTAAAATAAAAAATATTATGAATGATCACGCTGATATAAAAGTAATAAGAGGAGCGGAGATAGGCAGCGACCACCTTTTACTTGTGGCTGATACAAAGATCGTCCCAGAGTATAAAAGGAAAATAAAAGCATTTGAAACCCTCAACGTAAGGGCCTTGGATGACCCAGAGAAAAGGGCCCTCTTTACAGAAAGCCTGGAAAATAAATTGAGAGAAACGTCATTCGATGGAGACGTGGAAAAGATATGGAAGGCACTGAAAACATCTATCCTGGAAACAGCAAATACAGTATGTGGGAAGAAGAGTGTCCGGTAAGGGAAAGCGAACAGATTGGTGGACCAATGACCTCCAACGACTGGTTTCTCAGAAGAAGCGTGTCTGGAAAGCATACCTTAAAGATAGAACTGAAGGAAAGCTACACGTTTATCGAAAAGCCAGGAATGAATGTAAGGTAGCCATACGCCAGGCCAAGAAAAAGTCATGGGAGGATTTTGGTAAAAGGCTGAGCGAGGACCATCGCGAATCTATAAGAACATTTTGGCGAAAAGTTAAAACGCTAAGAGGAAAGCAATGCAAGCCCATTAGAAATGTAAAAGGTAGCGATGGAATCGTACATACAGACAAGGAAAAGATCCTTGGCAGATGGAAGCAATATTTCCAGGAGCAATTCTCCGAAAACCCAGAAACAGATCATTACCATGAACGAGAGTCCAATATGCAGGAAAGCCTGGAGGTTATAGAGGAAGAAGAAATAGAAAATGCAATCCGTAAGCTAAAAAGAGGTAAAGCATCAGGAAGAGATGGAATTGGACCAGAGTATTTGAAATATAGTGGTCAAGAACTTCTTAAAGCACTTCAATCGCTGTTCCAAGAAGTGTATGATAGAAAGAAAATTCCCAGGGACTGGAAATATTGTATTATCCTCCCTATTTATAAAAAAGGATGCACAACAGACTGCAAAAATTATAGACCCATTAGTTTGCTTTCCGTAATCTATAAACTTTACACTTCTATCCTAGAAAAGAGACTCCGGCGGATTGTAGAAGGGCAATTAGAAGCGGAACAGGCTGGTTTTCGTCCAGGCCGACAGACGCAGGATCATATCTTTGTTCTCAGAAATATTGCTGAAAAAGCTTGGGACAGAGATAAGAATCTATATCTTGCATTTCTTGATCTGAAGGCAGCGTTTGATGTGGTCCCAAGAAAAGAAATTTGGAATGCACTAATAGCCAAGGGTGTACCTGGAGACTTGCTGGCAGCCATACAGTCAGCCTACCAAGGTGCCATGGCAGTGGTAAGAATAAATGGTATGGAATCGGAACCTTTTCCAATTGCGAGAGGAGTTAGACAGGGAGATAGCTTAAGTCCCCTTCTATTTATAAACGTAATGGACGAAATCCACAAAATCTGCAAGCGCCGAACTGCATGGACAACAATCGGGAAATGGAATATGAGAACTGTCCTCGTTCAAAGCCTGTTATACGCGGATGACATAGTCCTAATAGCCGACACCAAGACCAAACTACAACAAGCTCTGGTAGAATGGGAAGAAGAGTTGCTCAGGAAAGGGATGCAAATTAACACCTACAAGAGTAAAGTGCTGATTATGGCGAGGGAAGAACAGGAAGATGTCCAACTCATCTGCAATGGCGAGACACTTGAGGTAGTGAAGGAATATACCTACTTAGGGACCGTAATTAGTAGCTCGGGTAAGATAGACGCCGAAATATCAAACAGAATAAGTAAAGCGAATCAAGTGTATTACCAGATTACTAATAGCATTATCGGCCACCGAGAAGTAGATAAGAAGACCAAAATGCATGTATATAAGTCTGTTTACCTACCTACACTCACCTATGGCGGAGAAAGCTGGACAACACTGGACAGGCACTCTATTTCGCTAACGGCAGCGGAAATGAGGTTCCTTCGCAGATCTGTTGGGAGAACTAGAAGGGATCGCATTAGGAATGAAAGCATTTGAGAGAAACTAGACGTTACAGAGCTTAAAACCACTCCAGTGGTTTGGTCATGTCTGCCGGATGAACGAGGACACGAATCCTAAAAAGGTATTAGAGGTTCGACCCATAGGAAAGAGACCACGCGGACGCCCCAGAATTACATACCAAGAATATATCCAAAGAATTGGAAGTAAAAGAGGCAAATCGCTCAATGAGATGAAGCGGCTAAGCAGGGACCGAGAGGAGTGGTTACGCTGGATTGAGGCTCCTCGACGCTAGATAATGGCATAAGAGGATGATAAAGAAGAAGAAGAAGATGAATGATCATGGACAAAAGAAAAAATTCTACCCGATTTTAGGCACAAAAACGCTGAAAATTACTACATTAATGTTTTATTATTTCGAAATAGTTAAAGATCCAACAAACTAAAATTAAAAATTTATTTGAATTTTTTTTTCCAGAAGTCTCGGGGAAAAGCCACGGATAACGTACGAATTTTTATTAATTCAAATTTTGAATTCTGCGTATCTTGAAACGTTAAACCTCAAATTTTAAGGAGGATTATTATCTTAATCATTGCAAAGGTTCAATATTGGAAAAAAAATCAAAAACAAAATAATTTTTGAAAACCAGAGTAAGAACAGTAAATTATATAGAATAATTCCTTGCCACTATAAAAAGCAAAAAAAAAAAATAAAACAGTCAGTTAATCTGCCGTTAGTTAATGGGTTAAGGAGCTTTTATCTCTGATATCTTAAGAAGTCGGTTTTGAATTCTGTTTATGATCATAATAGTTAATGTTTAGTCTAACGCCAGTTTCTTTGTTTTGATAAGTTGGCAGTTTTTTATACGTAAGTCATACTTCATCTTACTGCATATCCAATATAATATATGGGACAGAGGCGGTGTCTAACACAATCCGAAGGGGTTTTAAGGGCACAGCATAACTTTGAGTGCAATTGCAGAGAATTGCAAAGAAGAATATGCAGTTATAAAGTAGCCATCTCGTGAATGAAGATCCATTTATATATTGCAAATGATGTGAGCAGTGTCGTCATCAACTCAACACTCAAGATCGGTCAACTTTACTTGCCTGCTGTACTTCTGCCTAAGTCTAACAATAAGTCCAAAAATTCTGTTTGCAACCTCTGATAGTTTATTTTCACTGTTAATGATACCAGTTCTTGCTTTCTAGCATTTATAGAAGTGGAGTTTTAAGCGTTTAATAATGACACCAAAAGCGTCTTTAAATATGTTTGTCCTAGGAACACAGAAGGAGGAGTTTAATTCTACGTTGAAAAAGATGCGAAACAAATATTTAAAAAAAAAAAAAAAACTCAATTTAACTTTCCAAATAGTATAAAATGAGAAATGAAATCTGTAAAAAATATTTAAAACATAATGTTAAAAATTCAATTAGTAATTTTGAAATTTATAGCCTAATTTACATTACAGCCTTGGTCAAGAGTATCAAAAACCACACAAAATTGCCTTTTTTATTTGATAAAATAATTTTAAATTTCTTGCTTCTTCCAAATATAGTTGTGTTGACAAAAATAAATCTATTTAATGGATTATTTTTCGACCTTTGATTTTTCTATTATTATCATAAAAAATATCGGTGCCTTATTCTTTTGACAAAGCCCGTACTAATAGCATTCTCACAAATAGCCTTCCAAATAATATTGAGGGTGACCGCGGTGGCAGAGCGTCATGGAGCAGCACTCAGGCGCACTCCAGTGAAATATTGATGCGGGTTTGATTCCGCTCTACAGGGGACAACATTTATTTTGTAGCGGAATAAGTATCGATTTTCCCACCCGGATCAGAACAATTCAGTAACCTGTGTGGTAAATATTATTAAGTGCCATGAACTTGAACTTGAGGGCGTTCGTTATGAAAATTGAAGAAAATAATAAAAATAAAACAGATATAATTCGGGTTTATTTGTATTATATATAAAATGTCACATCATTATTACATCTTAGGCGGTTTTGCATGGTTCTATACACTTAGCGTTGTTGGCGAGGGTCGGACGTTGCTGAGATATGCAAATATTGAACTTTACTTAAACTCTCCCGGACAGAATTTACTCAGAGTACGAAGGGAGATAATCGTGGAAGTTGAACAGTTGAGGCAGATGAATCAGGATAACAAGCGCTTTCGGTAACTTAATTATTATAATGAATTATTGGTAGGCTCTTTTGGTTATTGCTATGAAAAGCATTTTTTAAAATTAAGTCTTTTTAAGCTTTAATGTTTTTAGCTATTAAAATTTTAGGAAAATGTATTCAACGAAATTTACAATAAGTTTTACAAATATATTAAACTCAAACAGTCTTACCCTTTTAAGGGTATGGAGTAAAGAGTAAAAAAAAAATAAGTTGCTGTAGCAGTTATATATATAAAAAACAAAATATTTTTTAATAATTATTTGATGCGTGAGCAAACAAAAATTATAAACTTCATGTACATCTCGGAACAAAAGTTTACTGAATAATTGTTTTTGGCTTACTCAAATTATCGTTAAAAATAGTTTGAATTTCGACTTTCTCTAAGTTTGCTTCAAAACAATTATTCTCAATATTATAATGTTATCAACGTTTTGAAAACGGGTTAATAATAGCTTGGAAGATTGCTAGGTACTGCCACAAAGTAAATTAACGAAGACAACCCAAGAAAATTATGTTAATGTCTTTTATAGTTCTGGGAAGGTTCAAGAACGTATACATCTAGATCAAATAGAGGCTAACTTATAAATCAATGTGCAGTTTCGCATTATCATTTGTTTATTTATTTTAAATTATATATTTTGATTTATTATTTTCAATAATGAACCTTTGTAATGGACCAAGAAAAAAAATTGCTTAACCCTCCTAAAAATTTGAGGTTTTACGTTTCAAGATACGCAGAATTCAAATATTGAATAAAAAAAAAAAAAATCCGTTCGTCCGCCGTCCGCGGCTTTTCTCCGAGGCTACTGAATTGATTTTCTTGAGATTCAGCACCAAAGTTACAGGTCATCCCAGAATGACCCTCGGGACTCGATATCGCCATCCGTTTGTTTGCTTCAAAATGGGAACCGATTAGAGATTGTATAAGCCTATTACTCTGCCATTATAAAGATAGAGGAGAAATGTAAGGTGTTTTTGAATCAGCATACCAAGGCATTAGAAAAATAAAATAAAAATGTAAAAAAACAAAAATCTACATAAATGCTTTTGATTTATTATTTTCAATAATAGACCTTTGTAATCAAGGTTTTTTTTTTAATCTCCTCTAAAAATTTGAGGGTTTATGTTTCAAGATAAAGACAATTTAATTAATATTTCAAGAATCCAATTGTAAAAAAAAAATCCGTCCGCAAAACATTTTTTTTAATTTGGTTATAGTTATAATTTATCGAAAAGTGGTGAAATTAAAAGCCTACCTACGAAAGGAAAAAAAATCATTTAAATCGGACTAGTATTATAATGCTGAGATATAGCGTAATGAACTCCATAGACTAATTCTCCAACGCAGATCATCTTGGCTTACAAAATTGCGGACTTCTGACTTCCTCGCATCTCTCTTCTTTATCCTTCCTTGGATTATTTCTGCACTTCCTTTAGCTTCTTGTTCTTTTCTTTTTTTTCTCCCCGATTAAGTGCACATCCAATATTTTCCTCTGTACCATTTTACCCTCTGATGGGTAATATATCCATATCCTAATATCCTAATTTTTACATATCCTAACCATCTCAGCCTACTTGCATTGACACAGTTTCTTATTAACTTCCCCAGTTCGGCACTTTCACGACGATCATCTTCGGACAAGCTCCAAATTTCTCCTCTATAAGTGACTACTGCTTTATATTTTCGCTGAACTTCGTTGATATATTTTATAAAGTATTCTGCAAATGCTACTTTCCCGAAACACTCCAAATGCTCATTTGAAAGATGATCAAATTATCTAAACTGTAAATCAAAGCAATACGGAAAGTCCTGTGAATAGACAGACAAGATATTTTTGAAATATTACCATTTGGAAATAATAAACTATTGTGTAATAATTTGCAGCGTGTTTGCTTTATTTCATTATCCACACCTGTCAAAAGTACCGACAACCATTAAATTTGCTTAGCAAAATTCAATAATACAAAATGATAAGAATAAGGGGGAGCAATTCCAGCAGCAGCTCTTTCTGCCTTAATATTACGGTTTTTGGTTAGTCAATGAGACCCATCCAACCTCAGAAAACTTTTCAGCTTTCTAAGATTTTTATCGGAGTTATGGTCATGACTTGAATGGTTGGTTTAGTATTTTCTTGTAACTTTTCTTGAAATCGTTTGTAGAGGGTCCTTATATGTTCCCTAACTGAAAAAAAATTGAATTCATTTCATGGGTGTTTTTCGCTATTCCGTATATCTGTGAAGTATAGGACCAAATGAGCTTGAGCTTGAAAGTGTTCGATTTCTGACTGAGCCTCGTTTTTGAACATCTTGCAAGAAGTGAGTATAAGTCTTATTCTTGGGTAAAGGATTTTTCATTTATACTTGATATTTGGGCCTCTCTTCCCCAGTCATTCTTCTGTCAAATGTCACGGCAAGATATTCTACTATAGCTATCTGCGTAATTTGAAAATAGTCGAAGTAAAAACGAATGGCAAGTTTAATGTCGAAGAGCGAAAGCAATGTGTTGAGATTTGTCATGGTAAAGCCGATTTTTTTAATTAATATTAAATTGTATTATATTAAATTGAATATTAAATAATATTCAACAGCAATGAAGTTTTGTCAGGTAATTTAAAGCCTGTGAGGCGTGTAAAGGATTCTGATTTTTATCTAATCTCTATATATATATATATATATATATATATATATATATATATATATTGGTGATATGTACTTATCTTCGCCTAGTAGCACTAACAACCCAAGATTCTTGGTTAATTGGATGATTTCTCGGCTGATTGAATAAATCAGGGTTTTCAAAAGTTACTGAAAAAGAAACACGTTTATTTATCATTATATCAAAACTTTTGTAACATACCACCTTCATCCACTCACGTCTTCACTTCTTTATATATATATATATATATATATATATATATATATATATATATATATATATATATATATATATATATATATATATAAAGAAGTGAAGACATGAGTGGATGAAGGTGGTATGTTACAAAAGTTTTGATATAATGATAAATAAACGTGTTTCTTTTTCAGTAACTTTTGAAAACCCTGATTTATTCAATCAGCCGAGAAATCATCCAATTAACCAAGAATCTTGGGTTGTTAGTGCTACTAGGCGAAGATAAGTACATATCACCAATAAGATCAATATCCGAAAATAGCACCTTCCCACCGCATAATTATCTGTAAAAAATACGGCAAATTTCATGTACCATTAAAAAAAATAAAATATAGTTTTACAAATAATATTTAACTAAACATTCAATCAGAGTTCGTAAAAGCTTAATTTTAGAGTTGTAATTGCGCTTGAATAAATAGCATGGAAGTCATTATCATCCAGTTCGTTTTATTAGGCGGTTGGCATAAACAAGAAGCTATAACTATTGCGTGGTTCACACACTTAATAGATTTATTTTCTAGACTACTGATAATAAATCTACAAATGGTATCATGGTCATAAATAAAACGGAACATAAATATGGCCATAAAACGAATAATTAGTTCACTGGATAACGACTGAAGTTGCTAATTACTCGAGTAGAAAATTAATAAACTAACACTAAAAAATATCAACGAAATTCGTTCCTTGAATTAGCTAGCCATTTTATTCTGCTTATTCCTTTCAGCTCACATTCAAATCACAGAACTATTCACAGTAATATGTCTATTAGTTGATCAAATATTAAATTGTTCTTCGTGAATCTACGACATACTGGCATATATTATATTAACAAAATTTTCTAATTTAGCATTCATCAAACAAACGCTTTACATATCCAGACAAAACTCCCTAAAGTGCCTATTGCGATAAAAGTATAATAAACCAGAAGAATTGGTTCATATTTTATGACTAATGTTGAACAAGGGAGGATCATTGAAAGCTCTGAAATTTCAATTATGCACTAAATGAATGTAATGTGCGAAAACCAAATTGGTAGTCTGTCAGTACGTCAACCAGTCTATTGTGTATTAATTATTCGAAAAGTTTAAAACATTTTATAAATTGCGAATTAATAATTTAAGACAATTTAATTTAATGACGACTAATCAAACAATTTGAAACAAGTTTAATAGAACAATTCCACAATTTTATTTTTATAACGCTTTGAACACTCAAACAAAATGCAACACTTGAAGTTACGAAAAATTAACTACATAACATTGTTGTAAACTTGGATAACCTAATTAATTTCGACTGAAGAAGTGGGGGCAAAGAGTTTTTCCTTATTCAGCCTCTGCTAAACCCGTCATTAACAGTTGCTGTTAAGAACCAACAAAAAAAAAGGTTATTTTTTTTATTATTTCCTCCTATTTTTTTTTATGCCTTTATCGTCTGAAACTTCAGGTTCTGTTTCAATCACTAGGGGAGAGCACAGTCAAAGGGTCACCGATTTCAACCATATATTTTGTGTTGATTTTACATCCAAAAATATTGGACGTGTGTTGGCGTTCGTTCCAATGTGCCCTAGGAGTCGAAAAAAAAAATAAAACACGCTGAAATTGCTTTATTTTTTATCTCGAGTATTTCTTGTATTATATCGACGTGGTTTGCCCACTAAAACATTTCATTTTCAGTTTATATTAAAGGAAAAGTACAAACTTTAGAAAATGATTGCTCTTTGGTCAAATAAACAAAAAAAAAAAGTTTAGATTATTAGGTAAACTAGCCTTATAGATTTGTTTTTACAAAAAAATTATGGCAGATTTTGATTAAACGCACCAAAATCTTTATTTTGAAAATGTCATCGAAAATAAAAAAAATATATTTTTTTTTTCAGGTTCGAGGGGGTTCAAAATTTGCCACGAAATTACGTTTCGATTCGAAGTTCTGTATCTCGTCTTCAGTTGATCCGATTCCTATTATCATGGACTCGTCGGAAAGAGGGGAGTTTCTTCTTTCCATAAATATAAACAGCTAATGCATGATCTAGAAGGTCTGTGTGAAAATATTTGATTACACAATGAAAACAAAATTGAGGTTTTTTGCGGATAGAGTTGGTTCTAAAACACATAGGAAGACGAAATTTAAAGCAAACCGCGTAGATCAGGAACCTTTACCGACGACCCAACTTTATTTGGCAAATCTTCACATTCGATCCAATCCTACAGTAAAAATCAAACTATTGTAGCATTCTGATCTAAAATTACAGTATAAAATTCCAAGAATATCACATAGACGTACCTGCTTTCACGGGCTGGTCGATTTGAAAATTTCTTTCACTAAGCACATTTTTATTGCACAAATTGCAAAAAATGTTATTTCGAGGAATAACATCTTCCAGCTAATTCAAAGGGTTCCAACTGTTTAACATGGAACTAAATGATGTTCCTGCTTTGGGCATTTTGTATTATGTGAGAACATTTAAGACAGTTAATTTAAAATTATATGCACAACAGAACCAACACGCTAACTGACCGAATATAATTTGAAATTCCATGATTTAGATGGATGATTTATCTGAGATGATTTATCTTACTTTGTTAAACAAAGTACTCGAAAGGCTCTAGAAAAGTCATCGAACTTACGATGCTAAACATTATTTTCTATGAATAACTAACTATACATATTCGATCTTTTAATATTTGTTTGTTTTTAAATGCAATAAAATAGTTAAATTAATAAATATTATAATAAATTATTTTAAACTACAGATACACGTTCAGTGCAGTTGTGATCACAACTCTAACTTGAAGCTGTTTATGAGCTTTTGTCTTTACTACGTAAAAACATTAATTCCGCATTGAATGCGTATCAGAAAATAGTTTAATTGTTTGTATTCTATTTTAATTGTCAAAAAAACTATTTAGCCAAAAATTTTGGGTAAATATGGAAAAATAAGCAATAACCTATCAAATATGAAAAAAATACGCACAATAAAATTTAATATTGACTTGTAAAGATATTCAATAATTTTCGTTAAAAATCGTATCAGAGAAAATATGAAATTTCATACAAATCCGGTCATTAGTTGTAAGTAATACAAAAGCATAATTTGTGATCCTATGATATTAAAGATTATATAATATTAAAGAAAATTGCTACGAAAAGTTGTTTTTTACAAATAAATAAATCCTAAGTAAATT
Organism: Rhaphigaster nebulosa; assembly: GCA_948150685.1. Taxonomy (NCBI): domain Eukaryota; kingdom Metazoa; phylum Arthropoda; class Insecta; order Hemiptera; family Pentatomidae; genus Rhaphigaster; species Rhaphigaster nebulosa. Next base: position 96,471,817 of record OX411310.1, read on the forward strand.
TTAGAGTTATCCAATTTTTAATTTTTTAAAACCGGTCTATTCTTTCCACATGACTTTACTCAGAATGTCGTAGTAAGTTGAAAATGTAAGGTAGGATTTTAAGTGTTATAAGAAGACGCAAAGATGTTTAAGAAAAAAAAAATAAGACAATACTTTCGAGGAATAAAAAGATTAAAAAGATTCAACCTAACGCGAGGAGATTGATTACTTAGTATTAAATGACTCGTGTATCTGGAAGATCTTCAGTGAACAAAACCGTGATCGTGAAAATAAAAAGGTTTATCAATAATTTGATACCTTACTGAAAATACCTTATTCCTGTAGTTTTAGGGTGCTGAATACAAATATGATATAAAAAAAGCTGTATCACCCACAATTTTAACTATTAAAGTTGTTCAATTCTATAAAAATCGCTTAATTTAATAAATCTAACTATAAAATTTGAAGAAACTGTGGGTGATACAGCTTTTTTAATATCATATTTGGATTCAGCACCCTAAAAACTATAGGAATAAAGTATTTTCAGTACAAAAGTTTTTTCATAGTTCAACAAGCGACTCATCGTAGAAAAAGCTACACAAGAAGCTTCAAAGAAAAAAGAGAAAGAAACTCTATGCTTTCTTTCTCTTTTTTTTTTTTTTTTTGGAATTGGTCTATCCAGTTCCAGTTGACAAGGATGGATAGCAAAGATGGAATGTATTAACACATTATATTACTTTTAAGTAGCCACTGTAAATACAAACCATGCTTATGATGTAACGTAGTGTTTCATTAATTGCCCCGTATACCGTATAGGGATTTAGATAGGGGTTTATACTATACAATACAAAGCATATTGCTGGAAAACTATGGGTGATACAAAAAAAACTAAGGCCAGATTTAGATTCAGCACATAAAAATCTATAAGATCAACTATTTAAATAAAAAAAGTTTTCAAAAAAAATATTTTTTGTTGGCCTATGTAATTATGTGGAAAAAACATATGACGGTAATCATTTGGAACATTAATAGCGCGATCCGTTGATTAAATCAGTTGAGCAATATCCGATTTTGCCGCGAACACTATCTCGCGCCTTAAAGCCATACTCAAACACTATCTCGTGCCGTAAGACCGTACTATCAGATGCTAACATTTCCATTATTAGCAACAGTTACTGAAGAGGAAACGACCAGTGCTTGAAGTGATTATCAATATAACTCGATTTAAGTAGGACTGACACCTGCGCTTAAATTTGAGGGACTTAGCGAAGTTAGCTATTCGACCCCGAGTATGATCTGAAGTTGGCCAAGATACAGCGATGTCGCCTAAGACCCCTCCATTATTAATTAAGCTCAATTGCCGAGGTGTCGGCTTATTGCTCCGCAGCCCCGCCCCGCTGATAACTGTATCCCTTTACCTAAAACTATCGTCGAGCTGTATACTAAATTTAGTACAAATATGAAACTGAAAAATAAAGTTATAAATTCGTAATTGGATCTGCTAATTATTTCCAACCAGATGAAATATCTTTCGTGGCCAAACTTTTCTCAGTGTTATGATATTTTTATGGAAATCTGATTTTACTCTTACTCATGAAAAAATTCTATTACGCTAAATTTTATTAATTGTTAGTTCGAACAAATCAGTATATTTATTCATTTTTTTTTTTAAATGAATACAAAATTTAAAAAGGAATATCTGTCGATTTGTCTGAATTACCTTAAACATGTACAAAGGGTGCACAGTATAAGAATCAGGAGTCTTCAGGGACTGATACTGCACTTCAAGAGAAAGAAAAAGTTCATATAAATCCAGGTAATCATATAATCCATGGTCCATTTACAGATATTTTTTGGTAAAGTTTTGTTTTATTTCCCAAAGATACCCTTTATCCTGTTTTTCGGTATTATTTTATTGATTAGAAACAAATTAAATTTCATTCTTCAAACACTTATCTGACGAGGAAATCTAAATTCCACACCATGGACGCGTTGATGACTTTAGGGTTTTATGCCAATTAATAGAAAAAACAATAAATTCCACACCACACCTTATAGGTGCCAGTTCTATACCAATCACAAAAGAAACCTCGACTTCATTTCTACGAAATTAAAGCCGAATAAAAATAATAGTTTTCCAGAAGTGGAGTATCCTAGAAGAGGGCTAAGAAATTTTTTCAAAAGTAAAGTGTGATTTAAAAAATAAAATAAATCAAATAAAATCAGGAAATAAGAGAATCTAAAATGTAATGTGATAACGCACAAAAAATTAGAATTAAATTTTAAAGAATATTTAAAATAAAAATCTTCATTACTACTACTCCATGAAGGAAGACTGTTGCGTTAAATAATTAGTTAGGAAGTACTATTTCTTGAACAATTCAGCATCCATGCTCAACCCATAAATTGTATTAGATCCCTTATTTATATTGTGTGATATATTCTGATCTGTGATAGTTTTTTATCTCGTAATAGATACGTATTCAGATTTTTTTTTTTTTAAATCTGGGTTACTGAATACCAGCTGGTTTGTAGGGTGATATACCACGAGTCTCCAAAGTCGTAAATTGCATTTAAAATTCAGGGGATGATGGTGAAAGGGATAAGATTGATTAGGGTGGGTGCAAATACCAGCTCCATTCAGCTTTTTTTTCCCCATCCTATCCTAACCTCGCTTTGATAAGGGCCTTTTTATCTCCACCAACTAGGAAACCCCATCTCCAGCCTACAGCATCACGTTCACCGAACCTTATGCAATCAGGGCTTTCAAGCTTAAAATAAGTAATTTGCAGGCGTACTTATTAAATTCAAATAGATCTTCATTAACACAGTGTATTCAGATAATTCGTTAAATTTATTTATTTGAAAATAAAAGTTCAATATAAAAAAAATCTTAGAGGGATAGGACATTATGATTGACTAATAACAAGACATAATTATTGAGAACTAATTAGCAAGATGTATCACTAATATGATCACTGTTTTATCTTTATATCATTTTCTGAAATAACAAAATCATAGCTCTTTCAGATCCTGACTCAGTGTAATAAGTCATATGATAGATATGTATATAAAGTGTTATGGAATATGTTATAGCAATAAAAACGCTAACACCGTTATTAAATATAAATTGAATACTATATTAAAATATACATTTTTATTACTTTTCCATTCGCAATATTTCCGAGTAAAAAAAAAAAAACCTACGTTTGAAATTTCGTAATTTCAAGTTTTTTTTAAAGCTATTTATTTATTTTTACGTTCTTTTTAGATAAAGTGCAAACAAAATATACAATATAGAAACAATTGATTTTACTTCTCTAACAAAAAAACATAAAAGGCTTTGAATTAAAAACAGATATATTGGAACAGCGCTCAACGATATTTATTACTTGTTCGTAACGAGTATTTCACATAAGGAGTGAAATAAATCGTAATAACATGACTCCATTAACGAGCGGCGTTTCGCATAACGAATGACACAGAAAGTATTAGTCCCGCCTTCATGTCTTCATGCCTAGCTTGTAAGCGTGTGCTGGAACCTTCTTCCCTGGTGCTACAATCATCTGTGTTTAGCACTCGTTGCGCTAATATTTTAGTGCCGTGTTTGATAATATCGTATTTTATATTGATTTATGTATATGGGAAAAATGGTTTCGCTTAACGAGTGCATCGCATTAGGAGTAAGAGTTTTTGTTTAGACCACATACAAGCCTTGATACTGTGCCCAAACTTATACACAGTCCAAAAGATATTGTATAATAAGAATTTGAATAAAAACTGAGTTTTATTGGCATCAGTTGCATAAGTGAATCTCAGGCGTAATATCCCACCACTACCGAAATCCCGTATGCTAGGAATGTTCAGGTAGGGAGAACTAAAAAAAAAAAAAAAAAAAAAATAAATAAATAAAAAACAATAAATAGCAAGATTCTGGAACGAATTTAATGCTTTTTATGCGAGGCTCCATTGTGCATGAACAATAGACTGGCATTATGCTTTTGTTTCATCGAAATATTTAAATTTCATTAAAAATTACGGTAATCACAAGCAATTGTAAACAAAAACGACAACACTATATAATAATTAATGATTATTAATTATTAATACAAAGAACAATCATTATTCATCAAGAAATAACTTTAGTTTATAAAAGTAAGACTTTAAAAAAAAATGATATCACTAATTTATAAATAATTTGACTTAAACAAAGGTATCTTTTTATATCAAATATTTATTTTTAAGGAATGCAATATTAAAAAAAAATGGGATAAAAACCTCGAACTAATAAATAAATATTTACCTATATGGATCTCCGACTCAACAGTAAAAAATAATGCTATTTATTTGAATTTTCTTTCGTTGAAATGTCAATCATATGCAGCTAAAGAACTGAACCTACTGCTTCTTTTTTGAAATAACAAAATTATGAAAGAATAATTGTAACAGTGTCGACGGTTGTGTTTTAAATATCGACCTGTTTTATTAACTTTTAGTTTGGTCCGTTTTCTGTAGCCGTTGAGGGAGCCAATACGTTATTGAAGGAAGCTGTCTTAGGTAAATATCAGTTGCCTTACACGAGCAAGAAGTATACAACAAACAAGTGAATGATACAGAAGTGAAATATAAATATATTATTCATAAAAGGAAACAAATTAAGCATATGAAACCGAAGTTTAGACAATCCAATAATTGTACCAAACCGCCTTTTAAACATTTAAAAGGAATTGATAATATCAGCACTTTGGTACTATTTAAAAATATAACTGGTACAAACAATTCTAGGTCATGATGAAATATAGAAGTGCAACTGTTTACCTGAATACCCCCAGACTCATATACCTTTTATTCCCAACGTTTAATCAAATGTTCTCCTGAGCGTAAAATAAAATAATTAAGCATTATTTGAGAGTAATAAATTTATTAATATGTATTATTGTATGAATTGTTAAATGACTAATTAATTGTTTTTTAAAAATAAATGAATAAGATTAAACGAACATTAGTTTCATTGTTGCGTAACGAATAATAAATATTTTTAATAACGAATGACAAGAATAAAATATATTTTTATTTACAGTAAAGTAAAAGAAATTTTAACTATAGAATCATATAACTTTATCCGTTAATTAACTACAAATAAATTCATCTTCTTTCATTTAGAACCTGCAGAAATTATATTAAATCAGTTTCTTTATTTTCTCTAACTAATTCATGTAAATCCTATGGGTCTAATAATCTGCAGTAAATCATGGGAAGCTTCATTAGAGTTAATTAAGGTTCATCTCTGTAGCCTGGGGTAGTCGCTGATAACGGACCATCCGCCTTATCTTTTATAAGATGAACTGGGCATCCGGACTTCGGAGCGAATCCTATCGTATCTTTCAGTGAGGTGTATATACCAGCTTTAAGCTAATGAAATAACTGAATTTGATTAAGGGAAGCAGCAAGTAATGCATATAAATATATATTATGTACACATTATGGCAGATACTCTATATAAATTTAAAATATTAAAGGAGTTCTCAGACTTTATGCTACTGTGAATCACTTCCACTTTTCAGATAAATATACGTCCAGTACCTGATGTGTTAAAGATCCGCCTTCATAAAAAAAAATACAAACTGATAATCAAAAGTTTATGCAACAAATAAAGCTATGTATATAACAACAGCTTTGTTTTAATAAAAATAAAGTTCAAAAATCCAAAATCAAATGTTTATCAATTCCCCATAACAACAGTTACAAGCGGAGTTTTTACAACAACTTCCCTTCTAACACATTTCCTCATAGGATCATTATTTTCCCTAATATTTGGCTCAAAAGATGGCCCAATACTTAAAATTAATTATTTGTAAAAAATAATCAATTTTTAAATTGAGGTATCTCGAAAACTATTGAACCAACAGAACTGCTGTTAAGATCGAAATATGGAAAATTTAGTGTACATTAGAAAATATGGGATGGTTTATTCAAATCCATGCATAATTATGAAATTAGAATTGAAAAACCGTCAACTGTTGCCTATCATCTCAACACAGGATACAATCACCGGAAAAAGAAAAATAATGAGCTAAAGGTTTATTAACTAATCACACACTGACATCAATATAATTTAAATTAGGTCTAAAGCCATATTAATACTATTAATTAATGTTAGTAGAATTAATTTGTATTGAAATTTTAAACAATTAATTTTTTTTTTTAATTTATAGAAACTAAAAAAAAAATTAAAGAACATTAACAAGAAAACTGTTTAACCAATTCTTCAATTTCTTATTATGGTATATAAATTGTATATAAACCATATAAACTGTAATTGTTTCTATATTATATATTATAATAATATATTGCACATTATAATAATATATTGCAGAAATCCAATTTGCTCCTTTTTTAGTTTTTTTGCAAATGATGAGTTATTTAATCTCATATAATGTTATGTTATTTAATATCATAAGTTATTTAATTTAAACGTAATGAAGATTTACTACAACTTCACCCCCAAATATTTTTCTTCGTTGGATCATTATTTCCCTCAATATCAAGCTCAAAAGTTGACCCAATACTTAAAATTTAAATTTTAGAAGTTAATAACAAAAACTGTCATTTGACTGGATTAATGTAGGAAGAGAACTACAATTTTTTAAGATATTAAGTTCCTTGATTTTTATTACAGGTACCGTAGAACTATCATTCATTTATAATAATTACATAACATAACATAATTTATTTGATAGCTAAAAATGATATTTTGCTGGAAATCACGGATAGGCGATCAAAAATAAAATCATTCATATGAACCACTAAATGAAAAATCAAGGTTTTTCGTTTTTATAAATAGTTTTTTTTTTTATTATGGATAGGCAATACTTTAGTTAGTGGTACATCACTCGATCGAATTACAGTTATTCGATTTTCTCCAACGTTACGGAGAAAAATACAATATGGAATAGAATTCTCGGCTTTTCCCTTAAGTATGAAAAACTTCTCCATCAGACCTTTTGTGGATCCCCTTCTTCCGAACAGTGCGGTTATCCTTTAGAAAAAATAAACTTTCTCAAACTTATATTCGAAGAAGCTGTTCGGTAATGGCCGGGCATATCTAAATCCCTAAAAATTTTACCACCCGAGTTTAAATATTGCATTTTCTCCTACCTTCATAGAGAAAGTTTTTAAACTACTTCACTTCAAAGGTGGAGAGACCTGCTTGAATATAGAGCTTCTTCAATGCCGTATATGCAGCAAACTTTAACAAAAGTTCCTAATAGCAAGTGCCCACCTTTTAATAGAACTTTTCCTGATAAAACGCTTACAACGATCAATCAGAAAACTTTTCTCTAGGATTACTTCTCAAGTGTTATCAATTTTCAAAAGCTATTAAGTTTTTAATTTGGCGTTGTAATGAGAAGAGAAAAATATACCTCCGCTGTATGATATGATCTTACCTAATTTCGGGCATTATATTTATTTTGAAAAGAAACATTTCTTTTAATTCTTTTGTTTAATATATTTTCCTATTCATTTAAGTTTGTGTATCCATACTAAAGTTATATCCAAAGCAATAATCAGTTTTGATATAATAGAAGACTAATCTCTAAAGATCATTTAATTAATAAATAAGTCGGTTAACGATGAATAAAAAAAAATTATTAATTGTGAATGCTGATCGTAAAATTTTGTTTTAATTATTTATTCACCACAAATCTTAGAAAACAAATAATTCTATGAATATGTGATGTCAACAACCTTTTAGAGGGCATAAAATATCTCTGTACCAAATATATGTATATCCCAAATATAATTTACTTCATATAAAAAAGAAATGGTTTTCCACTCAATATGTTATTATACTTTTAATCTTTATTCTCACCTTTTAAAATTTAATATTGACAATCAGTCAAATTTGTAAAGATAAAAATGTTAGGAAAAATCGATAAATAAGTGAAAGATAAGGAAAAAAAATCATAATTATTTAAAAAAATTATATTTCATTCCAGTCATATGTGATTGCACAGATTTATATTATTTCTATCTTATGTTATTAGAAAAATGACTTTTTAGATTAAAGTATTAATTTTCCAGGCGTAAACAACTGCTGTCCATTCGTAATCCTGCAGACCGGCTACTCGGTTCATTGATGTTTTATATCATATACACTCCCGTTCCGATCAGATGAGCTGAAATTCGGAATGTACAGTTTGTGAGAAAGTGCCGAAAAATCAGATTCCGAGGGCTCCTTGACGATAAAAGTATGGAGAGGCATCCAATTCCTTCTTTATAAGTTACATGATAAGAATATTAAAGGTGATAAGTTAAAATTTTGTTCAGACATCCACAATCAGGTTAACGGCCAAATTGGTTGCAAAAATATTTAAATTCCTTATAGTTGAACTATAACAACGGAAGAAGTATCAAATTATGTGTAATTTACTTCATAGTATGAAGATAGAGTATTGAGAAAACCAAATTACGCACACATGTTGAGATATTCAACATGGCGTCTAAGATTGCCGCCTCTATAAGAAGTCTAGAAAAAATATAAAAAATTACCAAAAAAAATGTACATTCATGAAACTTTTCGTCTTGGCAGTAGAAATCGAGGTCTGTCGAGTCTGCATAAATTCCAGCGGTACAACCCTCTTGGGAGGGTCGAAATGTGAGGAACGATATTCGCAAAATAAAATGCGTAAATTTATGCGAGTGAGTTTCTTATATTTTTTTGTACCTTTTGTACCATCGTGTTGTCATGTTTTTTGTAGCGTTTTTTTTCGAATAGGGAGCAATAACACAAAGACTATTCAAGGTAATTAAGTTACAATCGCAACATCGTAAATTAGACGAAATTCCTTTTAAGAAGTTGGCTTAACCAAACTTTATTCTCAAAACATCTCTGTGTCGGGGAAGTCTAGTTCTGCATCATTCATTTTGGGTAGCATTTTATAGACCAATCACGAAAGAAACCCCGGCTTAATTTATTTGAAATTAAATCTTAATAAATGTAAAAGTTTTTCTAGAACTGGAGTATCTGTAGCCCAACAGGGGGTTGAGAAAAACATTTACAAGTAAATAGTTATTTTTAAGAAATAAATATAATTTTTTGTTATTAGTCCTCAGAGAGTCGCTAACCATGGATTCGGAAAAGCCTGAGTATATTTTGTAAAGTGAATTTTGTAAACTTTACGATGGTGTAATTGAAACTATAATAGAGAGAAATGATTTATTAAAAATCAATGCTGCCCAATTACATTAGGTTGCTATAATACACAGCATACTAATCAATCCATAGTGGATAAAATATTTATATATACACAATTTTACATTTATTTCTTCTTTTTTTTTTCTTCCATTCATACACATATTTCATAGACTTTTCGTTTGTATTTGATTACACACCATTTTATTTTTATTTTTCTATCCCTTATTTATTTTCATCCATCCAACTACCTTCTCACCTCTCCATAATTCTCCCTTCCAGTTCACAATCAACCCCTTCTTAATCCAGTATATAAACTCTAGACAATTTGAAAATTTATGAAACTAATCAACCATCAACGTCCGAACGCACACATATATAGATCAACAGTACAGGAGAATAAATAAATAAATAAATATATATACATATACAAATACAAACAATCCCAAATGATAAATAGACCCATCTACCTACCATGCAGGTGATGGTGGATAATCCCCAGGGAGTCCAGAATAATGTTTTCGGCCAACACCGCAATATCCCCAGCATTAGCACCTAGGTCTTCCAAAAAGCTCTCCGTTCTATTCGGTATTGTTCCACGAGACCCAAACCAGAGGCCTCTCACGGTGAACTCTCTCTCTCCGAAGGTCTCGCGGAATTTTTCTTTTAGGAAGGGATACATTTATCATATATGTCTTTTTTTTCCCTTTCCACTCCACCTGCCTGCTCAGGATCATTTCCCTCAAATCTTACGGTCGGATCCAGGACCAATGTTGTCTTTCCGGTCCTAGGGAATGCGACAATATCAGCATACCTCGCGGATCCGTCCGTATCAATACAATAGAACTCGTCAAAGCAGGCGAAGTCCATTTCTCTGAGGAGCCTTATTAACTCATGCTTGACCCTATGGTGCCGGCGTGTTATGAGGAGGGAGTTGTTGGGGCATTTTCCCAGCACATGGGCTGGTGTTTCAGACTCTCTGCCGCATTTGCGACAGAGGGACCCAACTTCTCTCTGCTGTCCGCTGGCTCCTGGTACTCCACGCAGGGGTGCGTAGTTAATATTAAGTTTCAAGGCGTTGGACCATTCCGACCCCGAAAGAACCTGCTTCTCGCAGATGTATCTGTTGGCTTTCGGAGTCTCTTTGAAATGGCGAATACCAACGCCCTGCCACCTGCAATTTGCCCATTCTTCAAACATATTTTCCCGCAGCGACTGTCGTAGAGCTCTCACACTACGGTAGCCCTGATCAACATTCAGTTTTTCTGCACATTCAGCTATTTCCGTTTCGTAATTAAATGTTGACTGGAACAGGGCATCCGGCACATTAGACAGTCGCTGGGCAATGGACCAATGCTGTAAAGAAGCCTCCCATTGACAGCGGATCAGTCCTAATCCTCTATACCTCCTCGGTGCGTATAACATCGCCGTTGAGGTGTTAGTGGGGAGTCCGATGATGGCCTTAATGCTCCTGCAGATATTTATATCTATTCCCTCCAATCTTTGTAAGGGGCGCAGTCTAGAGAGGATATGTAAGTGCCGGGAACAGATATTGGTTGACAACGTTGACTTTCTGCTCCGGTTTGAGCAAGCAAGAGCTCACTAATTTATCGAGTTTGCTATTTAATTTTGTCACCGCGTCCTCGTTAAATGTCAGTTCTCCCGAGAATGTACATCCTAAATACTTGATGGTATCATCTGCTTGCGCATGACGCGGGGATGACATCCCCGCTCTCAAGGCATAGCGTCGTCGATTGAAGCTCTCCTTTGTTCATCACTATTGCCACACTTTTTTGTGGGTTTATAGGCAGACCAATCTCCGCTAGTATCCTTTGCGTGCTGTTAATAATTCTCTCCGCAGCACCCTTGTCGCGCGCCGTGACAGCCTGATCGTCCGCGAACCCTGTGAGGACCACACCTTCTTGGTCGCTTCTAAGGTTATAACCAAACCGCTTAGAGAATTCTTGTTCCCACAGGTCGCGGTATATGTGATCTATGGCCAGGTTGAATAGCGAAGGCGACAAGGGTCCGCCTTGGGGTGCTCCTCGCAGCACACTGATCTGACTAGTCGAGTAGGCTCCGACACTGATTTTAATTTTGTTAATATTATTATTATCAATATTATTTGATTGATCGCTTCCTATGCAACAGAAAACGTGGCAGTCCTATTGACAAAAACACAAAAATTAAATTTTCTGCTTATTGGTGTGGAACAATAGATCCATATGATTTTTTTTTCTCTCGGGCGCTATTATCATCACCGTGATTTGCGGGACGCCTTGTAAATAGTTCAGTTGCAAAATGTGTTTTTTTCTGTGTTTTTTACGTACAATCATTAATAAGTTCTAAACTATTTACTAACGTCAGGGGAATTTTGTCATTCAATCTAGAAACAAAAAAAAAAATATACGATACCTCACTCAACTTATTTAGCGCAAATTATTTTTCGAACATCATGCATTCCTCATTTCGACACTCCAATTCCCCCCGGAATTTATGCATACTCTAAATATCTCGATTCCTACTATTAGTACGAAAAGTCTCATGAATGTACTAGTTTTTTTTGTTGCTTATTTTGTCTATTTTCCCTAGACTATTTTCAGAGGCGACAATCTAGGGCGACATGTTAAACACTTCGTCATAATATGATATTTATAATTTTATACTTGTTTCTTTATTATAGCTTAACTATAAGGAATTTAGAGATTTTTGCCGCCATCTTGATTTTGTATGTCTGAACAAAATTTCAACTTACGACCATTGATATTCTTATTCTACAAGTTATATTCCACACATCTCCCATACTATCATCATGGAGCCGACGAAATGACACTTGCCCCCGGAATTGTATGGCTCTTTTCTAAATCGAATAATGAGGATAACTTTAAGTCAAAATTTCGGCATTTTTAAACTTTATTTCTATTTGATATTTTCAATTTTATATTTTAGTTTCTATTAAAGATAATTCAAAATATGACCTCAGTGATGGTATGTTTTTTCAAGATAATATTCGTTTTATCATTGTTTTAACCTTTCAATAATGATTTAAAATTCAGTATTGTCAATTCGCCAAATGTTCAAGAAATATTATTTTTTTTCTCTTTTATTTATAAATCCACACCTGTCAATTATATTTTTATAATAAATATATACACACTCGAAACTTCACAAACGATTAACATCGGTCAGGATCCCATCCCTCAATATAATTTTAGTGATAATATACACCCTAACCATATTAGAAGGAATGACTTGAATAGGTTGAACGACAACCTATACATTTTTAAAACATTGTTTTTCAACTAGATTCTATTCTTTTTCGATTTAGTTTATATAAAAATATGAATTCATGAATCATTTGTTTTCATGAAAGTCAGGCTGGAAATGCCATGGCGGGATGGCGTTTGGTATATTTGATGCAAAATATGGGGCAAATGTAACAATCACTGGTGTGGAACAGGAACAACTTGTCACAGGTACAGCAAGCTGCTGTAACAACCCATCTCTACTTCTGAACTGGCCGAACGAGTTTCCGGCTTGGCCGGAAATTAAGCGGCGTGAGGTAGGGCTCCCGTCTCATGCATTTTACATCCGGCTGCCTCAATAACCTCACCCTAACGACAGCCATTATTACACCAGGTTCCCTCTTTATATTTCCCATCACCGATATTTTCCACCTTAGGCATGTGTAATAAATCCCTCTGACCGTGTT
>OX411310.1:96484903-96559219 GCA_948150685.1 Rhaphigaster nebulosa
CCCTTATATTGCTTACAGAGTCTCTAATACTCCCCTCCCATTTTAAAAGATTGTAGTCTCTAACCAATCAATTGCCTACAAAAAAATTTCTGAATTAAATTTTTTTTTTTCAAATTAAGTACAAATAATTTTGACCTAAAAGAAACAATTATTTCAGTTATATTGACTTTTGTCCCACTAGATTGCTAAGCAGGAGACGAACCGTTGTTGGTTATAGACTTAAGAGAGCCGAAATATTTTTCGCGAACCGATATTCCCATGTGTGTAGGCCGGTTAAGAAGTCCACGGAGTGAAAATATTGTCTACTACGAGGATATCTTGTCACGTGCGCTACAACAGTAAGAAGACTAATATTGTGTCATTCATAACATTAGTTCTATAAACAACAGATCATAATTCTCATTATCAATAGAGATAAGGGACAACGTTTAATTAAACGTACATTGCGTATTAAACCGATAATTTAAGCTGTAAGGTTTGTTATAAAAGTTTAACGCAGTGGAACGATAACGAGTTTGTGATGTACTTTTTATCACTCGTTTTATTTGTTTCAGCTTTAACGCATAATCTGCTAAATAAAAAAATACATATATGCAGATAATTCCATCTACTATAAAACATCATTTAGATATTTAATATTAAAATAAAATGAAAATAATTTTTAAAAATGTAAAACCTTATCGCACAATATAAACTATCCACCTTTAAAAACTTATTTATGAAACAGTATTGTAAACTTTATGTATTCAATCTCAAAATTTCCTAAGATTTTATATAGATTTTTATTATTGATCAAAATAAATTATGTTTATGTTTCCGTAATCTGTTTATTAACTATGAACTATTATATGTATTTTGATTCCTATTAATTTCATAATATTATTTTCAATTATGAACCTTCGCAATTGACCAAAAAAAAATATATATATTTACTCCCATCAACATTTGAAATCCAATTTTTTTTTTTTTTTTTGGCTTCATAACTATTTTGAAACAATAAACCAAAATTTAATAGTTTTCAAGAAGATTTTTTTTTTTTTTTTTTTTTTTTTAAGACAGGAACATACTCTTATTAAGAAATCTATGTAACGAAAAAAAAAACCTACATGTATTATTTCTCAGTTTAAAATCTATAGACCTTTGAAACCATATAAAGTCCCATACTGTTGTCACAAAAAAAAATAAAATAAAAGGATTTCAGTTAAATCATTTAAAATATAACATATTTCTGGCGACTGTCAGCTACTGAGTAAATGTTGAGTGACGTTTGATTTCCCGTAGCAATTTGAAATAGTTTCAAGTTGAGAGAAGATAACAATTGGTACACATTTCCCCCAAATCTTTGATTTTAACATCTTTTCTTTCATTTTAGGACAGGCAATAATCTAAAATCAGTAAGAAAACAAAACTTGTTTATTAAGCCCTCATGTATCTCAACAAGATCAGGAAGGGATGATTTCACATATTAAACTGGTAATCAACCACAATAATAATAAAAAACGTTCAAAATCTTCAGTAAAATTAAAAAAGTATCTGATGTGGACACCCCATGACTTCCTTGTCATTAAACTATAAATCGGTGGCTCAAAAAGTGACCCTGAATTTAGTAACTAGTTTCCGAAGATAGTAGTATTTCAAAAACCACACTCGGCGTCGCGACGTCCATCTATGGACACATACAGACACACACAAATAAGCTTTTGTTTCTGGAGATCTCATACCGTTATTATATGTCTTTTTCTTTCAGCTGGTAACAAGTTCCCAAGAGATTTCGTCGTGTTCCTTGACAACATTAGTACTGTATATGTCACCTAGATAAAGCATTGGAAATCGACGGTTTCAACATTTTAAACTATGAAACCGCTAAACTTATATCTTATTCTCCTACTGCAGACTTGTTCAGCTCACAAATGGGGAGGAAAAAAGTATATTACACTCAATTTTAACACATAAAATAAGTAATACAATTGTTTAATTAGAGTGGAAAAAAATCGCGTTTATAATCTTATCACTGAACCATATGTTGTTCTCTGTAATAAATGTCGATATACCTTTTGATGTAAGTTTCTTATGGCCTATGTTTAATTAAAACATAGTATGTTTTTCCTTTCATTTTATATATTACAGTAACATAAACTATTGTAAACAAATTCTGGGAAGGAAATGCAAACAGTAGTGACGCAAACCAAATTAAAGTCCAACGTTACTTTCTGACTAATCTTTTCTTTTTTACTTTAGACGAATTTTTTATTAAACATTATTACTGATATTAAAAAAAACTCTAAGATAGCTAATATTAAATAAATACATATCATAAAATAGATATAAAATGAAGTTAGACCCGTTAATACAATGTGATATGAAATTTTTCTTTTTTCCTCTAAAACATATTAAATTTTTCACAATTTCTATTTCTCTTCCTTTGATGTTCTAATTTCATAAAATCATCACCTCAAAGAAAAATTGTTTCAATTTGATTTGAAAATGTTTAATTTGAAATTAAAAAAGCCAAATAAAGAGTGAAAAGTTGGTATCTTTCCCCAAAAAATTTAATATTATTTTGAATTATATCATTTCATATTTCCAACCGAATTCTGTATTTGAAATACTTTTATAGCAAAATAATTAGAAGTTTTTAGTATTTCAAATAATTTTCTTCCAAAATACATGAGAGTAATTGGTATTTGAAAATATTTTCTTCCAAAATGCTTGACAGCATTTAGTAATCGATTTTTTTTTCTCTCAAAATACTAAACCTTTCCTTGTTTTTTATAATAAATATTTAAAAAGTATTTTTCGTACCAAGTTTTGTCTAACTCTACCTATCATAAATGTGTGTTAATGCTAAAATGGTGTTATTTTTTTAGGTTGCCTTGAAATACCTCGATAGAATACGGAATAAATACCGATAAAAATGCCATCTGATAATATGCTGGGTATCAACCTGCAAACCGTAAAATGGTCTCATTTAAAATCCCTTTGGATTAAATGGAATGCCAAATGCGTCCTGGATAAATTATTTAGTTATGTATTTGCTACTGTTCCTTGTATTTTTGTCGAATGTGCTTCTTTTTTTTATCTTTTATTTTATTTTTTTACATGCATTCCCAATGGATTGTAATATTTCTCCCAATGAAGTAAGGTAATCTTCTAAGGCGTCGAAAAAGAAGGTGATCGAAGACGGCTCAATATATTTAATCGTTGCATCTTAAATAAATTGTAAATGACATTGTTTAATTTCTATTTGGGTGTTTCTTAAGACTCACAAATTTTAATTTCTCACATTGGTGGGCGAAGAATCAGTCATTACCAACAATAGTTATGTAAAGTTTATATCAGTATCCATTTCAATATAACAAAAACTATTACTAATTAAATAACTTATAATGAAGATAAGCTGCAAATTTGAAAATTTTCAGGTTTCATTTTGCATGAACATAGTTTGGTAATGAATAAATGAAAAACCAATGGAAGCTCATTTTTTTTTTTAGAGAAAGCGAATTTATGCTGCGAATTTGTTTGAATACAAAGTTCAAATTTTTTTATCAACATTATCATTTAAAAAATTATAATAAAATATGAATCCGATACTCTCCTAGTGTAACTTAATGGAACTGGAAAATGTAAGCATTTATTTTTCTAGTTGCACCAAAAATGACTCGTTTCTTGAACAATCTAAAATCTCGAAGTGTGCAATAAGCGTCAAATATATTCTGTGGTGAAAATAATTAATCAACAGTCATTAATAAAATTATTTCACAATTTTGCGACAATTTTTAGCTCTTTATGAATATTTGTTTATATTGAATACGAATTCAGTTCTAATACTCCGTGAGAATTAAAAGTAGGTATTCAATTTTCAATTACTTAAGCTTAAAAAAAAAAAAGAAATAGTTTAATCTTTAATTAAATAAATTATTCAAAGCTTGAGTTAAAAAAAAGAAGAAAAAAAAGCATGAAAATAAAAACGAATTATTTCACATGAACTCAGGATTTACAATACTTGTAAATTGGCCTAAATACCCGATGCCCGTAATATTATTAAAATAAATAAAGTAACACTATAAGTATTTTATTTATATGGCTTGAGAAACAATAAACATTTTATATTTTTTAAATATAAAATGATCGTGAAATTAATACTAAAGGTATCAATCGATGTCTGATACGGAACCAGTGGTATGGTATACATTTTTGTATAACCTAGGGGTAATGCGGAAACTATACTTTTTAACCCGTGGTTAGCAGGTCTCAATTAGCATTATAAATTGAGATTTTCTAGAATTTCTATGAATAGCTCCATGCTTTATTTTTTTATATTCACACCTGTCAATGAGAGTATGATTAAATTTGCTGGCAAAAATTATAATTTTATGGCATGGATCAAGAATAGTACCCAGCGCCACTTCTTCCTTTCGTGATTATCGTCTATAGTTAGGCTTGGAGATCCCTCATCTAGCTCCTCTTCAGCCTACTGCGAGTGTGGTCAGGCATGTTGATTGTGGCATGTATGAGTGTGTTAGGATGAGTGTAATAATTGATTCAATATCACTTTAGTAGTAATCCAGTTTATCAATGTTAATAAAAATAAACGCTGAAAATTATTACACAATAGTTTATTATTTTCAAATAATTATATTTCAAAAACATCAAATGTGTCCATACATACGACTTTCCTTACGGCTTTGGTTTAGAGTCCAGATATTCGATTACCTTTTAAATGAGCATCTGGAAAATTTTGGAAGATGTAACGGTTTCAAGTTTTCAAATAATTAACAAAACTTTAGATAGCGTATCTACCAAGTTCAACAAAGAAATTAACAGCAGAATAAGGGCGAGTAATGGAGGCTACTACGCAGAACTGAAACTTCTCAAGTCTCAGCCGTTGTCTAAAGCAATGAAATTAAAATTATGGGTCCATGGAGGGGAAACTTAGTTGACTGTCTTCATTTGAGAGTGTTCGGAAGTAACCGTATCAAAGCAAGTATGCTAAGATGGGTAAGATATTCAGGAAGAGGAAATGGTAGAGAACAAAATGTTGAAGGTGCACATCAGCGGGAAATGAAGAAGGGAACGACCAAGAAGCAGGTGGAAGTGGAGTATGGCTCCAAGGAGGGATCAAGTGGAGAGAGATGCGAGGTAGCGGGGTTACGCTGACCTGTAGAGCCGCGCTTAGTCCTATCCTTTTTACACTAACTGGGGTTAGTGTAAAAAGTTCAATACGCTATGTCTCAGCTAATATTTGTCCGATTTCGATGAATTTTTTTTTGTTTCGTAGGGGATTTTATTACTTTTCGCTATGAATGGCTGATATGCGAGTGTATAAAATTTCTAAAAACTCGAAAACGATTTGTCGTACGGAAAAATGTGTCCTATCCAGAGTTAAACCTGGTAGTATTTCCTTTTAGAATGTAAATATCCAACTTCTTAGTATCTGTTATAGTTTTGGGAGTAATCGCTGTAAATGGCCGAGTTACGAGGTTATAAAATTTCTAATCGGACGCCATTTTGAAATGAAAAGGTGGATTGTAATGTTTATTATAAATGTATATAAACAAAGTCCTTTTACTATCGAAAAATGATAAGTTTTTAAATATTCAGCTTCTTCCATTTTCTATAATTTAAAAAAAATGTGTACCATATTCAAATAATTTTTTAATTTCATAATATAAACTAATTTAAGAATGCTTGTCCTGAGAAACTTTTTAAATTAATAATTAGATACACAGTGCTTTTTAAACTTTATGTTTTATTAAATAAAGCTTGTTTCACCCAATTATGGCTAAATATAATTTGGGGGAGGTCGTGTATACCGTCTGAAAATAATGTATTTAGATTAATTAGAATATTTGTGTTTATGTTATTTATATGAACTTATTATTTATATAAAATATACCAAATAAAATTACTGATTCTAAATTTTCATAGATTCTATCAACGTTAGTAAGGGATAACGTAGATTGGATACGGAAAATCTAGCCAACCGGAGCAAAGGTAGGGAGAAAGAAAAATGAAAATAAGGCTGACAGAGGATCCACTTCGGTTGCCACAGCACAGCTGTTTGACCGAACCGTAACTGACGTAAGCACTATTTCATCCACTGCCTGGCAATCATACCTCTCTCATCCTTTTTCTCTGGAAATAATGTATTCTATCAGAGTAAGTGCCTCTTTGCAAAAAGTTATATAAAATTTCTCTGCATATTAACTGATGAATTTCAAACAGGACGGTTCGTTAATGGAAAAATTAATGGAAGAGTCAATCCATATCAAATCAACCCACGAGGTTTGCTGAAAAAAATTAATAATTCTTTTACGCACGTTTTTACATAGAAAGTTGAAAATGGATATTCACTAATTTTTTAGAAGTCGTTTTATATTTATCACCCATTTCAATTCAAATGGAGAGTCAGCCCATTTTGCATTTTACCTAGGTTTGCGTTAAACTCTGTAACTCCTTGATTTTTGAAGATATTTGGTTCAAACAAAAAACACATTAAAGAGCATAAAACGCACAATATTTTCAAAATCAAAAATCTTCTCTTTTAAAATTAAAAGCGTTAAAGATTAAACTAAGACTCACCTTTAATATTTTTCAGGACAATGCTTATAGCATATTTCTTCTCTAAAATGTTTCAGGCATGAGAGTTACATCATTTATTTTTAATGGGTCTTCAAATATTGCGGTTTTTTCCAAATTCGGACATATTCAATCTGAAATATCAGGAGGGACACGATTTGAAAATACAAAAATTTCATAAAACATTTGTTTATTCTGTTTTGATGAGTAATTAAAATTTCATCACTGAGACCTTATTAGTTTTTTATAAATATAGCTAAAATTTTACGGAGCGCTTTTGAGTTTAGATAAAAATGAGGAAGACATGATTTACTGCAAGATCTTAAGTATGTGTTATAGGTGACACCATTGCTACTGTACGTACTTTTCAAAAATACTTCGCCGTAGAAGTGAAAAAAATATCACCATAAATAAAATTAAAAAAATCTATTTTAATATCTATCTATCAACTTTAATTTATTGAGCCACCAGTCAATATAGAAACAATATTTCAGATGGAGCGCAAATTAAAATCAAATCTTTTTAGAAAACATTCCTTTATCGTGTTATAATTAGTAGTTAAAATTGCATTGCTGAAGCTTAATTTTTTTCTCAGTTACAATTTTTTAAATATAACTAAAATTTTAAGAAGTGGAGATATTTAAAAAAAATAGCTAAAAAACTAAAAAGGTCTCAGTGATGAAATTTTAACCACTTATTACAACATGATAAAAAAATGTTTTCTGAATTTTTTTTATTTTTAAAGAGTGCCCATCCTAAGATAATTCAGATTGAAAATAACTGATTTTAGAAAAATCCCAATATTCGAAGATGCCTAAACGCAAAGTAAAGTAACTCTCAGACCTGAAACTTTTGAGGTAAGTACTACACTATAGGTACTGAATCCTGAAAAAATAAAATTGAAGGTGTGTCTAAGTTTTATCATTTTAAGATTTCTAATTTTTAAACAGAAGACTTTTATTTTGAAAACGTTAAAATTTACTTATTTACAATTATGTTGAGGCATGAATACTGGACAGAAAATTTTGTGAATTTTATGCTCTATCATATTTTTTTCATTTGAACAAAATATCTTCATAAACCAAGGAGCTATAGAGTTTAAGGCAAACCTCTGTAATATGCGAAATGGGCTGGCACACGAATACAAAAAGGGCTATAAAAAAAAAAATGGACTTTTAGAAAATTAATGAATATCTTTTTTCAACTTTCTGAATATATTATAAACATATGTGAAAAAATAAAAAAATAATAAATTTTGTAAACAGGTTTTTCAAATTAAATTGGTTGATTTAAAATTGATTGATCGGAATCATTAAACAGCTGAGAAAAAAAAAATATATTAGCAATACAATTATTTGACGTAACTTGTATACAAACCAGTCATTAAGGAATAAATAACAGCTTTGAATCAGCACTTACCTGAAACAGAAAAAAAAGTAGAATTTAGATATCTATGAATAAATAAAACAAATTCAAAAAGAAATATTATCGCAGAAAAAAAAAATCGGACAGAGGGCGTCAGAATTTTAAAGGCGTAGAATTTCTTAGAGTGCAAGTTATGAGAATTGCAAAGAAGAATTCATAATTATAATTAATATGTACTGATATTGGACAATATTATCGTTATATAATTTAAACAGACCAGGTGCGAACAAAAGATAATAAGGGACGAGCAGGTAGAAAGAAGGGTAACTGACAGGCGATGACAGATGTCACCACATAAGTTAATTTAAAAACCCTACTGAGAAGTTAACACTGTAACAAAGCCAAAAGCTGGGATACCTAATCAATTTTAAGAACTGTTCCTCTTAGTCTTCGGCTGATCTCGAGGAAAAAGTGGAGACCGCCTGGTAAAGGAATGATTAAATTATCCTAGTTGGATAATGGTTCGCAGATATCGGCTATCAGGACAAGGGGTGGAGCCATCCGATGAAATCCCAGAATTTCCTCCCTCTATAAAACTAGTCGGCCAATGAACAACGTTTTCGAACCCCTCTTAGGCAGAACAAGAGAGAAAGGGGAAGAGAAGCAAGGAGGTGAAAAGGAGGACTGCTAGACTGATCTCGGCTGATGCAAGACTTCCTCTCTGAACTGTGACCTCGCCTGATGCAAGCCTTCAACCATCGCCTTCAAGCCTTCGCCTGAGGAACCATCAACGCCAATTAGTACAGATAAGAGATTTATGTTAAAACAATTAATGGCTAAGACTAGGCTGAATCATTCCATGGTTAACTTTTTATTGTAATAGTATGTTATTTTAATTTTGAGGAATAAAGATGAATGTTCGCAAGGAGGTTGTTCTTTAGTAACCATGTCCATATTTAATTTGAATATATTTCATTAAGATAGCAGTAACTTTGATTAACATTAGTATTAAAACTAAAAGTAGGAACATTATCTTGGTTAATTATTAAATTAAATTATTAAATTATTAGTTAATAATGGTAATCACAAACCAGGCCCTTGGAAAGGTATCCAATTTAGAGGACAAGGTAAGAAATTCAAAAGGATTTCACAAGCTTACTTAATTTTGGGATAATCATCCTCAATGATTGCCCAATGGCATCCCTATATATATAGACTAATGTATTAGCACCTAAATAGATATCAAGCTCAACTTAACCTAGATAAAACATAGCATAAAATAGCAATCTCGCGAATGGAGATATGTTGCTAATTATATTGTTCTGAGCGGTGAATCAGCACTCATTATCAATAAACAAAATCAACACCAGAATATGAAACCCCCGCACACAGCGGACATTCTAATACTAATTAATAACCTTAAAATAACCTCAGGTAATGAATATAATGAAAAGTATATAGACCCTGTATATATCTTACAAAAGTACTGTATATATAGTGTAATTATTGAGAAAATCTCGAAGGAAGAATAAACAAAAAAACAGCACTCAAAATCAGCTAACTTTACATTACAATCTCTAATGGCATATTTTCTCCGTTAAATGATACTAATTCTTATTTTCTAAAGAAGCAAAGCTATGAGCAGTTAAAAATGACATCAAAAGCGTCATTCTGTCTTTAACATACGAGATGAAGGAATGTAATTCTACCTTAAAACATTCCAGTATTTTTTTTATTTCGTCAATAATAAATAGTAGTAGACGAAATTTACGAAACGGCGAGAAAAGAAGTCTTTCAACCGCTCTGTTTTTTTTTTTCTAAGAAACCCACTTTTTACTTTCCTTACCATCTAGGTAAAGGAAGAGATTGTAATCGGTCAAATTTTCGATGTACAGTTTTATGCGTTTCAGAGACCCCCCCCCTGTGACTAAAAAACGCATATCATTCTATTAGTCAACACATGTCTGTTTGTATGTGCCGCGATTATCTCCTAAAGGAATGACCATTTTTTTTTTTAATTTTGTAGGGTATTAAACCCTCCCTCTCCTCCCCGATGGAACTGTACCAAATTAGGTAGCCTGTGCGCAAGAGCGGTTAACCTATTGGCGAAAACCTGTTTTTTAGTATAGACTGTATGCCAAAACGGCACTTGATTTTGATGAAACAACCATAAAATTATCACTAAAATTACATTAAATTTTCGTAAATCGTAAATCCTCGAGAAAAAAATAGAAAACTAGTTAGAAATTAAATAGAATTTTATTTGCGCACAACTCAAAAAGTTTAAATTTTCCGATCGATAATATATATATTGAAATTTGCTAAGAATATTCTAGTTAAAGCTGTTTTATCGGGCCCGTTTGAAAGGCAATTAAATTTCATACAAAACAAAAAGAAACACATCGAAATAGGACCATTCTTAGCTGTAGCGTGTTGAACATCGTTACCAAGTTTTAAGGTATTCTGCGCATGTGAAACCTATTTGATTTTTTTTTTTTTAGTTTTTCAAATTACATGTAAAATATTGATTTTCCAAAACATTCCAGATACTGATTTAAAGATAACTAAATGATCTACAAAGCTGAAGAAAAAAAAGCGACATCATACCAATATTCAGCGGACAATTTTTGTATTAGACCTTGCACTCAAAGCTTCACACCTGATATTTTTTTAAGCTGTTTTTAATGAATAATTAGGAGATACATATCTGATTGAAAACCTTAAGTGTATATATATATATATATATATATATATATATATATATATTATTGAGTCTTCCTATATATCCTGAATCTTAATTAGTTCAGCCATGAACAATGATTTTCCAAAAATCGACAGTGAATGCATCATAATTGAGCAAGTACAGAATTTATCAAGAGTTTAAGATTTACCTGAAAAATCCTCTGTGCAATCCATCACATTTGGTGAGCCATGTTGCTCAAATGTGAATTTTCTTATTGAATCAAATATGTTGTTAAAATATTAAATGGCTAGTAGTAATGTAATTTGGTAGAGAGATCGGAAGCAGTATCATTTATGCTTTATAGAACTTCCATCTAAATAGTTGTTTGGATTCCTATCAAATGGAATTCCGTTGGAACTCAAACCTCGGCTTATTATGGCCCTTGGTCACATGTGTGCTTTGGAGGTGACCATTAGACGATCTGGTAATTATTGGGATCACACGCTGCTTTATCAGAAGGTGGCGTGCACCCTCACGTCACCAGTTATAGAAAAAAAATAATATTGGAGAGGATATTGTACAAACACTGAAGAAATACGATAGCAGATTAATTACAGTACTTCGGAATACTACCCTTTTGGTGTATACAATAGTTAACCCTTTTTTTTAATTGTTTGGGGGTCCCTTCATTTATTCACTTGAGGATTTAGATGATCACTGATAAATTAATAATAATAAGGAGTTTTGTTTTTAGGTAACTTCAGTTTTGTGGTAATACACCATTATGAATTATAGCCTGAGTAGAAAATAATAGAAAAATCATCCAGTTGCAAGACCGATAAAAATTTATTAAAAATTTTAATTCAATTGTAGGATAAAAAAAAATTACCAACTACCAATTTATTTATTTATTTATTAAAGCCCTACTCAATTAATTAATTAATAATGAATTTAATCAATTAAATTCCTAGCTTCGTAATTTTTCTTATTCGTAGTAAGTGTGATTGATAATCTAGAAAAGTACAGAATATCGTGATTAACGCGATGGGGAACATAAAATTTTATTAATTTTAACTTTATTATTGTTAATAATAATAAAGATGTGTTCATTTCTGTGTTTACTGTACATAACTTTTCATTCGTTTCTTCGATGTAAACATTATTAACCTCAAAACCATGTAACCTCAATGTCAACAATGTGAGCCACGCCACCTTTTGTTTTCAGCAGCGTGTGATCCCAATAATTACCGACGATCTTTTCTCCATTTTATAATGGATAGTAAATATATAAATATATAAATATATATATATATATATATATATATATATATATATATATATATATATATATATATATATATATATATATATATATATATATATATATATTATTGTGAGAAAGAGAGAGAGAGAGAAAGAGAGAGGGAGAATAAATGTGTTGTTTTTAAAAATATTTAACAGCATGTATCAAGCTTCGAATCAATGACAAGATGAATACACACAACCTACATTTAATAGAAATGATTTAGGATGGTAGCAGTAGTAAAGGCGAAAGCGCTCGGTGTTGATGAAGACTTAGAATCAAGTTGAGCTCCATCAGGTCTAAAAATGGTCCTCTGATTGTAAATAAACAATGACACATTACCAACTGATTGTTTTCTAATTAAAATAAACAAATAATAATCATAAATAACATAATAATAATAAAAGAAAAAAAAATTCTTGTCAAGCAATACAAACGAGTACTAAGAAAAAAACAAACAAAGAGAGTGAGAAAAGAAAATTAAATTGACCTGTTAACAAAAACGTAATCGTTAATATAATTATTTCCATCTCGTAGTGAAAAAAATATACATACATAAATTTACATTATAATAAGACAGAAAAAAATAAAATAAAATAAGCTTATAGAAAAAATAAATAAAGAAAGAGAGTCAATATCTAAAAAACATTAATAAAAAAATAACAACATAAAGAGCATATTCAAATTTCTTAACAATCAAGTTTTAAATTTCTTAGTAGAGAAATAATTCATTAATGAAAATAAAATAATCCTCAAGAATTGAAAGGGACTGATTGAAAACCATTTCAGCTCGGGTACTATCACCAGGTCATAACATACTACATTATATTCATCTCCTGTGATTTAATGCCAAATACCGATTTGTGGCATGTCATAGTAAGGACCAACATATAATAAACATCATCAAAACTCGAGTATCCATGTATGTGTGCGCCTTTTAATAGCAGGGATAAGGACATATTTTATTTTGGTCCCCTCAAACTCCGATATTCCTAGATACAAATCGGCTGACCTAGCTTCAGATTCAGCATGAAAGCCAGAATACAGCCAACCTCGTTCAATAAAATTCCTGTGGAAATGTTTCCGAAATAGAGACTGCAAATAGTTCAATTGACTACCTCTATTGCCAAGTGGTCATTTAAAATTTGTTACGAAACCGTAATAAATACAAATGGTACTAATTTAAAGCGATAAATAAATTATAAAAGAATTTTTCATCCATGCTAACTTCTTGTATTTAAATAGTTTAAGAACAGTACGGATGATTGAATCGAGTAAAATAAATAAAAAATAACTCACAGATAACTTAAACAATTAAACAATTTAGAATTATTATATGAGTGTGATCTCACTCAAATTTGCATTAATTAATGTAACCATAAATTAATAGTTGTTCTGTTAATTAGTTTAATTTTATATAATTTTTTAGAGAACAAAAATAAGTCTTTGAATAATTAATTTTTACTTTAAGTTATTTACACCATTTTTAGACTCAATGTTTCCATCGTTAATTTCTAAATCAATTTGGCGTCCAGATTTTACCTTTCTGAGATGTCATCACTTACTTTTATTTATATTATTAAAACCGTCTTAATTAACGTCACTTATAAGATTACCGCTTGCTATCACTTTTAGTATATTTATGAGATAATTATTTTGTATAAATTAGTCCATAGACGGATTGTAATAATTACTTTTAGAAAGCCATTTCATTTAATTTCGCTCTGGATTTAATGTCTGACCAAGTATATTACTGGGGAGACGGAATTCTTTAATTTAATTTAATAATGAAATACGTCGTTAAAAAGTAATTAGTAGATAAACAATTGAGATTCCAAAATACAATGCCTTAGATCTCTTAGTGTTTTGGAAACTCCCAATTGCTTATGGTAATTAATTTATGTCTCTTTTGAGTTTTTACTCTTATGTATTTATGTAATTAATAGAGGAAAAGTTTTAACGTTGACCCGTAAAATATCCCTGAATTATGTTGATTATTTCTCAGTATCGGTATCGAACTTCTGGGTACATTAATTTATATTATAATTAAAATGTACCTACATCATTGTTTTTTTCGGGAATATTTCTTTCACGAGATGAGATTATTGAAAATTTCAAGAATCTGAATCCAGGGTATATTTATACTACACAATCATACGTTTTTATTTGCTAAGAGGGATGGGAAAGTGTCCTGAAAACTATCAAAATTGCAGCTCTTATAATGGTGTAAAGCTTAAATCACGCGTTTCTGTTCAAATTAGTTCTTGGCTAACCTTATCATAGGGGACAAAAAATGTTAATATTGTATCAATTTTGATTTATTTTAAAAAACACATACAAATCTGTCTGATTATTTTTTAATTTAGCACTAAATTTTTTTTTATTTTACGGCTGTATTGTCCGAATGCATGGGATGCTCAAGGCTTGCTATTTTAAATCATGCATTTAGACCTGGTAAGGTTTGAGATCGAGAAATGAACGATTTTTTTTTTTTTTTTTTGGGAACCTATTCAATACGCATTAATAGCGAAAGAAACTTTTGTCCTTTAGGCTCTATTGACATTCGTAATCCGTATTGCGGACCGCGGATTGTAAACTTTTGGAACTTTTCCAGTTTTCAAATAAGACTTGTCAATTGAAAGGGACTTATTGAAAACCATTTCAACCCGAATACGATATCCTCAGCGGAATTGCTGCTTAGAAAGCTTTGTTGACCCTCGGGTAATATTTCATTACCTCTCTTTTATAACATCCCACTAAAGTTTATTATTTTGTGACTTGTTTGCATATTATGCACTAGGTATCATAAATATTATGTTAAAATTTCGAACGGACAAAATCAAAGTTACTCAACTGAAATTGGCTTAGATAGAGAAATAACGACGCTATATGAATAGGATGAAAATATTTTGTAAATTATTAATTTGAGTACCGCGAAAAGCTACTGAAACTCAAACGTACTTACGTATTTAATGTATATAAAAAATACATACCTAACAGTTTTGTCATATCTTATTTTGATAAACAAAAGTCATGAGTGGAATATATAACTACGCCTAACGGATGGTTTGTTGATAATATGGTTTAAGGGTTTATGATATTATCAATACTCTCGGTATTACCTTCATCGTTATTGTTTGGGACTATAATTGTTTCAGTGTCTTACTAAAAATCTCATGTTTCAATCGGCAACAAAGTTCTCATAGACCATTTACCTCCCTCCCCCCCCTTCTACCTGGCCATTTCTGGCATACGGGGTTTCAGCAGCATTGGGGTGTTACGCATAGGATGTACGCCACTACCGCTAATAAAATTCAGCTTTATTTATTTATTTTTTAAACTATATATTTATTATTATCATACATAATTTTATGGTATCTTTAATTATGGGAACAATATTTGGGTTCTATGATGAAGCCCGGTGTGGAGCTGCACACCGTTTACTGATGGGGCTACACCTTTGTGTCCTTCCTTCCTGATTCGTATAGTGAGGGCTGGCTTTGACTTGCCACCCAGAGCTACCTCTGTGGGACCCACGGCCTCTCTCCACCTTCCAAAATATTCGCTGAAGAAGCGGTAATTCTCCTCTTCTACCAACCTCAGGAAATCGTCCCAGTCAATTCATGGCGGATATCCGGATATTACTGCGTGCTCGGCTGTGTCAGGCACAGCGTAGGTGGGGCACCTGCCATTCTCGGCAGCTTCTCCCGGAAGCCCCCATGGCCTGTCAGAAGCTGTGAGGATCAGTAATCGGGATGGACCCGCTTCGCCGCTAGTCTGGAGTAGACGGTAGGAAACCAATTCTTTGTTTGAAAAGGGTTACACTCTTTTCACAAGTAACCCACTGTCTGTTTCGCTCATCCACTGAGTTATCCCTCAACACCTCAAAGTCCCTCCGGAAGTGCATCAAGCCCTTGCCTCTTATCATCGGCGTCCTCTTGCAAGATGAGATCCAAGGGCAACCCTCCGGCCAATACCTGCACTGCCTGGTGCGAAACGGTTCTGAATGTCTTGGTGGCACTCAGCAGTGTCAGTCTCTGGATGGTCGCCAGCTTCTTCTTCTGAACTTGTGTGAGATAACGACTCCAGGCTCAGGATGCCCAGCACGACTCCCTTATAGATGGTTCTAATGATCGGGTACCTCAGGCCCCAGAATGCACCCCCTATTCTCGACAGTCCATTCAGAGAGCAGATCACCCTATCTCGGATGTATCCGAGGTATGGTGTGACGTCGAGTCTCTTCTTGAATTTCACACCAAGATATGTCACCTCGTCAGCTCGTCGGACCCGTTCTCCTCCTATGTTCAGTCTGATAGTGTGAGCCCTATCTAACGAGCCTCTCAGCAACATTGCCTGGGTCTTGGCAGCGGTCATGGATAGGTTTCGCCTCTCACACCATTCCGCTACCTTACTGGCACATCTCTCCGTATCTCCGATCAGCCTGGCTCTGCTGCACGGGAATTATAACTGCTAGGTCGTCTACATAAGCCGTCCCCAGAAATCACTCCTCGTCCAGTTCTCCCAACAACTGATCAAATACTAGTTTCCACATGGCTGGCCTGAGGAAGGAGCCCTGTGGACAGCCTCTCTCAATCCTTCTCTCAACCCAGTAGAATCAACCACGCACCTTGACCCTCTCATCACTGAGACAGCTACTAACTAGATAAAGTAAAGGTTGCTTGGGACATCAAACTCCTGCAGCCTCTGGAATATGAAAGGCCACCATACACTATCGAAGGCAGAAGATAAGTCCAATAATATAATCAACACGTACTTCTCCTCCCTCTCCTTAGCGTCCTCCGCACTCGTATCACCACGCCGGCTATCCCCTTTCCTCTTGTCGATCCAAATTGTCTGCATTTGAATGTGATCAAAGCAGAATCACCGATAAGTAACACTTATTTTCAATGCGTGCCGACATTTCGGTCTAAGTTGTAGGCCTTCGGCAGGGTTAATCAAGCCAAGATAACAACCATAAATTATGTACAGGCAGATCTATAAAGGTGTGAAAATACATAAGTATATCCATTATATACTTATATATTTTCACACTTTTATAGATCTGTCTGTACATAATTATTGATTATGTATATTATATCTTGGCTTACTTAGCTCTGATATATAGATACAGATATTATATATGTTTGGTACAGAAAATACAAGTATGTTATTATAATTCATGAGCATATGTATATATTATATAGTAATAATATCTCTTATTTCCATCCATGTATTTTATCTGTATCTTTACATATATATATATATATATATATATATATATATATATATATATATATATATATATATATATATATATATATATACATACATATATGTATATCCATATTTTCAAACTTATATTCTTGAATTTATTTATACTTCATGGTTATTATTTTATTTTGCTTAGTAGGTCGGTTTCAACTGAAAATAAGTGTTACATATATATCCAGCGTGTTTTCTTCATTTACCGCCTCCCATTCGCTCCCTCTCCCTCCCACAAGAATTTTATCAACGGCCATTAATTTCTACACGATTGTATTAATTTGTATTATTTTTTTTTTTACTTATTTCGATATATTTATTTATTCATTATGAGTGTGTGTATATGCACAGTATAAATAAGAACATTCAGCATTATTAGGAACCGAATACCAGGGGGAATATTGCAATATACAGAAAAATTCACATTTATTTCTTAGTCCGCGATTGGCAATCTTTTCTTTTATTTTTCAATGTTAAATTAAATCCAAATATTGCATTTTCTAAAGATGTTTAGTCTATCCTTGATTAAAAATTAATGAAGTCGGGCCTTCCTTAATGAACACTTAAGAATGTTGAAGTAACCAAAATAAAGTGTTGAAAAATGGAAGTTAGGTGGAAAGTAAATATGGAGTTAGAAGGAAGGAGTGGGTATAAGAAATTTATTGAGGAGATTGTAGGTCCACATGGACAAGAGTAGGGTTCGCCGTGACTTATATCTTTATTGGGTTAGAGGAGCTAACTAAGACCTCCCTTTTCCAGATTCACCGCAATATATCTCACTTCCATCTTCTTTTCCAGGAGCTGTAATCAATACCACTAATTTTTAAATTAAAAAAATATATGCTATTAAAGAATAATATACATATTAAAATAAGTATTATGAATGAATTTTTTTTACGTAAATATAGAATATGATAAATTACTAATAATTACTGTTAACTGACTTAATAATTTTCATAGTTTAGAATGTATAGCAATAAAATGTTTAGCCAAGAAAAAAAATCTACACTCATAAATTCCGCTAAACAGCTTCTTCGATGATCATTCATATGAGAATTCTCATACAAATTTTAAATTTTGGGTCCGATGAAAATTTCTGCCAAATGTGGCGCTATATTGTAAAACCTTAAGTCGCAGCTTTCATTTTGAGCATATCTGTTAGTTGCATGCAATAAATCACACTGGAAGTATCTATCTTCGAAGCAATTTAAGGCAGAATTATCCAAAACTTCACCAAGCCACAAAATTACCTTTTCAAAGTTTTATCGCTCCTAATAGCAGTACACTATTTAAAAAATAATATCAGTACAATGTTACCAAATAATAAAATAATATTCTTGAATTTTGCTTGTGAGCCTCAAAATACCTTTCCCAACGTTTGGCCGTCATTAAATTCTCTTCTGCTTTAAGTACATTTTCCTGGCATTAGTTGGCATCTAGAAGATAGTTTCAGGTAATATATGATATTTAGATAGTTTTATCACGAAGCAAATTCAAGTATTATCTGCATTTTAGCGAATCTAGGGAAAAAAAAGTTAAGAAAATGCGTTGTGTACATTTTTGTCATTACCCTCCCTCCTTTCATATACATTACTTTTAAATTTAAATTATTTAATTTATACATAAGTGAAGTGAAACAACTTTTGTAGCAATATTTGTACACAAACGTAAGCTTAATTCAGACAAAAAAATAGTAATATGCCGTCATTACACTCCCCTAATGATGCAGTCAGCAATCAAAATTTTCGGGCAATACAATTTTTCCCATAAAAATTAAAATAATTAAAAAAAAAAATTAAAGTTTTTTTTACGCCTGCTCCAAATATTATCAGGACTGTCCTTGCTAAAGTATTGCCTAAAGTATTGAATTTAGATTCATAGCTAAAAATCACATGATTTTGTTAAATGCAGCTTTTGCTTTTCTTATAAGCATATTATTTGGAATATTAAGAATATACTATAACCTTTTTTCAACGTTCGTTTGTGGGTTTTTAATTGCAAGTTCGCAACCCTAAAATTTGTACTATGATTGAACATTATAATTGAACAGTTACACTCCCCTCCTCAAAAAAATACTGGCCGATAATACCGAAGCCACCGAAATTCGCCCACTCTCGTGCACTATCGCAAAGTTTCAATTATTCCACCCAAAATGACTTGATGGAAAATGGGTGATGGAAAATTTCTAGAAACTTATTCGGCTATGCATAGTCAATAACAGCCGAGATTTCGATGATGTGATTTTGAAATAAAATAAAACTATTTTCAATGTACTTTTTGAAAATTAAACCATTTTTTTTTCTAGACACGTTTCTGGATTTTTCCAAACAATAACCTAGTTATATATATATATATATATATATATATATATATATATATATATATATATATATATATATATATATATATAATGTCAAATTCTCGTTCCCCCACTTTAACTCAATGGTAATACTCTGGGAGGGAAGCTTATACAGCGATATGTGTAGTGCTGGTTCATCCCCAAGTATGTCACTTCTTTGCTTTGCCTCTCCTAATGTCTTGAATTCCATCTACCGCACATTGAACCAATCTGCTCTAAGACATGGGAATTTTCTCTGGTGATAATTGGTACACGTCCTCACCGTGTTATGAGAATATTGAGACTGAAGGGATCAGTCCTAGAACAGGTGCAGGATTTTAAATATCTAGGTGCCTGGATCAACGAAAGCAGTTATATCGATGCAGAGGTGTCGCAAAGGCTGGGAGCAGCTGGTAGATTGTTCAACGCAGCCTGGAAAGGTTTCCTTAACAAAAGAGAGGTGACGAAGATATCCGTATACAAGTCTACATTCCTGTCCATCTTATCTTACTCCTCCGAATCATCGACCCTTACCTCAAAACACAAAGGGCAGATCCAGACAATGGAAATGAGATACCTAAGAAAGTTTGAAGGAAGGACCAGAAGAGATAGGATCCGCAAAACTCTAATAAGATCGAGCCTTGAGGTACAGCCGGTAGAAACCACTCTTGAAGAAAATAAACTAAGATGGTTTGGGCACCTCCTGAGAATGAGTACGGAGAGAATGGCCAGGATAGCGTATGAGACGAGAGTAGACGGAAGAAGACCAAGAGGAAGACCAAGGATCAGCTGGGAAGAAGGCGTGCGGGAGGCGTTCAGGAAGCGAGGGCTGGACTGGAGCAGGAGGAGAGAATTGGTTCAAGAAAGGGACACTTGGGTCAAGCTCTATAGAGGACATCCCCACACTGCGCAGCAGTAGAGAGGGGAAAGAATATGATGATGATAATTGGTACAGAATATTAATTGAGCATAATTAATAATGATGAGCCATTGAGAATTTTGGAGCTTATACTTCCAATTTATTTGGATCGGTAGTCAAACGAGAAACGATAAAGCAAGCGTAGGCATCGAAAATCTAACAGATAGTACAAGTTATCAATGCCTAGTAATATAATTTCATTAAAAATAAAAAAATAACTTTAATTAATTAATCCACTTTGATTGAAGTTCAAAACATACAATCCAGTAATTTCACTTATCACGAATAGATATATTATATCAAAGTCTGCTGATATTTTGGAGCAAATTACATTGTTATATTTGAGTAAAACATATTGACACCACCTACTTGATGAACTGACGCTATGCAGTTTAATAGTTCATGTCTGCAATTTATTTGAAAACTAGATTAATATAGACTAAGACGAATTATAGACTAAGTCTCTGGGGTAAATCATACTTTTTTTGCGAAGTTTCTGAGATTTTGAACTGTTGTATAAACATTTTCATGATGATCTATAGTTATTAAATCTGATGATTTGGTTTTGTGAACGCCACCCTTCTACATAAGCATTTAATTAAGACCAATAATCTTCAATAAGTAAGTACCTTTTCAACTGAACCAAAGGCCCTTTCCCATCAGGAGTGGAATACAATATTTAATTGAGAGTCAATCAAGAAATTGGCTTACGCTCCCATTATGTGATCAATAACTATTTTCATTAGTTAATTGGTATAATTAGTAGATATATAATTAAATGATAGTTTATATAAGTTTAAAATAATATGCATCCAATCTACACTTGACAGTTCTGAGAATGATCCTCCACATCTCTTGTCCCAAATAACGCATTATGCATTTAAATAATGATGAATCGTATGAAAAAACGCGCATTCTTTTATTTAAGATGCTAAATTGACGATTTATTATTTGAACCGAAATGAAATGGAATATCCTGGTAGTGATTAAAAATAAACCCACTAATAGCATCATGAAAATATTTAGTTAAAGGAGGAAATCGATAGATAAAAAAAAAAATCGATTGATCTGAATTGAAAAACGTAAATTTAAAAAAAAAGTAAATGAGCTCTAATTGGTTTAGGAAACATCTTCAGAAGGGCGCCTACTTAGAGTAGAAAAAAAAGAACTTATGAAATGAGAGATCAAGGGTAGGTATAATTACTGTGCTGTGGCTCAATAGGACTCCGTTTTCCATAGGAATCTCTTTTAGATTGAAATACTTTCAACCATAGACGTACACATACATGAGTAGAAAATAATAAGTAGAAACTTATCAATTTTTACTGATTATTTTTCCAGAAAACTTCGAAATATAGTCACTACTCCTATGGCATCCTTTTGGAATTATAATAAAATTATATAATTTTTGTTGTTGTATATTTATACTTATTTATCTACATTTTTGTCAGCAGATCCTATTAAAATATCTTAACCGAGAAACCAGTCGAAAATTAAAATAAATTGTTTTTTTATCGAATTACAATTCGTTTAATTTTCCAGAATTGATTTTCCTAACTAGTGTTTAAATAGATTTCCAAATGGCTAAGAAGTTTGTTTAATAACCAAATCATTACTTTCAAATAAAATTAGGATAACTGTTAGAATTAAATATTCCTGCAATATGAAATATGAAATACGTATTATTAAACATTTGCCAGTTTCAACACTTTTCAGTAAAAAAAAAGAAAAAAAAAAAGATCAATGGCGTGAAATTTCATTGGCTATGAGAAGACATTCTAGTGTGAGTTCTACAACTATATAGGTAACAAAAATTTTGCATAGCAGGGATTATTGAAGAGCAAGATTCCATTAAGCTTGGTCCATAACATAACATAACTAAGTTATCCAGAGGTATATCCTTTTCAAAAATAGATAAGTTGATCATCAGGAAAAAATATCGATTACGTAACTAGAAAAGTTCAAAATTCAAAAATCTGGTTTTCTTGATAAGCAGGAATATAGTTCTATGGTTGTAGAATTCAATCCGAAATATAAACAGCTGATGTGGGCACAGCATGATTTCTTTGTACGCCTATTAAACTATAAATCGGTGGCTCAAAAAGTGAAACTGAATTTGGTCGGTTGTTTCCAAAAAATAACGGTATCTCAAAAACGACACTCTGCTTCGCGATATCCATCTATTGACATACACTCGGGCAAACACAAACACTCACGCACAAACGCCCGCGCATACATAATTATAAAAATGTTAAAAACGGTTAGTACGGACATTGAAACCAGATAATCCGTGAAAATCTCGATTTGTGATTTTTAGCACAATTCACATTCCTTCCTTTGAAGAAGGCAGGAGGTAAAAAAAAAAACAGTTTCAGCTAACTACGATACGCGATTACAATCTACTGCGTACTTTATTAAAATAATGTATTCATGATATTACAAACGTGATTATTTCATAATTCAAATCTTCCTTTCACCGTTGAATAAATCATTCCGCTGAGCACGGCAATGTAGTTGGACAGCAGAATAGAACTTTTAAACCGTTTAGTCTAGATATAGATGAACCAGATTAATTTTAGTATCTTTCTACTTATATATGTCTACTTTTCGGATCGGTTTCACTTTATAATAATAATGAACTTCTTACAACTTAAATATTACCTTCAAAAGAAGATATTCGACCCGATCCATGAATCAACTTCTTTTCAGAGTTTTCTTGAATTATTTTTTTTTTTTATAAATTGGAATAGCCACGTTTTTTTTATTTCTGCGGAGTTTATCTTAAGTTCATTTATAACATGTGAATGGTAAATGCGTGTAATCCTACATGTAAGTAATGAAGAATCATGATGATCGTTTAATTAATCTTCGGCAACATATTTTTCTATCAGGGTCTAAGGAGTCCAGAGAACTCCATAACCAAAAAATTGGTAAAAGCAATTTTTTTTTTATGTTATTACTTAACATGTAATTTTCTGTTGGTTTAGCTTCTTTAATTCAAATTTTTTTCAAAATTAATTTATATAAATTTATATTTATATCATAATTTATTTTAATTTTTTTTTTCCATTCATTACTTTACTTTTTTCAAAGTTTCAAATGATATTAGCTTCATTTACAAACAAATAAAATTCGTACGTTTACTAAATAACAGAGATGGTTAAACATCATTCGGCTGATCTAGTATTACATCTGTAGTATAAATTGAAGAAATGAATGATCTAATATTGGACATCGCTGATCAGTAATCAAACCACTAATTACACCTGGAACTTGGCCAATAACTGGTGATTAACATCCACTCCAACCGCAGTATCATTTATGAAATACTAATATATTTATTTTTTAATGATCTTAATGGTTTTTTACCCCTTTTTCTTTTTTTTTTTCTTTTTTCAATTTAATCATAAACGTTATTAATTATTTTTGAGACGATGTAATATTCATTACAAATACGCTTAATTTATTAAAAACATTCTTCAGTTCTAAATGAATAAACACAAGTAATATGGCACAGCATATACTATTGTAATATTTAAACATTATGTTAATCCATAGTAATAAAATTGTACACTGATGGCCGGAGGTGCTGTCAAAAATGAAACACACAGTCTATTAATACCGTTTAATTTGAGCCGACTTTTCGGCCTAAGTTGTCAGACCTCATATTACAATATAATACATTGTACAATGCTACTATTCCATTTTACATACATGAATATCAATATATGAATATCATGATGAATATATGAATATCACATACATGGGAAAATAATTTATTTATTTTGATTTGACTTGATATACGATAATTATTTAGGTTTAAATGAGTAAGGTTGGTTTAATATGGTAGGTTGTAATCTGTTTGGTATTATCGAATCTGATTTATTAAGTGGCAAACTTGAAATTTTTTCCCAAAAGTATAAATTTACGTTCGTACGATCATTCCCCTTCCTGAGTCTTAAATATTATTATAATATGCCGCAATAAATATATAATCAAAAACAATCTTGAAGTTTTTTATGCTGTATTATTCCCGTAGTCTATCTGATGTTCAAATTATTTTAAACATTCTATATACCAGCCAAAGCAAACTCGATTAATCCCGTGTAACGCATTACATTTAAAAAAAAATCGAAAATGATATTTTTAAGTGAGGATTCAGGAATACTGACAGGATATTAAAACATATCATTTAATTAAGTAATTTAAGGTTATAAGAGATTACATTGCTTTACAATTATATCTTTTTCACTTTATTTCAGAATATTGTGAGCCACAAAAATTACCTCGGGTACCAGCATGAAGCTTTTGGGCTGCATGCTAGAGATCTAATAACCCTAGCAGTATCCGATTCATCAACTGTTTGTAAGCTACATTAACCAAATACTATATTTTCGTTAAACAGTAAAATCCCGTTCATTCGGATTAGAAATATCCGGAACGCTTTCATGTTACATTATTTTTCATTT
Organism: Rhaphigaster nebulosa; assembly: GCA_948150685.1. Taxonomy (NCBI): domain Eukaryota; kingdom Metazoa; phylum Arthropoda; class Insecta; order Hemiptera; family Pentatomidae; genus Rhaphigaster; species Rhaphigaster nebulosa. The sequence goes on from OX411310.1 coordinate 96,509,822, forward strand.
TCCCCATAGGTAAATTTCCATTTAATAGATAAAGTTTATTTTCCCTTAAATACTTTTATTGTTTATATATATGTATATATATATATATATATATATATATATATATATATATATATATATACCATTATATATAACTTAAGAGCTTCAACATAAAAAAAAAAGAGGAAATGGGGAGATAAAGTACTCACACGAAGGCTGGTTAAACACTAACTTTATTCTGATTCTAATCCTCTATATATACTATTTACAATGTTTACAATGCTAGTTTAGAATTAGTGGCTATACTAATGTAAGTCCCAACTTAACTCCCCCCTGCCAGTTTACGAATATCCTCGTAAACTCAAAAACAAAACAACAAAAATAAACAATTGTACAACACAAAAATAAACTGGAAACAAAATAAATAACTAAAAATTACAGCTTAGTCTATATACAAAAACTAACTTAATACTACTCAGTCTGCTTCACATAGTACACAAAGTATAAACTAAGGTAATTCATCGACACTCTATATACAAAAACTAAAAAATACACTTTTTCCTCTAGAAAAATGTATAATACACATACACGTATAATACACTTTTATGGTCTGGGTTCCCCTACTGAAACCTTAAGTTGCTCAATATGTACCGTCCTCCGTTTCCTGGGCTCCGCCAGACTCTGAATAGTGACAATATTGTGTTCCCTAATCGTAATCACCTTGAATGGACCCTCATACCTAAGAACTTCCTTGGCGCGATTTGACATAATTTTTCTATAAACAATAGTGCCTATCTTAATATTGCCGATAATATCCCTTACACCTTCGTTCCCCCGCGCTACTCTCTTCCTTTTCTCCGCGACCATTCGCCCATGCGCTTTCCCCCGCATTCTCTCGAGTTCCACTCTATTCGTGGCTAGTTTTTCCGCCATGTCCTCGTCCACAGCCGTATCTCGCTCGTCCCTCCTTCGTGCGCGTAAACCAAAAAGGGTCTCGAAAGGGGAAAACCCAGTAGCCATGTGTACAGAATGGTTATACGCTGCTATGGCTCGGGGCATAGCCTCAACCCCTTCCAACCCCAACGGCCCTGCGTGGAATACCCGGAGATGTTCCCCCAGGGTGTTATGGAGCCGTTCAATCCCCCCCCCTACTTTTCGGATGTCCAGCCGTATTCCAGTGCCATGAAATTCCCAGCCTTTTCGTCTCCTGTCGTAACTGGGCGTTGTCAAATTCCCTACCGCCGTCCGAGGTGATCGTATCTGGCACTCCGTAAAACTGGAACCATATTTGGAGGGCGCTACTAACCGCTGCCGCCGATTTCTCCTTCACCAGGTGGGCCATTGCTGCTTTGCTAAAGGTGTCCACTACTGTCACCCATTTAAATCCTCTCCACGTAAAAGTATCCACTTGAAGGTCCGTTAACGGCACCGTAGGCGTCCTCGTCTCGGTTTGTAATCCTACGGGGAGGGGGGTGCCGGTCATATTTAGCCGTGTGGCAAATGTGGCAGTTACTCATAACCTCTTCTACCGTCTTCCGCATCCCTACCCAATAATATCTTCTTTTCAATGACGCCAACGTCTTGTTGATTCCGCGGTGGTTCGTCTTCCCTTGGTGGTAAGCGATCGTCACGTCTTTTTGCTGTTCGGGATCGCGGATGGTCTCCACAATAGAGCGGCATCGGATAAAGGATCTGTCTATCCCTATTTTTTCATTCTTCCACAAGTTACGGATCTTATCCCACACCGTTGCGTTGCCGACATATAAATAATGGGCCGCGCCTACCTTCGATGCGTCTTTCAACACTCGGCAGATTTGCTCCTCCTTGACTCCCGGTTGAGACCAAATAGTGACGATGGTATGTCTTTCGTATTTGGAAAAATCCATTTCCAAAGTCCCGTAGTCCTTGTCTTCCATATGACCTGCCGAGCCTTGTCGTTAATTATGTCGTCCAGCTCCTCCATCTCTGCTGGTCTCTCGTCCCCTGACTCATCATCCGAGGGGTCCCCATTGCTTTGACGGTCGGTCCCGCGTTCTCCTTCCCCGTCTGGCGTCCATTCCCGCACTAACCTTTGCAAGTCTCCCGATGCTTCCCCAACCTCTGTGTCCACCATATTTACCTGTAGCGCGCGAGATAACCAGTCAGCTACAACATTATCTTTACCTCGTTTATAAACTACTTCCAGATTGTACTGGCTTAGAATCTCCTTCCACCGTGTGACTCTAGCTGAGGTCTCCTTCAGATTGCCCACCCACAACAGAGGACGATGATCGGTATGTACTTTAAACCTTCTCCCGAATATATACGGCCGAAAGTGTTGTACTGCCCATACAATTCCTAGCAATTCTCGTTCCAGTGCGCTATACCGGGCTTCCGCATCCGTAAGCCTCCTGCTAGCATAAGCCACAGGTCTTTCCCCACTCTCACCCTCCTGCGATAGAACCGACCCCAGTGCATATTCGCTGGCATCCGTGGTGATTGAAAATGGTTTGGAAAAGTCTGGGAATGCGAGGACTGGCTCCGTTTGTAACCACAACATGCATTTTCTAATATTCGCCTCAATCTCTGGCGTAATTCTAACCGTTCACCCCTTCCGCAACAGTTCGTTCAAGGGTACCAGATTTTCAGCCATCTCCGGGACAAATCAACGGTAGTAGTTTAAAGTTCCCAACAGTCTCCTGATCCCCTTCACATCGCTAGGCATTGCCATTTTTCCAATTGCCTCTACTTTCTTTCCGTCTGGTCGTACCCCTTCCGCAGAAATCACATGTCCCAGAAAATTAATCTGTTTTTGACCCAATGTCGAATTTTCCTGCGATAGTTTCAGCCCAAACTGTCGTATTCTAGTGAAGACTTGTCGCAGATCCTCTATATGACTCGCCTCTGTCTTACTAAAAACCAGGAAGTCGTCCATGTATACCTGGCACATGTTTTCGTCCAGACCACGCAAAAATTCGTCCATCAGTCTCTGGAATGTTATGGGTGCATTCTTTAAGCCGAACGGCATACGGGTAAATTCATAATACCCCCTTTCGAAAGTGAACGCTGTTTTGGCCTGGTCTCTAGGGTGCATGCGAATTTGATGGTACCCTGATTTCAGATCGAGTATACTAAACACCGATGCTCCACCCAGTCTATCCAAGATGTCCTCCAATCTAGGAATGGGGTACTTTTCGTCGAGCGTGTTCTCGTTTAATTGGCGGAAGTATACCACTACCCTATAACGCTCCTTTGTTTCTCCATCGACGAGTTTCATCTTAACTGCCCATAGTGGACTATTAAAAGGCGAGGTACTATCCACGATGATCCTTTGACGTTTTAGTTCCTCGATTTCCTCGCGAATGTGTCCCCTCAATGCTTGTGAGTATCTCCGTTCCTTCACGTAGGTAACCTTATCCGACTTCAAATTAATTTCGTGTAGAGTTTCCCCCGTCGCACTCAATGGGTCTCCTTCGCGAAAAAAAATGTCGGCGAACTCCTCCCTTATACCTTGTCTCCAATCCGCCCCTTTGTTGATTACCCCGACACACCTAACGCTCCCTTTCACGTCCTGTACCGTTTCATACTTCTTTTTCCCGATCTCAATTGCCCATCGGCCTCCTGAACTCCGAATATTCGCGCCTAGTTTGCTAAATAAATCACACCCTAAAATTCCCCCATACTCGCGCGGCATGATTTCTACAACATGCAACGTCATCACCTCTCCCTTTTTTCCTCACTTGTTTAAGGCTAGATCTACTTCTCCCTCTATCGTACAGGGCCCACTCAAAGTGACTACTTTACATTGGCATGGTCTCACGCCTGGCTTAACCTTTCCTTTAAATAGCACTTCCAACTTATCTCTACTCACTTATGTACAGGAACTTCCTGTATCCACCAAACACTTCCACCCTTTACAAAACTCTATAAAGGCAACCGATCACACTTATTTACCACACTATTTACACAAAAAAGGTTGCCCCTCCGTTCACACGATCCTCATTCTCTCTTTACCTGCTCTATTCGCCGTCCTGCACTCCGCTGCTTGCTCCTTCCTCCAGGGGTTCCTCTGCCGCCGGGTTCGCTGCTCTCCGTCTCGGACCCTGAAGTCTCTGAAGATCTGGCCGATTCCGACGGTATTCTGCTCCTCCGCCACATTCTTTGAGCGTTGACCTCCATCGGTTCTCCTCGGTCGTGCTCCCTGCGCCGTATATATGGGCATTGTCTGGCCATATGTCCCTCGTTGTGGCATTCAAAACACGGCGTACGCGGGCACTGAGCTACCAAGTGCCCTGTCTTAATTGGGGAAAAACCTGGCGGTTGAGCGTGGCCGCGGCTAAATCACCTCCTTACACAACCGTTGGCCTTGAAACAGTACGGTCCTTACCAAGTACTGAGCCCAAGACCCTTCAGGGGTTGTAGTGGTACAGGTTTTTTTTTTTTGTTTTTTATTTACAGTGTTTTGAACATCTTAATAAACAAATTAATAACAGGTAAAATTAACCTATATTGAAATTAATTGAAACTATATATTAATTAATAACAATATTAATTACATTAGGGTATTTTGGAATCACAATAAAATAGAAAATTATTGAAATAAAAAAAAATGACCAAGATTTATCCAGGTTTTATTCACCAAACGGTTTCAATTTCCCTAATAATATTGAAATATTATCTTGTAGACAAATCTGGCTTAAAATAATATTGCTACATGCTTTTCAAATAAAATAAAAGAATTAAAATGAGTTAATATTAACGAGTTTTAATTTTGTAAGAGCAACAACGTAGACAATCATAGTTTGAAGAAAAACGATTGATGGTCACTGGTATGGACCTACCAATCTTTCTCTACCGACTATTTCGGTGGTGGTAGGTAGAGTTTGTAATGTATTTTTCTAGTCTCGCTGCCATCTAGTTTATTCCAATGAAACTATTTACAAAATTCCAATTGGCGTATTGGGCTCTGATACAACATGTGTACCAGGGTTCTATAAAGGATTAAAGAACAGATTAACATGTTTTGTTTAATTTTAAATACATATGAAAGCAAATGTTGTATTTTACCTCCTATTTTATTTTATAAAGCATTTACATAATTACTTCGTTAATAATACCTACTATGTGAACTTCTTAAAAGTAATATGTATTGTTTTTTTGGAAAGCCTAAAAGCTTAATTACACTTGTTGTGAAAGTAGGAACTGAAATTTTTCTAAGGAGATCTTACTCTATTCTGTTTTGTTTTTCATTCCAATTTTAACCAACAATTCAGTCCATTATTGTCTTTTGTGATATTAACTTCTAAGTTTATTTCAGTTTTATCTTTTTTTTTTTGTAATTCAACAAAGTATATTTTGTGAAAGTTTTCCGTGATTCATAAATAGAAAAGTACACATATCTGCAAAGTGAAGCATATCTGCTAAATGAAAGCGAGTTTTGCACATACAAGTTTTTTTGCGCAATATCTTAACCCAAGAAAGCAAACTAGGGTCGTGAGTCAGCCCGGAAATATTTCATGGAAAGCCTAAGTAGAGAGCATGTCGCATCTTGTCTTTTCTTGTTCTCACTAGACCTTCCTCCGTGAGAATTTCCTATTGCTAATATATTCAGAGGTCCCGTGCAAGTAGTTTACCGGTTCGCCCTCCATCTGGCTTACCAGTCATCCCAGTTACCATTATATTTTTTATGTTCCTTATTATTATCGTTATCTGTTTGCGTTTCAAAAGTGTTACGGGTCAATATTGTTATACATATGATCCGGAGTTGGGTGATTTTGTGAAGTGTTTTGGATAAGAGAAGGCTGATATGTTTCATCTGAAATTGAGGTTAATATTGAGCTTCATTCAGGCACAGAGCCAGAGCAAAAGATCCTGCTCAGTGAAGAAGGACATGACAGTGTTACTTCACCTCCGAAGCCTATAAATGGTAAAAATGGACACACATATGTTCATTAGAAGTTCCACAATGGTTGAGAACATCTCAAAGCAATGAAATATTATTATTTTCATAATATAATATTATTACTTTTTACCACTGGTTAAAAATAGAGATCAAAATATCTCGACTGAAATTGAAACTTTTAATTTGATTTTGCCTGACTTAATTAATAACAGTATAGCATACAAACCAAAAAATTGATATCAAAAAATTTAATTAAACGGATGAAAGATACACAAGAAATATCGGTGTTTTAGAAATATACTAGTATTTAGTATTTATTTGATTTACTATCGAGTATAAAAATATTTCTTGTCTATAATATTTCTGTAAAATTCATTTATTTATTACAAATTTTTAATTTGAACAAAAACTTTCCTTTAAATGTGCCTAACGATTAAAAGCGATTATATCCCTTTGTATTATGGTAATAAAATATGTGTCACCTAAAAATAATGTGGTTAATCTATGTTAATCTATATTATCCTAGGGTTAATAAATGTGATTGTTATCAAGAATTTTTATTGACTGTATCATCTTTAATCCGGAATCGTGTTTCATCCGGAATAATGTGGCCAAAATTGGGTTCTACTGTAATATATTATTTTAGGAGTTACTTCTCACAAAATTGTTGGAGTATAACATAGGTTTATTTTTAGCTTTACATTTATTTATTTATTTTTTAAATTACAGGTGATAATTGTATTTTTCTAAAGTATCCTCGAAACAAATCTTGGCTTTTTTTTTTTTTTTTTTTATTACCCAAAAAGTTTCGGACGTCCTAAAGACTTAACTCTACTCAATTTACCCATCGAAAGAAAGCCCTACTCCACCAAATGCAAATCATTTCTTTTTTATTGAGTTAAGTTTTGAGACTGTTTGACGAAAGGAGAGTGACGGAAAGAAATAAGAAGAGGAGGGATGAAGGGAGAGGGGAAGAGGGGGAGAGGGGAGAGTGAGGACAAAAACTCGACCAGATCCCGCTCAGCTGCCTGCTAATGAGCTTCCCGATCCAGCTCAAGGGATTAACAAATTTAACTTTATAATTTATGTAGGTATAATTTGTCTCGGCTCTGGCACAAATCCTTAGATATGGCTCGAGTCAGTCCCTTCTAGAGCCCTTTAAATCAAAACTTCTTCCCTGTCCCGGTGCAACCATTAATTTCGGCAATTTTAAGGCAGAATGAAATTCATTTCCAGTTTCTAGCAACAAAAACTTTTGTCCCCTTCTTAACAAACGATTAGAGCAGGATATACCGTCGGCTGTAAGTCCTCGGTCTCATGCCTCATTTTGCTGATAGTAACACATTTTTTTTTTATTTATATTATATTTTTAAGTATTTAATAGTAGGGTAATGTGGGGCAAGTGCGCATTAAATTTTACAAAGTTTGACTTTACAGGACTCTAACATTTTTATTTTTGAAATTAGATTTTTCTTTAGACGATTATGTTCAAATATTACTTCCAAGCCTACGTTTCAATGTCCATTTTGATGAGATTGTACATAGAACCCCTGCCTTAATGAGTAAGTGCGTACAAGGAAGAGCGGTTTTGGGGCAAGTGCAAAATGTAAGAGTTATGGAAGTAGGATGTGGAATAGAAATGAATAAATTGATTGACAAAAATTATTTTTGTTTAATTCGCTAGACCGTAGCCTCGACAACATATGACAGCAAAGGTAAGTGTACACCAAGCACACAGCGGAGGTTTGCAAGTGCCCACTCTATTACGTTTTGCTGGGTGACTGCGCAAAAGCGCTTAAAAAATAGAAAAATATCAGAGAGAAATGTAAATCAAAAACTGTTTTGAAGAACAACTTCTGTAGTTTCTGTAGTAAATCAAATGTGTTTTGAAGAGCAGCTTCTGTAGTTTCCGCTTAAGACAAAAAAAAAAGAAGCTTACTGGTTGATAATTCTATGTATTAGATAGGCATTTAATGGTGGTTGATTTCATGGCCAATTAGTAGCGGCATATATACAAAATCCTCTCACAAGAGATGCCATTTTAAATGCTATGTAATTTAATAGGCAAATGATGATCATCGATTTGATGACTAATCAGTAGTAGTATATATATATATATATATATATATATATATATATATATATATATATATATATATATATATATATATATATATATATATATATAAAATTATCTTACAATGGATGCTATGGGGCAATCACTGAGTATGATTGTCCCAAAATTATTGAAGGATACGGTTAATTATTAATTATCTGTTGAGTCCTCTAAATTGGATCCCTTTCCAAGGGCCTGATTTGTGTTTACCATTGTTTATAAATTAACCAATACAATATCCCTACTTATAAGATTAATAATACCATAATGTTATTCATTTTTATATATATAACATGTTTAATCAGACTTATTCAAATTGATAATGGACTTGGATACTAAGCAACTACCTTCTTCCTATCATTTGCCTTTATTTATCAAAATTAATGTAGTAAACTGATACAGGAGTTTAACCAGGGAGTGATTCAGACTAGACTTAGCCATTAAATGTTTTAATACAAGTCTCTTACCTGAAAATTAATTGGTGTATACGGTCTGGAAGTTCTTTGGTGGTTGTCTGCCTGATGGCTCAGAGACTTCCCCATCAGAATATCTTGAATCATGGCCAAGGAAAAATTTTAAGCCAGGGTCACCTTCATTGGACATCTAGAGAGAGCTCTAGCTCTTTGTTAGCTGTCTGAGAGCGAGTGTCTTGATTCCTCTGTAAAACTTCTATCCCTCCTTCCTGGGTCGTCATTACACTTTTCGATTAATAGGGTGTAGAGGAAATTTGCTGATTGGCTAGATCTCTGACAGCAGGCGGTATCTGTTTCGTGATTGGCATATCTGATTCTCGGCATTTTCTGGTTGTCTCCACCTCTAACAGGGAGATGCACTATCTCCGAATGCATTACCATCCTCTAATTGAATAATATCTTTCCCAGGCCTCCGCCGTTTTTTCGGGACGCAAGCGGGGATCCGAGGGTCACTCGTTCCTAAAATTGATTATTCCTTCCGAGACGAACCATTTCCTTGTCACACTGATCCCAGAATAATTGGAAATCATCATTTGATCACCTATTTCAGGAAAAAAGAAACTTCAGGATGGCTTTAGACTTAGCAATAGGCGTACTAAATTATTAAATCTCAGCAATCATTTCGACATACACTTAAACATCAAAGCAGTTAGAGCTAAAACAAATATACTCCGTAACATATCACAAGTATTGCAACGAAACGTAAATCTCTGAGGCGTAAGTCCAAATGGATTAAAGTAGGTTAGTTTATTTATTATTTATTTATTTTCTGCCAGATTTTTTGTTTTGAAGATTCATTTTGACGTGTGGGCATCTACAACATATTTATACAATGACTAAAGTTTATGCATTTACCATCAACTCTCTTTAACATTCTACAACTTTATATGTTTGCTATTAATATCTCTAAAATTCTTAGCATTTCCACGGTATATTTATACATTACTACTGTTATTTTTGGAAATATGTTTTCAATTTGGGAAAATGTTTCACTTTTAGTTAATTATTAAATTCTTTCATAGTTTATACTTATCCATTTTTAATTATTACTAACAACGCGAGAAGGCTAATTAATTCAGAGAAATACAATTAAAGGTACTTTACGTTTTAAACCGGGAAAAATATTTCTCTTTTTTTCTTCTCTAGTTAATTATCAAATTCTTTTCATAATTTAGAACACTGTTAATTATTCCAAATAAACAAAATAAAAAGTACTTCAGAGAAACCTATTTTGAAAATTCGTAGCTGATATTAAAGACCATTTAATTGTACATTGTTGTAACGAGATTAACGAAAATCATTAAAGCTGTTTTCGAGAAAATTGTAAAAAAGCTTAAAATGAATTATATAAAGTTTCACTTCCATTAAGACCAATTAAACTTATTCATCTTTACTATACACATATCTTTGCTAATTCAGGTCCGATTTCGAAGATCGTTTTTTGTAGAGAATTTAATTACTTATCATATGATGATATGCGTAATTTACCTGAAAATGCATAGTTTTCGTGCTTAAAAAAAGTTTTCTTTTCGTCCTAACTTTTTACCTCCATTATTTCGTGCTACGCATATGAAAAGTAATAGGGCTTTAAGGAGAATACTTTTGAGCAAGTTTCATCAATAGCGTTTGAGCCATTTTCGAGAGAATTGTAAATAAGTGGTATATAAGTATATAAGAATTGTAATCAATTAAATGAAGTGGAACTTCCCCTTATTCAATTCTGAAGAAAAAGTTGTTACTTTAACGTCCCAGACATGTAACTACCTCAAATATGTAATTCCAATTTCGTTCCACTCTTCGTTTTTGAGATATGCTGTTCACAGACATACAGACATCGACACACACACGCACGTACAGACCATCTTTCACTTACAGATTCAGGGGACCTTAAAAGTGAATTTTCGTTGAAACTCGAATTCGAAATTTTTCACGATCGAAATACTTGCTCTAAGAATATATTTCGTATATGTAATATGTAATTCGTATATTTCGTATATGTAATTTCGTATATATGTAAGTGAAAGTAAAATTTGTAGGTATAAATAATTTTAATTATTTTGTCTTGTTAAAATAAAAAAGCAAAAAAAAACAAGAAGCAATATTATTCTGAGCCATTTTTTATTATCAGATTTGTCGGCAGGAAAATATTTCAATACTATCTGGGAAATTGACATGGTTTGGAAAAAACAACTTCAGTGAATCTTGGTTAATTTATTTTTATTTCAATAATTTTCTTTTTTATTGTTATTCCAAATGACTCTAATATACCATTCCATTGGGTTATGCAATTTTTTTATTCTAATTTTCTTTATCTACTGGAGATCCACTGCTCAAAAATTTCAAATTGATCATCTAGAAAAAAAGAAACTGTCCTGTGTAGATTAATGATTGGGAATTGGGAATTCCCACCTGCTTATCTACTAAGATGACTTGATCCTCCATCCTTTGAAAGCTGTGATGTCCAAAGAACAGTATAACACCTGCTACAAAACAGTCCATCGTTTTCAAGTATAAGGAAAAAATTAGATCTGTCAACAATGCTGAAGGATAATTTAGGAGATGAAGAAAGCGGTTAAGTAAATGTTTAAATTTTTGAAAACAGTAAGATAATGTTGTTTCCAATGACCTTGCAGGATACAGACAACAATATAAAAATAAAAATATATTTTACTTGTAATTAAGGCCAAAGATGTTCAAAATTATAACAGAGTTATAAATAAATTCATTTTTAAAAATTCGGATTGAAACGATTATCTATTATCAAAATCCAGAAATTAGATTACTCATAAATACAGCTTTTGTACTCTGTATCTACCAGCCTATTATTACCTAGAATAAAAAAGAACCGTAAGATTAATATAATACACCTAAAAGAATTAATATAAGGGCAAAAAAAATCTTTTGCAATGTTCACTAATTTTGCACTATAAAGGGCTAATTAACATTCTCCAAAAATTGTACAGTTCATGTACACATAAAAACAGAGAAAACTGTTTATTATAGAGTTACACAAAGTATTCTATTTGGTCTGTTTTTATATCCGACCGATCATATTTCCTCCTCAAAATAATTCGCATAATTGATGGCATTTAACATAACCCTACTTATGATTCATGATCATTTATTTAAAAACCAAAACAATAAAAATTATAAACCAGAGATAATTATAGAATGGAAACGGCAGAATCAATGAACGAGAAAAACTTTTTAATAACTAATTTGGAATCCATTGAACTTTAAACTTAAAAACCTAAATTAAGCGAGATTTATAGCTATGATATGTTCAATCATTATACATTGTCTACCTTAAATAAATGAGGAAGAAGAAAAAAATATTTTTTGATGATTTGCTTTTTCAACAAAAATCTTCCCTAACGACGTTTTAATCCTGATAGAGCCTATGGAGTCTATGATACTCTTTCTCTATTTTATAGGAGTGGGGATACATAATAAAAGGGGGAATCTGCCTAGGATCTTTAGCACCCTCCTGTCTAAGTGAGAAGAAAGTAATTAATAAATATAAATTAAGCTTTGATATATTCCCCCCACTTTACTAAGGTTGATTCTACATTTTTTATGTTATAAAAAAAAAAATTAGCAATGTTCTTTATTTTAGTTATCAAACATTTTCATTTCCAGCTACCATCATTAGAAAGAGTAATAGTAAAGGAAAACTGAGCTCAAATCGTCCAAATAAACAACTTTGGTCACAACTTCGTCTTGTCAGTAGGAATCGATATCTCCAGAGTCCGTCTGAATTTCGGAGAGACGACACCTCTAGGGCGTCGAAATGGAGGAAGAGATTTTCGCCAAACAATTTGCATATAGTTAGTGGAGCAAGGTATCATTTCTTATAGACCCGTAAGTCGCAAAAAAATATTTAAAGAGGCGATAGTAGACCTCAAAAGCACAATAAAGGTCAGATTGATTTATCGCCGGATTCTACAAAGAAGATAGGAAATTTAAGTTTAGTGTTTTTTTAAGTGTCACGTTTTTTGTTGAATAGGAGCCGATCACTCAAAAAATAGTCCAACTGATAAATATAACTGAACCATCTTAAGGAAGATAAAATTTTCTTAAAGACATAAGTTGGCTTAACTAGATTGGACTTCAATTTGATTATCAAAAAAAATATATTTCGAGGAAACCTCATTCCACACCACACTTTTCAGTAAATCAGGAGCTAATTCTAGGCCAATCCATAAAGAAAGCTCGACTTCATTAATACAAAATCGTAGCTCAATAAAATTAGAAGTTTTCCTAGAAGAAGAGTATCTGTTGTCCAGCACGGGGTTGAAAAAAAATCATAAGTAGAGTATGATTTAACAAAATAAATAGAACTTTTCGCAATTGGACAGCCAGAAAGACCCCTTTAGTTATGCCAAACTACAGTTCACAAAGCGAATTTTATCTTCTTTACGTTAATACAATTATAATTTAATTACCTTGACTAGTTTTTGAGTGATCGCCTCCTTTTAGACAAAAAACATGACTTGCTTAAAAAAAAAAAAAAAAACTTAAATTTTCTGCTATTCTGCATGAAGTCAATATTAACTTTTACGTAGCTCTTGAGATCTATTATCACCTCTTTAAATATTTTGCGAGACTTACGGGACTCCTATATACTTCAGTCGCAAAATGTGATTTTTCTGTATATTTTATCTAAAATCAATAATAACTTCTAAACTATTGGCTGTATAATGATTGGAGAGGTATCATTCGATTCAGGAAAAAATAAATAAAAATAAAAACGATGACTTACGAGACTTACTTTGTGCAAATTATTTAGCCAATATCCCACCCACTATTTCGAGATCCCCACTCTGCATACCTCGACTACTACCACCAAGACGAAGTTATGACCAAAATTTCATGAATGTATAACTTTGTTTTTTTATTTCTTTTCTTTTTTCTTATACTTGGTATATGTAAAGTAGTAAACGGTAAAAAAAATATTAATAGAAAAGAATATATATAAATATCTATATAACAGAATTTTGACAAGATAAGGTCTACAAAGAGTTAAACCGACAGTAAAATACGTATTAAATTTTAATATTAGTAAGAAATTTTTTAAAATCTATTTTTGGTTATGTAGTCAGACTTCGTAATCAGCAATTGTAAGAAAAAAAAGTTAGGCAATGAAAAACACCTTTAAGGAATCGCTTTAATTCCACTCAGATTATTTAGTTCTGCGGTTGCTAAGACAGCGATTCATGAAACCTCGAGTAAGTGATTTTGACAATGAACATAATTCTCTCATATAGATCTCTACACGCTGCAGCTCTACATAAGCGTATAAGGCCCTCAGCTTCAGCCATCTTTAACCCTCCCATAGATCCAAGACCCTCTCGCCTTTAGGCCCCACAACTCTCAAGTGTCTTCCTAGAGTGTAAACGTAATACCACCCTATTTATGTTACACACTCGACCTCCTTAGACTGCCGGTAACACGTTATAGTAGAATGTTCATCATGATTGAGCCAGTCTAAGATTTTGAATTAAATTTTTTTAGAAGAAATAATAATAAACTTTATGTAAAAATGTATAAAAGGGATCATTTAAACAATTTCAATTTAACCATAAGCATTTATCAATTGTCAATATTTCTCACCGAAAATATAGTTTTATTTAGGATTCAATACTTTTATATGCACCAGCACTATAATTTACAATTATTATTTTTTTTTTAAAACAGTAATTTTCCCTAACTATTATCATATTGGAAGATTCACAAAGCCTTCATTCGTCATAGAACCGAACTACTTACGCACAAATTAAAAAAAAAAAAATGTGAAACTGTTTAAGGTATTTATATTCAGGACGAAATAAATTATCATTGGCTTTAAAAATTTATGTAGATTTTTGTCCAAATGTTCATTTTTTTAATTAAAAAAAAAAAAAAAAAATATATATATATATATATATATATATATATATATATATATATATATATATATATATATTTTTTTTTTTTTTTTTTTTTTTTTTTTTTTTTTTTTTTTTTTTTTTTTTTTTTTCGGTTGGCTCTATAGACCTTGTAGATCTTTGGCCGCGCGCTGTGGTGTTCTTCCAGACATTTATTGCTTGCGGGAGCACAGACAGCCTGGAGGGGGTCACCCAACCTCACGTTGCTGCGAACCATGGTTTCCATGGTGCAGCGGCAGGCTGCCCATTGCTCCATAACCGATCCCTTTGGGGCCAATTCAGCAGTGTCCTTCCCACCGACTCAATCGGGTTCAAGGACAGTGACAAATCGGTCTAGATCCAAGGATTATGGCTGTTCGGAGTCAGCAGGCGCACGGGGACCTATATTTCTTTCCCCGAGACAGACCGTCCATGGACCAAACCTCCGGGCGGCTATTTTATGTCCTGGAAAACCACAACGCGATTCACAATTAAGGTACACGGGGTAGGGTCATCACTCCTACGCCCGGTCTGTGTGAGTAGCCTCCAGTAGGCTGACGGGCCTCATATACCCGGGGAAGGGGTGATAGATTTCTTGAATTATTACTTTGATTAAATTAAAGTAGTGCCGGTGCCGGGATTCGAACTCACAACCTTTGGGTTTGAGAGTAGGTGCACTTTTGCAAGCGCGCTATC
The DNA here is from genome assembly GCA_948150685.1 of Rhaphigaster nebulosa. Lineage (NCBI taxonomy): Eukaryota > Metazoa > Arthropoda > Insecta > Hemiptera > Pentatomidae > Rhaphigaster > Rhaphigaster nebulosa. Next base: position 96,524,873 of record OX411310.1, read on the forward strand.
CCGCTGGGCCACCCCGACCCTATATATATATATATATATATATATATATATATATATATATATATATATATTCTAAGACCAGTTTTTTCCCAATCTGCAGGATAGATTCATCTGGAACTGTAAATAGAAGTAAGCCTCAAAATAAGACTGAACAATAATTCCTTCGTTACTCCTCTTTTAAAAATTAATTCTAATACATTTGACAGAAGGATAGTTAAAAACAAAAATTTAATCTTTAAGGGTATGTGATTTTGTGATAAATCATTGTTTGCTATAACAGAATGAAAATGCGAATATAGATAGTGCTGATTTTAATCTAAAAAAAAAATCTGGCAAAACGGCCGTAATTGTGTTATTTTTCGATTTTAGGTTTCGATAAATTTGCCATTGGATTATTTAGAATATGCCATCCTGTGTACTATATTGCTCAGATCCTAGAAGAGAAAAAAATCCTCGAACCCTCTAAAAAGACAGAATGTCTACACGTGTGCACATAATAATGTACTATAAATCAATGCATGATATGTCAGGGAATGATACCTTATCGTATGTCAGTGGAGACATTTACCTCTGCTGATTCCGGAGCCCTGAGGGCCGTTGAGTGATGGTTATATTGCCGTGGCAGAGCCCTATCTCCTGAAAGCAACTGGGAGCTTATCTATTTACGTGTCTACCTGTCAAAGGAGAGGGCCCCAAAGTCTACGGGCCTTGATAGTCTCTTTGAGATCCTTGCCTACCAACTGAAAGGTGTATGACACCGAGAGGTAATTCGGAAATGTTTTTCGTAACGGTATTGGTAATTGCATTCCTTTTCATGCTTTAATATAAGTGTATCACATTATTGGTATATATTAAAAATAAAATAATTAAGCATTTGAAATAAAAATTATTTACATAAAAGTTAAAGGTACATTAGTACCTTTGCAATAAAGCAATAAAAAATGTTTATCCTCCAAGTAAATCGAACAACTTTGGTCGTGATTGCGTAACAAAAAGATTTTTTATGATACTGATCCATTAATACGACTGCCATCTTGGATCGGAATTAAAAAATAATAATCCTTGCACATACTTCGTTTTTTCTGGCTTCAAGGAAGATTTGTTTCAAATTTGAAGAATTCGAAAAATACATTTGGCCGTAATAGCGTAACTAACAGAAAGGCAGACTGACAAACGAAACACCAAAACGGTCGAGTTAAAATAAATTGCTTAAGGTCGGTCAAAAATAATTTTTAGCAACGTTAGACGCCTGCTAACGTTTGTATGTTGAACTTCGAAAAAAAATTGAAAAAAAGATTTATGCTGGACGGTAAGAAATATTTTATTTTTGAACGGTAATGTTTTCGGAAATCAAAGCGGAAAGACAAAGGAAGAGTATTTCGATACTATAAGATTTATCAAAAGTATGGAAATCGTGAAAATTTAGTGTGGGCTGATTATGAATTAAGATTGGACAAAGGAAATACTTGCGAAAGGTTGGCCAAGGTGAGGCTAAGAAAATGAGGTAAACGGGGAGAGGGCAATCAGGCTGTCGGTTTTTGTTGAACCCTTTGAAACCTTCCTCTCTAAATTGATCCCTTGACTTGTTGTTAGCTTCCCTACAATGGGATGGAACCAGTTAGTCTCATAAAGGAAACTTTTTCTTTTGTATATCAGCGGCACTCCTGGGAAAAGACAGTGAAACAATCATTTCCTTGTCTACGCCCTCCTTCGATTTTTCTTCCTAGAAAAGATTTGGATTCTATTTAGAAAAAGTTTTAAAAGGGATGCTATTATTTAAGAAATTCTTATAATCAATAATACCAACTATTTGTAATTTTAATTTGTATCCGTAATTGAAATAATTAATTTCGTATTGCTGCCATAAAATATATGCTTACTAAGATGATACTAAGCATATTATTTTAAAAGGCAAATGGAGTGAGTAGTTCCCAAGTTGGTTAGCTTCAAGTTATAGCTTATTTAATGCCCTTCACTAACTCGTAAGTGGTTATATAACTTGCGTAAACAGATTACCTTTTCCATGCTTCCATCACAAAAATCACAGGTTAATTTATGATTTTTTTCTAGTAAGCTACTTCATGGAGGCGAGGGCATTGTGGCAGAGCTGTGAAAATAATTATGTTTTTTATATAAAAAAAATATTATTAACAAAAAAAAATGTAAAATATATTGGCGGTGTATGTAGTAGTAAGAGTAATAACCTGATTCTATTGATTAAAGATAGCTTTCCACCTCAATTATTACTTTGCCCGTTTCTACACTAACACGTGTTTCGCTAACCTAATAAGCTATGACTTGAGGGAATAACGAAGCTCAGATTTTCCCCATTATACGATTGAAGTCCTTGAAGCACGTGGCAGATACTCAAATAACACTTTATTGGATGTATCACTTAGTAAAATCCGATAACAAATGATATGGGGTAGATAGAATCCCAATATAACTTAACATCCTTATTTTTTAATAGGTTCTTCTTATTCCTTATCATTAATAATTCTATATATGCATTTTTTTCTAAATAAGTAAAAAATGTAACGAGAACTCGAATGACAGTAACTTTACTTACTATCACGTTCTAATATTGGTGGAATCCAAAAAAAAGTTTATAGTAAAAAAAGTGCACAGGATTCGGTGTTCGCCATAAATTATAAAACTTACGGCAAAAATTTAAATTATTTTTGTAGTTAAATTAATAAAGTTTAAAAACACCTAATAACTTAACTATTTGCGCTTTATTTAAATTAGGTAATGTATAAGAGTTTAAAATAAGAGTTAATTTCAACCTCTGATCACTGTCCTAAGACTTAAAGAAAAGTTCACGAAAAATAACGTTCATATAACTATAAAGTTATATCAGAGATTGAAATTAACTCTTATTTCTTATTCCTAATGACTAAAAGTCAAGATGCGATATTTATATTTGACATCTGAAAATAAATGTCATACCACGGCTTTTATTTTTGAAATTTTAAAATAACAGTCACCTTGAAATTGATGTCCATTGTCAGGCTATCGATGGTACAGCTTATTAAAACACTATCTATTATAAGATGGCACACTCGCGTTTCTCTTTATTTTACGGTTTTCGATTTCTTGAATGTTCAGTTCTATTATTATTATTAATTATCCATTATTAACTATTATCACAATATTATTAATATCTGATAAATGATCTCTGTAGCGAAGAATTCTGTGTAAGTTATAATTAATAAAATGGTAAGAAAATTCTATTAATTATTAGCAAACCAACACATGCTCACTATACCGACGAAACTGCACCTCCAATACACCAATCTGATCTTAGAATCCATAGTATTTTCATAATCAGCACCTTTGATAACCTAATAATGGAGCTCGATATCAAAGAAGTTATTGGGGTCCATTATTAGGTTATCATAGGTGCTAATAAACTAATAAATAAAACTAATAATAAACTAAAAAAAATATCGATTTTAGATCGCACCCTCGCGTATAGATTTATTTTAACATTTTGGATTTCCTTGTTATCCCAATAACAAGGAATAACAATGGCCCTCAGACCATTATTAAGGTGCCTTTACACATTTGCCAAGTCTAGGCAAGACAAATGCTTACAGAAGCTTAGCAACCTAAGCTATCCGCATGCAGCTATTTCGGTTATTCCAACTTTAGTTAGCTGTTAATTTTAGTTTAAAACAGTTTTATTTTATAAAGAAACAATAAAAAAATATAAAATAAAAGCATATATATATATATATATATATATATATATATATATATATATATATATATATATATATATATATATATCATTTATATAAATGCACAAATATGTGGATGCAACAACAGCGCTGATGTGGCGCTTCCCGTAAGAACCGAATCTGACACAAACACATAGAAGATACCATGGTAGCCGAGAGTGCATCACCTTTGATACCTCAAGATTATTATGGCGCCGGTTTGAATTCGGCATGGCGGGTTGGAATTTCTTTCGTGGCGACCCCACCTAGTGAATCTCGACCTTCCCAAAAGATGGTTAGCAGAGGTTGAAACCTGTAGGATCGCTCGTTCTGTTTTCCTTTAATAGGGTACAAAAGAACGTTAAACCTTGACTAAAAAAACACATAGATGCCAATCCAAGCCAAGCAAACCTGCCCCCTTTAGACATTTGATTTGCGTAGGCTTGGCGAATGTGTAAAGGCAACTTTAGGTTATCGAAGGTCTGATAATAAAAAAAAACTATCAATGTTAAAATCGCAAGCTCGCGTATCGGCTTATTTTAACATTTCGGATTTCTATGATATTGAGGTCCATTATTAGGTTATCGAAGGTGCTTATTATGAAAATAATATCGATTCTAAGATCGGATTGGTGTATAGGAGGTTCTGTATCGTCAGTATAGTGTTAGTTTGCTAATAATTAAAAGAAATTTCTAACCATTCTATTAATTATAACTTACACAGAATTCTTCGCTACAGAGGTCGTTCATCAGGCATTTTTTATATCATTATAATAATTAGTAATAGATAATTAATAATAATAATGGAATCGTATATCTAAGAAATCGAATAACTTAAAATCTATAGAAAACACGAGCATGCAATCTTATAATAGATATGGTTTTCATAATCAGTATCTTCGAAAATTTGTTTTATATTTTTTGAGAGGAGGAGGTGCGTTTCGGATTAGAGAGAGTCCACTGTATTGTATTGTCATATTTTTTATTATTTGTTTTATTGTCTTTTCAATTGTTGAGTCCGTAAATATAGGAAGTGTTAGTCCCATTAAAATTTAATAAATGGTACTCACTGTACCCTAAAACATAAAGGCTAGGCTAACCCGAGCCAAATATATTAATGAAGTACATACGCCCCTTAAGGGTTTCCACTTCCAAACTTCGGTGAACCTTATTTCAAGTATCAGCCTAGCTATCGACGAAGCGGTCTCTTTCAGGTAAGCGCCATTTTTAAACTATGCGTAATAAATGAAGAAATCTCTGGGTCAATTTAACCCACCCTTACCGTTTTTGTGAAAAACATTTGCTATTTCAGCTGTTGAATGCATATTTGTTTTTATTGATTTTAAACCCACAATGTACCGACAATACCTATCTACCACTCCTGAAGATTTTTTTCGAGAAATGCCCCGCCAAGAGGAGGAATTACTAGTTGAAGGGCATACCTCTTTGAAGATTTGAGTTCAGAGATAGAGATGAGCCAATACTAAATGATGACAATGTGAGTTAATTATTTGGTGCAGATGAAGGAATAACCGAAGCTATAGATTTACCAGGTATCGGCATAAATTAATTTGGGAATATATTATGAAAATATTTGGGCAGATCAACATTTCCAATCGAAATATTCAAGAATCCCGGTTTCGAAATTCCTTCAAAGAGAGCTTCGGACCACCATAATGAAGCTGAAAAATACAGGTACAGCAAGAGTTACTTCCTAAAAAAACGCCAGAAGGATAAAAAGCAAAGGAAATGTGACATGTGTGTCAATTTTTGTATTTTATTGCAATTTATACAATCTCACTTTGATTTTATATATTTATATAAAAGAACTACAATTATTTCAGCAATGAATGTTCTAGAATATATTTTTGAGAATATATTTTATTTTTTATTATTCTGCCCAACCATACAGATTCTAATTCAAACGTTTTATGACAGCAAATAAACTTGAAATTTCTCCTGTTATCGACTATTCTAAGACTATCTTATAATTGTGAAACTAACAATTTTAGTGATGATGAAGTATATATATTGGAGAGTATATTAGCTACTGGGCAACGGCAACTTCGGGGACCGCAACTCTTCCCACGAAGTTATAAAGCATCTATTATTCCGTGGTAGCTAAAGGGAACTTTTACCCCTACTAAAGACGCTGTTAAATTTTGAATTGGTATCCTGAAAATTTAAATTATTATAAAACAAAACTCTTCAAATAACGATTTTATTACTTTGGTAATAAGTAAATACTTTTGAGCATACTTATGTATGCTTCTGAATATACTTATTAGGATCGCATGAAAGTCATTATTCCTTATTTTCTTCTAGAACCTCAGTCTTTATCCAACAACCTGAAGATATCAATTTAATTTCAATCATTTCTGATATTAGTCACTTTTCCCCTCTTGGAATTATTTTATCATCCTTCAAAGAATATATGACTTCATATTTATGATTTTCTTTTTTTCCTGGTTTTGTTTTAAGGAAGCAATATTTATTAACGTGAAAATATTTTTTTGGAGTTAAGTGATCCATCTGATAAAATAACTTATCTTGTATAGAAAAATATCTGAAATAAATTGTTTTTAATATTAAGGTATTTGAAATAATACTATATTTCAAACTAACATTATTCAAAAGATATTTAGCATATAATTATTCCTTAGAATAATCTTGATTAATATTTTAATATTGGTGAGAGAATGGCTGACCATGGAAAAGTATGAAGGAGAATCTCGATTTGCGGGTGCGGTGAATAAATGAACACACAAAAAAAGACTTATTATAATGTGTGCCGAAGTTTCGGCATACGTTTTAGGCCATCATCAGGGCTAAAAAAATCAAAATAACAATAGTTATAACAACAGTGGAAGTACCAGTAATTATATGAAAGTTAACAAATAGTATGATGGAAAAGTATAAAGTACAATCAAAAATATGTTGATCATAACATGTTAATATTAATTTGAAAAATAAGGAATATAGAAGAATATGTTAATAAAGTATACGTAACGTTAATAAAGTATAAAGAAAAAATACTGACTTTTAAATTCTATCTACATAACGGGTTGTTGACAAATAGAAGTTGTACATTGCCAACTATGAATTACAAAAATTAGTTGTAGTTGTAGCTACTAACAAATATTTTATATACTCAATATATTAAATAATTGATATACTCATGTTTAATATAGTATTATCGGTTTGCTGGGTTAATTAGTCCTAATGATTATTTAGTCGGGATTAAGTTAATTGTCTCTATAAATTAGTTATAAAATTAGGATATTCAGTTTACAGTTAAATGAAATAAATGAGTAAGTCCAATTAATGTCAAAATCAGGTATGTACACATGATGATTTTTAATGAATTAAATTCGATATAATTTTGATGAAATAAGCAATTTTGAAATTTAAAGCAATTATTATATGTTTTTTTATTTAATATATATGTTATTAAGATTATTTAATATTAAGTTATCTAAATTCAAGAAAAATGCGATTTCGATAGCTAAAGAAGTATACAAATGCTTATTTGTATTAAATCACAAGATTAAAAGTAACACTAGTTACAAGTATAAGCGACTACGTTTCGTTATTAACGTCAGCGATAAATCATTATTTTTTCTTTAAAATAAAAAATAAGGTTAATTAACGTGTTTAGTAAGATGTGGAAATATTTTTTTGGAAGATAAAAAATCGTACGTGATAGCGCTTGAAAAGGATGAGAAAAAAAAGCTTGATACAATTGAAATCGATCAACAACTTTAAAAAAAAAATTAAAAAACCATGAAATATGTTCACTGTTGGATAATTCATTACAAGATTTATAATTGTCGTACGGACATGATTCGGGGCTATTAGTGATGCCTACTAGCAATAAAAAGATCATGCAAAAATAATAATAATTGCTCGCAATATGTCCCCTTAATTGCGGCAGAAGCAAGAAAAAGCCCGATTTTCAAACGCGTTCTTGAGTTTATTCGACTCTCACAAGTCGTTATTATTTTCCCCTGAACTTTTATTGTAGTCGTTTGAAAATCGGGCTTTTTCTTGCTTCGGCCGCTCGGGAGTGCGAGCAAAGAGGAAGTATTATATACCGCGAAAATATATTATTCTTTTTGCATGAAATTTTTATTGTAGGTGGGCATCACTAAATGCACCGAAACATTTGTCTACGACAATTACAAGCTCTGTAATTAAATCCCCAAAAATGGCTATATTCCTCGATTTTTAATTTTTTTTTTGTTTTTAAACTTGCACTTAGCAAACACGCTCCAATAACGTTAATTAGCGAATTACTGTTTTCGGATTAATCTCTGTCCTGTTTTTAATTAAATTAATTTTACGTCCTATTTTTAATTAAATTAATTTTACGTCCTATTTTTGTAAAAATTATTAAAAATATCAATGAATTAGTTTGTTATAAATATTATTGCTACCGAATACTGTGAAAAATTGCAGTGCTAAGTACAAATAAGGGTAACTGCATCTGACGTAAAATTGAGGAAATGGGGTTTGAAGTTCAAATGCCTCGATTTTTTTCTTAAATAATCCTGATAAATCCATAATTCTTATTTAAATCAGTATTTATAAATATGTATAAATCCACGAACATCAATGAATCACACGGTATCAAAATGTTATTTAACCAAAAATTTCAGTTACTCCTTTGTGCAATACCGTCGATGGCAATTTTTTTTTTTTAGTTTTAAAAAAGAAGATTGTAACTCTCCTCAGAAATTTATTCTGAAAGCTAAATATGAGCTTCGGTTCACGCTTGCGTGATACGGCGTATCACTTAGCGCTTCACTTATCAAACCTCGTCTATTGTATGTCAATGATTATGTACCATTAAAAAAAAAAAAACTCAGTATAAGAAATGATTTAAGACAGAAAGAATTTATCATATTGGAAAAAAAATCAGGTGCGATAAATTAAATTTAATAAATTTCAAAAGTTTCCAATGACAGAACTGACCTATTTTAATTCGAAGCGGTGACAGAACTGAGAAAAGAATGAGGGTGGGAGTGGGCGAAGGGTGGGGAGATGTCTAACTGCCAACATTTTTTACGATATTACAGAGAAATATTAGAAAAACGACTTATGAGATAAAGATAGTAAAAAGAGAGATGGAGATAAAGACAGTTCTATCATAGTATTTTTGTACATATTTTATACTAGTTACAACTAAAAAATACAACTAAAAAACAAGCATATGACAAGTTTCGAGTAATTGTTATAGTTACAATGGATTGTACTTCCAGTGCCTGTTACTGTTATTTTTCACCTTTAGGATCTTCAAGATAAATTAATGAAAATAATGAAGCTACAACAGTAATGTAAAAAAATTAAAAATATTTAAATCTATAAATATATTTTTAAAGAAAATGAATAACAAAAATAAATCTCTAACTCAGCCACTACTATACGTCTTTAAAATCAGGCTTCCAAATCTCCTCTCATTTTTGGAAAGCAAAGTAGGGTCACTAGGCATTCATTTTTCTAGCCTGGTATTAAAAGCTAGTGGAGGCTGATAAAGGATACATAAACCGCATCAACTATGGCCATAGGCAGATAAAAACTTATCTAGAATTCTGTCTAATAAGTGTAGATAAAAGTTTCATAATAAAATGTATTCATATTTCGACTATTATTCCACTATTTTTGAGCGTAGCCAATTTAACTCAAATGGTCTTATCATATTTTTTTGTGAATAAATGGTTAATATAGTTTTTCTTATATGCCAAAATGGCAAAATTGTGTTGTTAATCTATTTTTTTTTTTTAAAGAAAGTTGTAGAAGAGTAATAAGATTAGAACAAACAGAGGATCAGAAAATAACTAGAAATATTTTTTTTCTTCTGATAAAACATTTTTTGTTGAATTTAATATTTTTGAGAACGGTTGAAAAATAGCTGGAACATTGCAGACGGATAGTTATAAATTCTTATTATTATTATGAGACTTTTGGCTATAGCTATTTGCATTAATTCATTTTTTTTTCTTCTTTTAGTCTCTAGCGCTTTTAAACTTAAAGGATGATTACAGAGGTAAATGGAGCTTAAAAAAGGAGCTTTGCCAGAGGGTTGGATGCTGAAGAAATTTATGTTGAAATTTTAATGTTAAATAAGATCCTGAACATATTGAAAATTGAATTCATGATGAAGTTGGCCGTTATTAACATAATATCGAACATAAAATAAAATTTAAGTGCTCAAGATTTGATATTGGTAGGATTTAATTTGATATTTGATATTGGAGTATTTTTCTGTCTCCCTCCTTTCAAGTCCTTAGGTAGGATGGTATATGAGAACTTTGTTATCTGTTGGAAGATGACAGGTCCTATATTCAACCCAATATATAGGGGGTTGAATCGACTTAAAAAATACACAAAGATGTATTGATACATAATAATTCGTAATTTGTTTTAACTTCTTCCAGTTATTAATAAATACATGTATATATATATATATATATATATATATATATATATATATATATATATATATATATATATATATGTATATATACATATATATTTATATAAGATATTTAAAAAACAAGAGAAAAAACGATAACATTTATATAATTTGAAGAAGTAAAACAACTTACGTATAATTTTGTGCCACTGATATTAAAAGTAAATGTTTTCCGTTTATTTGGTTATAGCTATGTCATGACATAAATCACATTGATTTATTTTATTTTTATTTTTTTTTATGATGCTTTCAACTTAAGAAAGGACAGAGGAATACGAGTTGAAAAATGTAAGACTTTAGGAAGGCTTTTTTAATTATTTATTAAGAGATAGTACATCTCTTCCGGAAGTTTCATCATGTGGAACCACTCTAATATGGGTGCAACTTTCTTCGATTGATATAATTTATGGTCAGATGGCATAATGTTTTGCCACCTTTTCGTCTCCTGAAGATGGAAAATTTTAAGTAACATTTTGCCATCCTGCAATTCTGTGGCTTTCAACTTATTAAATTTTTCCATCGTTGTTTTCTCATAAAATACAAGATAAATAATAAAACGAGACTATTGACGAGAGACACACTGACGAACGATACTCCGGATTGTGAAAAACCTGTATTAAGGAAAAATTGACATAGCATTTTGCCATATGAGCACATTAAATATGTCTATTTGATTCTATTTTTAAAAAATATTGATGTGAGATGTGCTATATCTGATCTGTATTGCTTTGATCCCATTTTTTTTTCGTTCTTAATAACGCCTTTATTGGCGAAACGCCGTTCGTTATTTAAAGATTTTTGGGAATCTTTTAAGGATACTTTTTTCTCTTTTTGAATGGTACCTAGCATCACAGTCACTACTGTATAGTGTCAATTGAATGTAGGCGTTTAATTAATAAATTGAATCTAATTTAAAATCACTAATTTAATGAAAAGCGTTAAATCAGACCCGGTTCTTAGCCCGAAGTTGCCGACTTGGTGGAGAACTTTTTTTAGTTTAAATGAAAAAGAGATTAGGGTGAATTAGAGGGAGGGAGGTGTAAATCGGGTTCGTAGGTAGCTCTGGCAGCTACAGTTTAGCTTTATAATTAATGGTCGTTCCAGATAGCCAATAGAATCCCCCGGCCAAATGACCCATTAAGTAACCCCCAACTTTGTTGAGCCATTATAACGGAAACGTATTGCTAATTACCCACTTGTATATAGTTGTTGCCCTAACTAGTATAGCCATCGGTTCAACTTCTTCCCCCACCCCCAACCGTCCTATGAAATGCTACGGCAAATGTACATTTAGAGGAGCTTTTTTTTTAATCGTTCCTCGACATAGAAAATACATATTTTCTCGCCTTTTGCACAATATGATCGGAGTTTTGAAGACAGATTTTAATAAAAATCAATTGACCATTAATGCAGTTATAAATTATTTTATACATATAACGGTACAAATTGGGGTTATGGTATTAGAGAAAAGAGTTAATAAAATAATATAATTTAAACTGTTGCTAGTAGTACATTATTGATAAGAATGTGCATATTTTAGTGTGTAGGAGATAAGGATCGTTAAGTTTTTTTTTGTTTTTTTTCATTTTAATGTAACATATATATATATATATATATATATATATATATATATATATATATATATATATATATATATATATATATATATAATTTATTTGGGATTTTACGGCAGCATTTGATGTGATGGTTTAATTTATTTTATTTTAATTCTTTGTGAATAATTCAGGCAACCAGTCATATAATTCAGAGCGCTGTTTTGTGCTCTTCATATTTTTATAAGACTATTTTCTTTGTGATTCTCTGCTTTTGGAAGAAATCCTTTCACAATATGATAATCTTGGACAAAAACTGTTTTAAAAAAAATAGGAAAATGGATTTGGCAGGTTTTCGAATTCTACACCTCCCATTCCTTTTTGAGACAGTCAAAATTAATTGTATCACTTTGATTTAGTTTCATTTAGTCAGTTCAATTTGAGTTACATTATTATTTCGATTGGTCGATATTGTAAATATCAACGATTGAATTTTTACAGTTTTTCAACATGACATAGGGGAAATTATTATGATGAATGTAATACAAAAAAACGGACGAACAACTGATTAACACATGAGTGGTTAATCACTCATGAGTGATTAACCACTGCTTCAGTGGTTTTCTTAAATGATCATTACATTAACAAAACTACAAAAAAAAAAAAAAATGTTCACCGATATGGCCTAGTTAATATCGACTTTAATAATAGTGAATATTTAAATAAAAACAATAAAATAGTGCGTAACTTTTATTAAAACTTTTAATAAAATATAACTTTTATTATTCATTGTGCAGGTGCATTTAAAAGAAATGTAAAATCATTTCGGTTAAATTGGACATAACTCAATTATTGAGACGACAGGGAAAATCTAGTAATTTTGTTATTAGATAGGTGAAAGCGAATTATGATTTAATTGTATATATATAACAATCTAGATAATCTGACGAATGAAATTCTATTATCGTTGGAAGTTTCAAATAATAATATAATAAGCAGAGACCGGATTTCCATGTTATGCACATTTTATTCGCTCGTGTGTAACAGCTTTAAAACAGATTACCAATCCGATTCACGATCTATGGAATAATTTATTAAGATTTAATATCGCACTTTTTGAACCAATATGCACGATATTGATTTTTGTTTGAAAAATTTGCACATTTTTCACTATTGCAGCTAAATTAGATTACTTCGATTTTAATAACATAAAATTGAACGTTTGAACCAATTTCCCCATATTTTATGCCAGGGTGTACAACATAAGAACGAGGAAACTTCAGCAGTTGATTTCTCACCTCAAGGGAATCAGAAATATTCATTTGGACAATGACCCGACACCACACGGAAAAGTAGGAAGTTTTTTAAGCGATCACTCAAAAACTATTTTAGATTATAAAGTTCCAATTACATCAACTTAAAGTAGATAAAATTTCCTTCAAGAAATATTGCCTTAACAAAATCCATTGTAAGAAGGCTTTAGGGGATACTAGTAGCCAAAATTTTATTTTATTTCCAAAATCACACTTTACTTGTGAATGTTTTTCTCAGTTCCCTGCTGGACTACAGACATCCCGCTTTCACGAAAACTTCTCCTTCTATTAATCTTTAATTTCGTATGAATGAAGCTGAGATTTCTTTTGAGATTAGTCTAGAATTGGCACCTGATTTGCCATTACATGTGGTGTGGAATTTAGTGATTTGAGAATGAAATTTATTAAATTAGATTTATTTCTAGTCAATAAAATAATACGAAAATAATGAATAAAAAGCTTCCTTGCGAAATAAAACAAAATTTTACCCCCCCAAAAAAATCGGTATAATAGCAATTCTAAAATTACATGTGAAATGATACTGTTCCTAAAAATAAAAATAAAATAAACATCGAAACCGCACAGACAATAAATATATAAATAATGCTTAAAATGAAAATATCCTTATTGAAATAAATTTTCAAAACTGCATGAGACGACACTCATTTAACATGTTACGTGCTCTTATACTCATTTAAACAGCGTCTTACTTTATTAAAGTAATTACATTAACAGCATTATTCATTTCCTCATGATATTTTAATTTTTTTTTTTTTGCTAGTGCTGTGGTAAAAACTTTTCTTCTTTTATATTTTAAGGATTATTCATTTTAATTTGTCGATTTTTCTTTTATGGACATTGTCATTTCGTATTCATTTTCAGTTTTGGTTTAGTCAGTTTTTAGGTAAAGTTTTGTTTTATTTCACAAAGAAGATTTGTATCCATTATTTTCGTGTTTTATGTATTTTATTTACTAGAAACAAAGCGAATCTAATAAATTTCGTTCTACAAAACACTTGTTTGTCAAGAAAACATTAATTCCACACCATACTTTTTTCGAAATCAGTTGCCAATTCTAGACCAATCCCAAAAGAAATCTCAACTTCATTCATATAAAATTAAGGCCTAATAAATGTTAAGTTTTTCTGAAGGTGGGGTAACTGTAGCGTAGGGGGCTAAGAAAAACATTTACAAGTAAAACGTGATTTCAAAATAAATTAAAACATTTCACTATTAGTAGCTCTGAAAGCCTCCTTACAATGAATTTAGAAGGCAAACTGTATTTCTTAAAGAAAATATTATCTAATTAACGATGGTGTAATTTTAACACAATTATCTTACTAAAAAATACTACTTAACGAAAAATTTATGGAAAAAATCGACTTACTTAAAATAATACAAAACATAAATTTCCTGCTTTTCTGTGTTGAATCGGACCGTAGTCTGTATGTACTTTTTTGCAGCACTTAAGTTCCTGAAGTTCTCTTGTTGTTATGCTGTATACCCGTATAGGTTTATAGGTGAATATTTATTGTTTTTAATTTTATAATATTTTTTTTTATTAAATCTGTTATAAAATTTAAAGTTAATGATTCTGTTTTATCTATATGTGGGTCAATCGCAATTATAATTAGGTTTTTTTTTCTCACGTAACTACACGGTTGTTACTACAGCACAAGGTTTGATAAGCATTCCATGTGGTTTTATTTGAAATAAAAAAATATATATATTTTTTAGGTCTAAGGTATTATATACACTATTTTAGGTTCTTACTGCATAATTTTGCACATTTTTAGGTTTTACTGCACGTTTTTCGGTATAGTAATCCTGTTACTAAAAATTATGCTCGGAAGTAATTACTGTCTACTGAAAAAACGCCACAACGGAAGGAGATATAAATTCAAAGATCTGCCCAAGGCATATTTCGCTTTATCTCCTAGGCACTTTAGTGGATGTCGCAAGACGTCTGCAAATACGCCATCCGGCAACTCCCCTCTAGCGACGACATGCCCAGAATACCACTTCGGTAAGTAGGTCGGCTGGGGGATGAAGTGGGTAAGACCTAAATCCTCCGTTTTCAGGATATTTAAATTTTTGTTGTAAATTTCAGCATGTTTGTATTTAATAAAAGTGTACACAAATAAATGAGTGAATGAACATAAAATATCAAAACTTATATTATTAATAATAATAAAAATAATTAAATCAGAAACCGGAAACGCAAGCCAAACAACTGTATCCACTCCGGTAAATTAGACAAACTTTATGCGAGAGAAAATTTAGAGCCATTCCATGATTTGATCTCTGTTTGCCTAACATCGTCAATCAGCGGTCTGACCACTATGCTGCACAACTAATTTAAACGAAAATATTGAATTGAATACTTAGAAATAAATGATTCCAAGTATCAAATTTTCTTTTAGAAACCAAGAAAATTGTAGATATTTGTTAGATGTAATAGGGTAAAAATTATATCAATAATACTTCTGTCTAGTAGGAATAATTCTAAATTCAATGTCTTTACATTTCTTTTTTAAAGGTTACCACGGGGAGACTGTTGTCCATCCAACGAACAAATAAATGGTATTGATATTCGACTTTATAATACAACATAATATAATATTTTTTAATTATAATATATGATATAATATAATATTTTGATATATGGCTTTATAAGTTGTAATGGAATATTTACTTGTTTTGATTATAAGAGTATATTATCTTTTCACAAATTTCAAATGATTTGCTTTAGAAGAAAAAAAATTGTTTGCTGTTTCATTTTTGATCCCTTTACATCCTAATGTCCTCATACGAGAAAAGCGCAAAAAATATCTGCATACCACAAAATTTTTAACAATATTTTTTCAATTTTATTCTTTTCCGTTTTTAGGAAGTACAGTCTAATAAAATGGAGAGGCAAAATTTAACTAATTAGCGTTTTCGTCTTTTAAACATAATTTTGAAAATGATCAGAAACTTGATTTTTTATGATTAAAGAATAATATATAACGGAAGAAATATTTAAAATAAATAAGTATAGATAGGAAAAATAACAAAATATATCTGGCACGATGATGAAGTTTGAATGCAACTATATTTATTTATTTTAGGTTAAATTAGTGAATTGAAGGCATGAATCGCTCAAATTGAAAAAAAATCGGTTATAAGGAGAATAAATATTGGTGATGCAAATTTAGAATATGATTTTTCTTTAATCTCAGATGCATGTAATGCAGCAATATTCTTGAAAATAATATTACAGCTCCGTTTTTTCTGAAGGTTTTCGAAAGTTCGAAATTAACTAATTTAGTCATGTTTTTGGATTCCCAGGATCTTTATCTGTTCCGTTTTTATATCCTAAAAACAGATTTATATATAATTTTATCCGATAGTTAAAAGTTTTCACTGTTAAAAGGTTGTGAAACAAGGTTGTCACAGTGAATGTGAAACATAAAAATTGAAAGGAATCGTTGAAGTTTGATAATTGGTAGTTTATCAATCGCTAGCCTGCCTTGTGAAGTCAGAACAGTTGAATCCGACTTCGAGTTGGTGTAATTGAAATAGTTTTCTAATTTGAAGGACTCCATCTTTCTGTGGATAAATGCCCCGACTGTAAAGGGCCTTAAGAAGTTCTGAAACTACTAATGATCCTCGATCCAGAGTTCGAGGATATCGGGCAAAGGTTTTGCAGTTCGATTTCTCGTCTCCTTTATATATAATTTTTTTTGTATCCATGTAAAAAAATTATTAATGTATGATTTTTATAAATAAATAATATAATCTAGTTCATGGATCCGTGGATTATCCTTTATCTACCATTGAAGCCTTCAATCTCACCCCGTTATGATATGGATTAATTACTTATCTCACAACTTATTAGTTGAATTATTTAATTCTCAAACTATAATTTATTTTTTAAGTTTCTATTTATTACCAACTTAAGAATAATTTATATTTATGTGGCAATATTAGACCATGCAATATAAATAATATTCCTTGCAATATTATGATTGAAGATGCTCCTGAAATTTGAAAATATGCCGATAAAAGAAGAATCCTTCTTTTACTCGTCTTCCGGTGACTGCTGTCTTCATGTTTTTGAGGGTTTTCAATGGAAAAATTTGTATTTTTATTAATTAGCAGTTTTCTTAATATCTATATTATATATTTTTAATGTATTTTAGTCTATAATTATATTAATTTTGTTTAAATATTTTAAGCAAATGTTTAGTGAAGTATTGAATATTCTACAACGTTAGTTACGTGTTTGTCAGTTGTTCTTAACGTTTGGGCCACATACCGCTCCTCTGCCAAATTCAAGCTCTCCGGCATGCGATTGTGTAATTTAATTGTTATTTGGATTAGTTGGAGGGTAAATTAGCTACCCTCAGTTGAAGTTATAGATTGTGACGTAATTTATTTCTTTGAATTTTCTACTCTTATTACGCATCAATATGTTTTGAAAATTGTTTTTCTTTTTCGAATGTGTTACAATGTAATGAAAGTTGTATGAACGGTATATAGCCGTTGATATTGCCGTGAAACCTCCAATGTGGCTAAAAATCGATTATGTGATTTTGGTTCTGTTTGAATCCTATAAAAAATAGTTTAATCTAGTTTATGTGCTGATAAAAAGCATTCATGTATCAAAAAATCGTAAGATGATTTAAATTGATCAAAAAGTATCCTGGCTACTATTGTAATTTTATATTGCATACGCAACAATTTTCACTAGAAAAGTGCCCATGCGACACTTCCAAGACAGTCTTCACATAATTGGTTCCATAGTTATTTACCTAACATGTTGGAAGGTTTTTTTTTTTTTTTTTTTTTTTTTTTTTTTACCTTTTCTTGTTTTGACAAAAAAACAGAAAAACAGACTAAATCTCTGGAAAATGTCGGGAAGAAATTAATCTGTCAGAAAAACGAAATTGAAAGACATGGTAGCTCTATGCTTTGAAATGCTTGGGAAAAATATAATTAAAAAAAAAATATGTTTGTTCTAAGACAGTTAAAACTTAGTCCGGCCATATTTATAGTTATACTTGTAGTTGCAATTGAATGTCAGTCAAAATAGAGGTCTGGGAAAATAATTGATATAAATGATGTTTTTTTTTGTTACTTCCCTGTTTATTTTATTATTATTATTATTATTTTTGATAGAACATAAGTGATTTCATGATAAATGATAATACAATTTTAAGAATTATTATTACTTTTTTAAGCTACTGGTTTTCCAGGAGCATCTATATTTTTTTCATGTTTATTCACGGCGTTATAACGCCTTAGAAAAATCGTTTGCCCCTAATTAATAGGACGATTTATTCTTTACAATCGAGCGTTTCTTCACATAAAATAATTTTCGGATGGTCAATATTTCAAAATGAAAATTACTGGCGATGTATTATTAACTTCAAAATGAGAATTCAGAGTATGACTTTGATATAATGTTCTAGGTTATTAATTCAAAAGCAATCAATTAACAATGGGCATGTGGGGACTGCATATCAGATAATTAACATAAATTAAACGGGCAAGGAACACCTTAACAGACAATTAAAATACACGTACTAGTTACAGACACCGCCTCCAATACAGCTGCTTTCCCCTCTTCATTTCGTCTATATAAAATAAAGTGATCTATAGAAAAGCACTACATTTTTGGAAAAAAAAATGCAGTTACTTCAGTCAAGTATTTTTACAATGTTTTGAATAAATTGAATAGTTGATTCTTTTTTTTTTTTTTGAACCCTTAGAAACTTTTTGCATATATATGAAAGCAAATGAATAGTTTATTGTTATTTCTTTAATAGTAGTAAAAAACTAGATAATTCTAGTCATGTAAAAAATAAAAATATTTAAATTATTAGAAAAAATAGTGAGGTTGAGAGTTATCCTCTTTTTTTCTCTCTATAGAGCTTTGCGGCTTTGAAAATGACAACTCATGTACACTGGAACCATGTAACCATGGTTTGAATTCATTTAATAGATAAAGAAAATAACCGATAATATCACTTAATAAGTATGCGACTCAGTAAATAAAAAATATTTCAAATAATTCAATAGAACTAATCATGTTATTTCTTGTTAAATGCTACTTTTCAGAGCAGAAAACCTTTCCTATCGCATTACCAGTTTTTAATCCTTAGCATTTCAGAACTTAAAAAAGTCTTAAAAAGAGATAAAAAATCACTGCTACGTGTGCACTGGAAACGCAAATTCTAATCCTTAAATGTTTTTTATGGCCAGCCTTGAAATATATATCTCGGGAAGAACGTGATTTTTCAATTTTTTTTTCGTTCGAAATTCATTTGTGCAAAATTTTATCAAGTTCGAATAAAGCTGTAGATTTAAAAAAATAAAAACAGGATTATATTTAGTTAATACTTTTTTTTCTTATTTCGGTCCATTATGAATAAACTGGATGGATAGATGAATACGTTTATTTACAGATGTTTATAGTTATGTTATTTAGGTATGTTAGATAATAAACAAAGTGGTTCTGTCGAGGTTTCTTTGTAAGTATATTAATCTGTGAATATAAAATTGAAAATTGAACAACACTGAGTAAGTCGGAGTAAGTTCATAAATGGATATTTATTTCGCATTTATTTTGTTGGGAGTGCTGCCATCTATGGGGAATTTACTATTTATTTGCATTGTTTCATTTTAATAGAATTCCTTTATTCATAAGAAAATCATTCTGAATTGAGTGAGCAACGGGCGAGATGAAATGCATCGTATCCTAGGAGACATTTGGATAGCAATGTGAAAAATTATATCTTTTATTTTTACAAATCTGGTAATTTGGATTAAACAATACTTCTCTAGCTTTAAAAATAAGTCTAATGTAATTTATACCCTTTCAGACTCAAAATATGTAACATTACAATTTAATTTGCTGTACATTACTAGCTCCTTCGATAAATCCATCTCTTGCCTTTCTATTTAATTTGGATATTTGGGTAGTTTCATGCGTCTCCATCCCTCTTATTGTAAAGTTTTTACGTGAACGTTTACATCAGAACTGTTATATCAAATGCTCTCTCAAGAATTTTATCGTAAGAACTCTTGTGCTCGTAATCGCTTCCTACAAACTTTTTGTTCAGAATTATATATATATATATATATATATATATATATATATATATATATATATATATATATATATATATATATATATATATATAAATATATATATATATTTTCGGTTAGCTCTATAGACCTTGTAGATCTTTGGCCGCGTTATGTGGTGTTCTTACAGAATTTTTTTGCTTGCGGTAGCAGAGACAGCCTGGAGGGGGTCACCCAACATCACGTTGCTGCGAACCTTGGTTTCCATGATGCAGCGGCAGGCTGCCCATTGCTCCATAACCGGTCCCTTTGGGGCAAATTCGGCAGTGTCCTTCCCACCGACTCACTCGGGTTCAAGGACCGTGGCAAATCGGTCAAGATCCACGGATTATGGCTGTTCGGAGTCAGCAAGCGCACGAGGATATTTCTTTCTCCGAGACAGACCGTCCATGGACCAGACCTCCGGGCGGCTATTTTATGTCCTAGAAAACCACAACGCGATTCACAATTAAGGTATACGGGATAGGGTCATCACTCCTACGCCCGGTCTGTGTGAGTAGCCTCCAGTAGGCTGACGAGCCTCACATATCCGGGGGGAGGGATGATAAATTTCTTGAATTATTATTTTAATTAAATTAAAGTAGTGCCGGTGCCAGGATTCGAACTCACAACCTTTCGGTCTGTGATTAGGTGCACTTTTGCAAGCGCGCTAACACGCTCGGCCACCCCGACCTCCCCTATATATATATATATATATATATATATATATATATATATATATATATATATATATATAAAACTTCTATATTATAAAAGTTATCTTTAGATATTTTTAGTAAGAAATTAATAAAAGTTCTCATTACTAAAGTTCCCACTTAAAAGTAGAGAATACTCTTGGAATTTTGTTGAACGTCCGTTGGACAGGTTTTATTTAAGGTCATACTGGAAATTTTCACGATTTCTAAAAAATTAGCTTTTATACTAATGATATGTGCCCCATAAGTATGTTTAAACTCACATAGGAGAACTTATATCTAAAACGTTCTGGTAGGAACTTTCATACAACGTTTTATTCCGACAAAATTTAGATTCGTATAAGATACAACCAAATACAAGAATACTTTTTAAAGTATAATTTAGGGGAGGGTGGCAAAAGACTAATTAAACTGATACGGTAATTGGTGGGAGGAACAAGGCGGGCAAATAGGCCTACGTAGCCAACCACTGACGGGTAATTAGAGCTTAAAACTCAAGTTACGTAACTCCGGTTTCTAACCCCAGTCTTAATCAGAGTGAGAGTGTCAAAATTCATTTCGAGGGACAGCCTCGAAATAAGTTACATCTGATCGAGATGGGAATTGAATCCAGGAAAAAATTTATCCTCCCTCCCCTCCTCAACGCACTTGTCCATCATGGATTTAATTAGATGATGAGACTTTGCCTCGTATGAAGGAATATATTTCGTACATGTTTTTCCTGTCTCCTAGTTCGATTTTCTCATTACTTTCATTTGTCGATAATATTTTTAGATCAATTTACGGACAGCCGCATTCCGATTGCTTCTTTACGAATGCCCTCAAGTTTTCTCAAGTTTAACGAAACCGATGACTTAAATGAGAGGAGGATACAACTTAATCGCCGAGTTCCCGGTTGGTGATTAGCCTGGTGTGGATTCATAGCGGTTGGGATAAGGTGGTGATTTGTGGGCCGGCTCTTGATTCAGAGCCACAGATATTGCCTCTAAATCACTGCCAGCTAGATATCGTCCTCTCTCGATACACCATCTAGCACGAACGCTTAGTCTCTGAAGTGGAACTCTAGTAGTGAATTTCAGGGTTAAAACGCAACAATGAAAGTGTTCAGAAAGGATGTTTGTGCACATTGAATCTTGCAGTAAGGGTTGTGGAATGAAAAATTATTTGTTGAATTCTTGACGTTATAGAATTAAAAATGTTGATGAATGAGGCATTCTGACACTTAAAGGAATTTGGATTGATTTGAATTTGTATAAAAAAATAAACTAACCCATCATTTGTATCGATACGAAGATTGCATTTGAAGTTTGTTTCAACCTCAATTGGAAAATATCTGATGTGGTCACCAAATGTTTTCCTTGTATGCCTATTAAATTATAAATCGGTGGATCAAAAAGTGATCCTGAATCACTATTTGATTACTAGATTCCGAAGATAGCAGTATCTCGAAAAAGACACACGGCGTCGCGACGTCTATTGGCGTCGGTTACGTTTGACGGTCCACTGAGTCGTAATTCTGGATGTTATAGACTCAAAATTTTATTTTCTAAAACTTTTATTTGACTTATTTATTTCTGAAATTGATAAAGAACCATCTAAAAACTGGGATTTGACCAGCACATGACCTTCCGCCGATTCAATATTAAAAAACAATTTAGAATTTCAAATAAAGCACCACTTCCGTTTACTGAATATTATTTCCAATGCTATAAAAGTCTCCAATTCTAAAGTTGAAACGAATTCTATTAAAGTTAGAAATATTTTTGGACCAAATTCTACTTAGGGTTATAACTATTATTTGAAGTATTTATTTCTAAAATTAAAAAAAAAAAAAATCTTCAGGTAAAGTACCACTTCCGGTTTGCCAATTTTAACCAAAGCTTAGTATTTTATTTGTATTGACATAAAAATTTTATATTCCAAATTTGAGAAGTTAAAGTCAATTATGAACTACCAGCAAAGTACCATTTCCGGTTATCCAATTTTAACAAAAATCTGGTATATATGTCAATTATAATATATTGAAATAAAAGTTATTTACACCAAATTTGAGAATTTTTATATTTAATACAATTTTTAATGAAAGTCTATTATGACCATCAAATAAAGTATCGATTATGTTAATATAAGCCTTATATACCAAATTTGAAAAGTTTTGTATTATATTTTAATATTATAATATAAAAGAGTGACAACACTTTCTTTACTGCGTATTATTACTTCTCTTTCATAGTGAATATTAAAATATATACAGTGACTTTAATCAGGCAATGCATTCATCACAAAATTTCAGCTATTTACTTTACACCTAAATTTACTCGGCTATAATGCCTATTGTCCTTGAGTATGGGAGCTTGTGTTATAAAATTGTTTCAATAAAAACCTTTTATGTTAAAAATATAATATATATATATATATATATATATATATATATATATATATATATATATATATATATATATATATATATATATAGCGGAATATTTGTGTCGTTGATTGATAACAGCGAAATCCTGATTAGTATAGTGGTAATGATTTCGAGTCAATACTAGGTCTTATCGTAATTTTTCACACATTTGGGGGAATATTGGGAAAATATTGCTATGACTATATGAGGAAGTTCTATGTTGTTCATAGGTCGCATGGAATTATTGATTGTTTAGGATACTATATAGTCCAAACTATGACGTTATAAAGTGCTGAAAGAAAAATACACAAAACAAAACAATCAATTTAACTAAAAACGAACACCAAGAAAGTTAAGGTTCTCAGCACAAATTTTAAAGTAAATATATATTTTTTTATTCCTTATTTTCACAACAATTTTAAGTATTATATTGACATTCCTTGTTGTTAATATATATCTGACATTTTGATAAGATTTATGCAATCGATCGTATTACCCATAACTTCATCCAGAAATATCTTGTCTCAAAACGTTTAACATTCATTAATAATTTGAGTAAAACACATCCCAAAAATGGTCATTAAATTATCGTTAGCTATACTATTAATTTAATATGATTAAATTAATTTCGAAGAATCGCATAGCATCTACAAGAAAATAAATTATTTTTCTACAATTATTTTTAATGAATGTATTTTTCATTTTACTCTCTCTTGTTAATGAAAAGAGACGGCTAACTGAAGACAACAAGGTTTAAACGCGTAATTAATTTATATACAAAGAAGTATTTCAAAGTTTATAAAACATTTATATTGTACTGATAAAACTTTGACTGCTAATTATTATTTGCAACCTTCATATATTTAAGTTTTTGTAAGGGGTACTAACGCACAGTGCGGTGCTCTTATGGTCGAAGTGGACTAAAGTTGTTCTTGACGGGTTTTTAAAGAAAACTTCGAGCTAATCACTAAAAAAAACATATATTAAGAGTCTTTGAATAAGTTTAATTCTGAATAACTTCTTATAAGTTTTTTAGAGTTGAGAAAATAATAATTAATATCACAAACCAGTTTTTTTACAATACATGAATTGATTAATTTACATCAGAAAATTATAACAAGTCGCTGCTCATTGAAATTAATTCGAATGATTTAGGTGGGGATGAGTTCTCCAGTTCAAATTTGAGTGGATTCACAGAAGAGTCTTCATCATCCAAAAGATATTTTTTAATGTCCTCTAAATTAAGCTTCGAATTAATTAAATTGATATTAAAAGTTGATTTAAAAGATCAGCATTGAAACTGGCAATTCTTGTTCTCCCGCTTGTGATTCAACCTATTTTTTCTGATGACTTTATGGGTAGCGTCCAAACCTCCTCAGAGAAAATTCCAATTGGAATAAGATGAAAGAAATTTATAACTTCGCAACTTTGAAATAAAGCATTATGTACACTAGGTGGCATATAACACCAATCATAGTTTTCTGAAACAAACAAACACAGAACCATCCAAAACTGTTCAAAGCAGAAAAGATTTGTATATTTATGATGTATAATTATTACTAAATCAAAATATTTCAGAAACTAAGAATGTTTTGGGTCGAAATTGAAAAATGTTTATTTTAAGTTTTTTTATATAAATGTTATTTAAAAATATTAACCAAAAAATGTTATTCAAAAGTATTAACAAAAAAATTGATATTATTTCCCTTCTTCGATGTCTTCCATACAAAAAATTCATTTGAAGATGATGTGTCCTTAACATGAAAGAAGGGCCTACTAAATTGAAATTGATTCGTTGAGAAAGATATACGATCTGCCACTTGTTCAAACATGATTTATATCCTTTGTTGTTATAATATTGGATTAAAAGCTCCTATTCCATATCACTGAGGTCACTATGAAAGTGTTACTAGAGCAAAACAAGTTGGAAAAAATATTTGCATTTTCGACTTTTGTCGTTGACTCCAACGACAAAAGTCGAAGACGTTGGACTGAAAGTCCAACGTCTAACGTGATGGAGTGATATAATATGCAAGCACAACAAATACCAACTATTTTATGATTCCAGTGACCATGAAATCATTTCCAACGAATCACAATATTGTTGTGAACGTTTATGGTCTTAATTTATAAGCAAGTCTTCATATTATTTTCCAATTTATTGAAATTTGCAACTTTAACAAAGCTAAAACCACTAAATATCATAAATTTAATCTTGATTTTTATGTTTTAAATCCTACCATGGTTAAGTAGCGTAAACTGAACCCAAGGTTCTGTTGTGAGATAAGTTGACTTCTGCTAGAGATAAAGATAATGATCACGACTCCGTGAAATTCTGACTCACCACTCTGTGAAAAGTGATCACTAGTTCCAGTGATTCAGTTTACTGACCTACTAATGTTTTTCCATGAATCACAGATCATTCACTCGTTGAATTGAATGAATAAACAGTTCTTTGAGCCATTTGCTTTACAACGGTCAAGAATTGCACCTCTTCCTTCCCTAAGGTTTATACATTACAAATATCGAGGTCTTTGACAAAAATTTTGACAGGTATAACAGAAACGTATTCGATCATCTTTTAATTTTTTAAATGGATCAAGGTGGTCGTGCGTGCTAGATTCTTATAGAGTTATGCTCCGTCCAGAGTAATAAACATCTAGATGGGTGACCGTCCGAAATGAATGTTAACTGTTCATGAAAAGCCATGTTGCTACTGGAACAACTAACACCGATTGGTCATTGAAGTGAATATCAGGAATCACGGTGTACATTTCCAGGATAATAAAAAGAACCGCCTATTGATAGCTGGAGAAAGGCATATAAGTCCTGACCTTGAACAGCCAGAATCCTTGGATCTACTAATTTGTTACCGTCGATGAGCCTGAGTGTTTGAACGCCAGCCGGTAGGAAGGGCGCAGCAGAACTGGTATCGATGTAAACTGTAGCAGATCGGCTATCGAGTTATGGGTAACATTCTGATGCACCATGATTCATAGCAACAAGATTTCAGTAAAAAGACCTCAACAAATGTAAGATCAGCTGAATATATATCGACTGTGCCCAAGAAGAGCCTGTTATATCTGCATTTCACATATAACTTTCTGAAATTCTTCTAAGGTTGTTATGATTTAGTTTTCCATGTAATTTGATTTGAATTTACTATGTTATGTTGCATCATTTTAACAGTTTAGTTTGTGGGTTGGCTCTTTAAGCTTCTCGTAAGGTTGTAAACAATAACAGATTGGTTCCTGAACAAAAAAACAGATTGGCCCTTTTTGCGCAATAGAGTCGATATATATATATATTTATATATATATATATATATATATATATATATATATATATATATATATATATATATATATATATAGTATCGACGGAAGATACTGCAGTCCTCCTAGGCTTCAGTCATTACAGTCATTTTTAATTAACTTAGCAAATATTCCTGACAGATGAATTGTATCCATTCCATGCAATGTCCTTTAGCTATATTTCGTAAATGTGTACATATTTAACTCATTTATTACGAATGTTATGCTCATATTTTAGTCAAATGTTAGAAAGGAAGTTTGGGCTGCATATGGGACTTCATCAGTGGTTCATACAGTAGTGATTGCAACCCTGTTCACTCATGTTACCTGGAACAGATTTGTTATTCCAGCTGAAAGCAAAACCAAGCGGATGGCGTTTAATTAGTCATGGCAGGTCGGAATATAGGCCCCACTTCAAAGATTATCGCTCAAGTTTACTGGGATATGCAGTTTTGTACTGACTTTGGCGTATCTAATTTACTTCACTTAACAAAAATAGTGAATACACAAACGTTTTTAAGAATGATAACAGGTATCTTAGGAAACAACAAACGTAGAATATGTTTATTAAAAATTTAAAATACTATGCTGGTTGCTTCACCAGCTGTCCAACGTGGCTGGTAGTTTTCATAAGTGATGCTGAAACTTCTTACTTGTGCATGGCTGGTGGTTAGGACTAGTTTAGCTCCATAATATTTCTAGCCGAAAAAAGGGAATCTAATATTTCATTACTCAACCGACTCGTAACACGAATTAAAATTTTAGACGATATTTCCTGATTTTTTTTTTCCACTTTCGGACCAATAAACATATCCTGCACTAAAAAAATTAGCAGCTAAATAAGATGGTCGAGACCGAACGTGAAAAGGAAAATATATCAAAATAAGGAAATAGGATCTTTCATATTAAATTTTTTTTTAGTTTGAGATTAAAGAGAAGAAAACCTTACAAAATAAAGTATCTGAATAAATCAGGCATTCTGATAAAAATTACATGTTATTATCGTAACCAATATTTCAAGAAAATTGTAGATAATAATTCAAGGAACTGATAGGTGCTGAATCCTACACGAGAATTGAACTTCGGTAATTAATAATAAGTAGTTATAGATAGCAGGTGTCATTTATGTAGGCTATGGACAGAATATTCTGTGAAATATAAAATATGAAAACGAGAAACTCAACTATCCATGTATCGAATTAATTATTCCTAAGTATTTCAAAGAACTAATGGATTCGTGGAAATTGTAGAGAATTCAGTAACTGTACTTTAGATCATCGTTCTATAATTTTATATGTATCCCTCGTCTTAAAGCTATGGAATAAGCTCCCGTTTCTTTATCCGATATTCTTCATTAAGTATTTGATCTGGATTTGGTATTCACTAAGACTCG
The DNA here is from genome assembly GCA_948150685.1 of Rhaphigaster nebulosa. Classification (NCBI taxonomy): domain Eukaryota; kingdom Metazoa; phylum Arthropoda; class Insecta; order Hemiptera; family Pentatomidae; genus Rhaphigaster; species Rhaphigaster nebulosa. The sequence continues at coordinate 96,552,878 of OX411310.1, forward strand.
TAAGGAAGAGTAGCTGCTTGAATAAAGAATGAGCGGCTTTGTTAGAGATTACTTAGAGCTGACCGAGTAATCCATCTTGTCATCAAGATATATACATATATATATTAAGGGCATGAGGAATCCAAACAGGAAATTTGTAATGCCTGCTTTGATTTCATATATTACGGTTTGATAATGGTCTTAAGCCGAAACCTAGTTTTCCAATATAGAGATGATTTTGAATGAGCTTTCGGAATTACTTAACAATCAGTAATTGCCTGATAGTGAAATAAAACATTTAAAAAAAGGCTCATAAGAAATATGTAAATAATTTATTTGTTAAATAATAACTACATTTTTGGTAACACAAACCAAACTTCTCTCATCTAGGTTTCTTAAACCACATCTGAAGCTTCAAGGAGTACGCGTCGTGAACATCATTAAAGATTATACAAATTATCCAACAAAAATCTCTTATTATGTAGGATTGACCCGACATTTACTGCTTAATAAATAGGTTTTTTCCAAGGATAAACCTTTTCACCAGGAATAAACCCTAGCAAAATCTATGACCTGAGGAACCACAATCCGTACTTAAAAAAACCGTAATATCTTCTACATGGTCTTGTAAAACCTGTTAACTAAAACGGCATCGGTCTGTACAGCATATAAAGGCTGTAAAAATTAAGAAACTCTTGTCGACTTATTGAATAGTTGATTTCTGATTCTTGCTAAATTTTGAATTTTCTGATTTTATTTTTATTTAAGGCTTCTTCCGATAAATTGTCTTTCGATATTTTGTTAAAATATCATTCGGGATTGAGGCATAGGCAATCAAAATCCGTTGTACTGTTAAATTATTATTTAAAAAAAAATGTATATTTAAAATTTTCATTGGTGCATATTTAAATTTTAACGGATTGTTAAAAAAAAAAAAAAAAAAAAGGTAATTTGAAATATTAGATTAAAATTAATGAATGATGAAGTTGGAAATCAGCACTGAAACCACATACACATTTTTTTTTTGTTTCAATATATAAACTGTGTAATCCGGTTTTGATGCTATTAATGCCTCCACAATTTTTTCCATTGCTCCACTTCTTTTGTTTTTATTTTATTAATCTTTGCTTTTTACTTGGCAATCCCGATACAAATATATTGAGAGGGTTATCAGCTCACGTTTTGAATGTAAGATCTTTTTTTTTTATTCATTATATACACATATCAGGTACATTATAAGAACTGTTTTACAAATAGTTTCATTCTGTATTTTTTAATTAACAGGAACTGGAGCATTCAGTCCTTCACCGAGTTCGTGTTAATGAGGAACTTTTATGGTGCACTTTTATACCACTTATTGCTAGCATACCTAATGGATTATGATTTTACTGTTCATATATATATATATATATATATATATATATATATATATATATATATATATATATATATATATATATATATATATATATATATAATATAGTATATAATAATTATATATATTATAATTAATTAATATTAAATATATATAATAAATTTACATTATAAATATATATATTATATAAATATATATTAAATAAATATAAATATATATTAAATAAATTAATTAATATAGTTCTGTTACATGATTCGAAAATCAACTTTTTTATAAACATGAGTGAGACATAATGTCAGTTCACACAAGTTCTTGGAAAATACAAGCATACTTTGTATACGAACGACTATGTTCGAAACATTTTGTGAAATCTTGTTTAAGAAGGTGGAAAATCCAATTTCTCCCGAAAATAATAAGGGCCAACATGGAGCAGTAGATTCCCGCTTTGATTTTCCCAAACGTTAGTTTCCTTTTATCGATTCTAAAGATGATATTTCGTTTCAATTGTATCTCCTTTTATCAAGCATATGTAAAAGTTCCTGACTTTCTCCATATTTTCTTCTCAGAGCTATTTTACATATGGTATATAAAATTTACAACTGAATAAGCAATCTCGACAAAGCCATTGAGAATTCCTCGTAAATGTTATGAAGAATTATACTAAACTTGTTACTGATTGGCGATTTGTTATTATTTTACTGTTATTTCTCATCAACAATATTTATTAGATTATTATAGGCAATCCTTAGCAGAGGTAATGGTTGCCGACGTACAATACTATGGATTTTTAATGTATTACAAATGTGTATGGTTTATTATCAGTGTATATAAGTTCATAGATAAAATAACATTAAACATAAATAAATTTTCAAAAGGATAAATGTAATTGTAGTAATTATTAATTATTAATTATTTATTAGAGAGGGGAATAAGTGAATCAAAAAATAATAATGGGCATACATAAGGAACTTTTTAATAATATATGTTGATTTTTTTTAAATAATTAAATATTTCGAAAATGTATGGGCTATTTTAATTTAATAAGATTGTTAAATGGTTAAATAACTGCATGCAGTCTATCAGTAAGTGTTTAACAGTCGTGTGTACCTCGCGCTGTGTACAGATTTGTCTAGGTGTTTCAGTCAGCTAAATTGATGGGCGAGTCGATGGTGTCCGATTCGGAGTATTTTGAGTAAGATTTCTAGTCCATCGTCAGCTATTCTGAATTGACGATTTCTTGTGTTTGATGTACTGTTTATTTCAGCTCTCTAATTTTATTTTCTACCGTTCTGATCCAATAAAGCTGTTCATTACTTGTGATGTGACATTTGAATACACCTAATTGTGAGAGATATCTAAACGGTCAGGTGGAAAATCAATGAGGCAGCTTCATCAGGTAAAGGATTGGCAGGTATACCGACCGCTATGTCCTGGAATATGTAATTGGTCATTCCTAACCAAATATGAAGATTATTAACTGTTATTATTAACTTAAGATAATCAATTACATAATTAATTATATTAAATTAATTATTAAATAATTAATAATTGATTGTATTTAATAACTTGTGATTATTGATTGAAATTATGAAGATTATTACCTGTTAAAATTTACCACTAGTAATATTGCTTTAAAAAATCCAAGTGATGGATTGGCTGCTGTCCTTGATAGCAGTGCTTAATTTTCCAGAATTATTTCGTTTTCTGCTAATTTAGCAGCCTTACTCATAATATTTAAAATAGATGGAAAGCCGAGAGTGTCCGTAAGGAGACGAATGCGACCTCTTCCCACCAAGCCGCCAACCTACTGTTAACAAAACGCTCTGTAATAATGTATTTTAATAACATGAAAGTAGAAATTAAATTTAATTATTTCCACTTTTATATTATTTAATGGTAACAAAATGATTCCATGGAAAGTAAACCAAAACTTTCCAAAATATATTTTCAGCTTGACAAACCAAAAATATTTGGTGTACGGAATTGTGGAACTAAAGTTATTTAAAAAACTAATTTATTATACTTCTGTGAGAAAAGACTTGAAGAAGTGCATTCTGCTGAGTTTATTTCGACTAGTGTTTATGTGAACTCTTTAAAATAATCTTAAAGATTATTATTATAGGTTGGTAAGGGAAAGTTGTGTGATGCTCGCACCGCACCTGATTTTTTTTTAACCGTGAGATTCAGTTTTCATATAATAACAATATATTAATCTACAGTATGTAAAATATTTTTTTAACATGAGATAATAGAATCTTTTAACCATATCTAGGAGTAGTGGTTGTAACTCTTAATTGAAGTAAGGAATTTCACTCATTACTATTCGATTCGAAACATGAATTTTCGTAAGTTGATTTTATTCTTGCAAAATAATCGTCATTGCCACTACTATCATTAATTTTTATTATTATAATTATTATTTAAAAACTTACAAAATAAAGTCCAGCTTACAAGTAGGTATCTTGGAATGCTTTTTTATTTTTAGTTTTGTCCTCTGTAAGTTCAGTAAACAGTTGTTGATTTTAGTTTGTTTTTTCAGTTATAATTTATAAATAGTTATAATAATCGATAAAATAATAACGAAATTTGGTTCAATAAAATATAGTTACACCTACTCTATGTGGGATGAAGTTTATGAAATATTTGATGCGAACTCGGGATGGTAAAATTTTTATCAGGTCCTAATATTTTAAATAAAAGAGAACGGTCATCTGTGCAGAATAATTTTTAAAATTAGTGAATTTCTGAGAGAAAATCATTCTTTTATCCTGCCACTTATCTTTTATTACGAAATTGATTGAAAATTCAGTTCAATTTTAACTGAAAAATAGTATAAAAAAAAATGTCAACTGAAACTTAATTTTTTTTTACAAAAACTAATTTATCAATTACAGATAAAGGTTACGCTTAGATTTCAGCTACAAAAATTATATTTAAAACATTGTTATTAAAAGAAATTAATAAAAACAGAAACCAGCGGCAAACTTAGGATACTTAATGTTTATTATTTCAACAAATCAACAAATGCATCTTTTTTTTTTTTTTTTTTTTAGCCTTTTCATTACCGAAGGAAGGGAAGCCTTGTATTTTTGTTTCAATTAAGTAATACATTAATACATGCATGCTACCACAAATTTATTCAGTGATCTGTATTGCGTTTCATTGAAATATTTTTGGCTTCCAGTTGTATTTTTATCATTGTTGTATATTTATCAAATGCACACTGTTAGTTTTATGTGGTATAATCAGATATAATAACTTTACATTACTCGCTATTTAGCTTAACTTAGTTCTCTTCAATTCTACTACACGGTATCAACATGTACCTTTGAATTTCTTGTCTATTTATAAGGAAGAATGTAGGTATCATTCATGAAATGCACACTGTTAGTTTTATGTGGTATAATCAGATATAATAACTTTGCATTACTCTCTATTTAGCTTAACTTATTTCTCTTCAATTCTACTACACGGTATCAACATGTACCTTTGAATTTCTTGTATATTTTTAAGGAAGAATGTAGGCACCATTTATGAAATACACACACACTGTTAGTTTCATATGGCATATCAGATATTATAACTTTACATTACTCTCTATTTAGCTTAACTTATTTCTCTTCAATTCTACTGCACGATATGAAAATGTATCTTTGAATTTCTTGTCTATTGTTAAGGACGAGTGTAGGTCAAAAGTGCAGAAAAAAAAACTACGCCAAGCCATTAGTGAGGAAGACTCCTACAATCGAACTATCCATCATTATTAAGAGTTAAGAAAAGGAACTGCAGAAAAAGAAATCTTTTCGAAGTTTGGATTTCAAATTATGAAAGGGATTCTCGCCTAAGTGCTATTGAAAAAGAACGCAGAAAGGAGAAAAGTCTGACTGGAATAGAAATAAATTGAAAACAAGTCTTTTAAAGGAGTGAAAGAGAAGGTTGCAAAGTTTCTTATGCTCTTTCCTTATAGCGGACCCGCTTTAATTAGTTTAAAGAAGATTCGTTGATCGTATTTCTTTCCGTAATAATAATTAATTAATTGCCAATTAAAACTGCCGAGGCGTTAGGGCCCACTTTAACGGTATCTGCTAACACCTCGCTTTGCCATTGTTTTAGCTTCATTAGCGATATCTAATCAAGATTCGATTATAGCAGGTTAATTTAATTGTTTCGAATTTCCATTGTGTTCCTTTCTGTATCCTATTTGCAACAGAAAGCTTATACAGCTGCCGTTCCACCGTAATAAGAAATCTGATGCAGCTAAATTTTCATAATGTGAAACATATATTTAAAAAAAAAAAAACTTTTTTGAGAATGAAATTGTCTACCTAGAATTTCTAATAAACAATGTATAATTATCAAACTATCAACTATCAAGTGAAAACTATCAAAACATGAAAAAGCTGAGCTGTTTTCAAATATATCGATTTCTTATTTTATCTTGATGAGGCACCTGTTGGTTTTCATACGTTGAGATACCCATTAGGGAGCATTTAGAAGAATTCACTTAATGAGTACATTGAGTGAGTCCATATTAGTACAAAAAAAAAGTTTAACACTAGAACCCAACACGGCCTTGGGTCAGTATTTAAAAGGACATGATAACACATGAGTCGCCTAGATTTGATAAAACTTTTTTTGGTGAATCTAGGCCTGAAAATTGGACTGTGTTGGAGATTAGGGTCCAAAGTGCTCTAGGAGTCCCGGAAAAAAATTGGGTTCAGTTTTCAAACACATTTTATTTTATATCTCTGGTTCAGATAAAGGTATACAGATGAGCTTAGTATCTAAATGTCCTTAATGCTAGATGAAATAATTAAAAACAAAAAAAAATAAGGCATCAGAATATTTATTTATTATGCTCTTGCTAAGAGTACTAAACTCATCAAAAACGCCCTAAAAAATCGTGATTGTTTGGAGAAAAACGACAGCTTTCTCAAAACCGAGATTAAAGATTATTCCCAAAGAAATTAAAGATTTGTTCATGGTTA